>CAXHTJ010000013.1:13022429-13564756 GCA_964019445.1 Populus tremula | reverse complement strand
TTTCATCTCAAAGCTAAAATCTAGTGATTGGTTATTCATTGATTTTTTTGGTATTAAGAAAACCCTAGGTGTCACACTCAAACGCATTTTTCCCCTAATTGTTTTTTAATAAAAACCTTATAATTCATAAATATTATTTTGCATGAAAAAAATCTATAAAATACTAAAAAAAAAAATCAATCTTTATCTAGATCACATATATAATATAATTTGAATGTAAACAATCCCAACTTTTTCTAACAGCTATAAAAGATGTATTAAATTTTTTTTAAACCACTTCAAAAAATCATACCATCACTATCTTTATCATTTTTAAAGCCAAATAGACCTAAAAAAACCAGAAAGCATCAACCATAAATAATGTCAATATGATTATTTTTATGATCCAACCATGTTCTTAAAATTTTATTTTGTTTTAAATTATTTATTTTTATATTTTTAACTTTAGCATATAAAAAAAATACATTCTTCTAGAAAAAGCCTGTTGGAACTTTTACATATTTTTTACTTCTCCCCGCTAAACAACAAATACAACCTGAATTCTCAGACTAAATGACGGAAAGAACCCACTAATCCAAAATGACAATCAAGCAATAAACAGGGAAGCTCGAGAGGCTAGCTAATAAAACCCCGCCTGCTCCAGGGTCATTAAGTAATTACAAAATCAGTTTGATCCAGTCAAACCTTACTCTTTCAGTCAAACAGTCAAACGACATTTTTTTGTTAGAATAAACTAACCACGACAACAACGTTAAAATATTAGGAGTATATCGGAGGAAAGAAACTTGCAATGGCATTTTTGTTTCTCTGTGTATTTTAAACCCAATACTATCCCGCCTACTCTTTCACAGAGTTCCTTTTCAATTCTCTCTTACATCCTTTGCTTTGTGAAGATACAGGGCTCAAGTTTAGGTCCCTTCTTTTTCTTAATCTATGCGTTCACATTTGTGTGTTGATGTCACCACCATGCTTATAACATTTGTGGGTGTGAGTAGTTTTTCGGGTTTTGGTGTTTATTTGGTTTTTGGTTAGCTAGATGGATATGGGTTTAATGAGTTCTTTGCACTTTCTGGAATTTTGAAGGTTTTTGGACATGGTTTTTAGTAAAAGTAATTTTTTTTTTGGTTTCTTGGGCATCACTAGCTTGTTTATTGACCAATATTTTCTGTTTGTTCTCTTAGGAAATTTGAGTGTTTTTAGCAGGTAAATGTAATGTAAATTTATAGATGAAGCTAATACCATCTTTTTTTTTTTTTTTTAAATGATATTTATTTTTGGAAACAACCTAGGTGCAAAAATAAATAAATAAAAAAAGAGAAGGAAAGAGAAGACAATGAGACCCAGAATCATTAGAAATGTAAAGTTGAGTTTTTTTTTTCTTGTTTGCGCACAAGTTGGAATCTTGGAATTGGATTCAGATATGAGCGTGCTTAATAGGGTCTCGGGATTCATTTTTTTCAAGGAAAGTGGTTTGCTTTATCTTTACTTTCATGGTTGCCGCTAAGATTTATTCCCATTTTAAAGTAATGTACTTGAATTTTGTTGATTCTGTCTTTGTGCTTGCAGTCTCGATCTTTTATAGAGAAAGTTTTCTCAGGAGGATAGAAGCTTTGGGTTCAGTGAGGATTTTCAACTTGAACTTCGGATACATATCCATGTCATTTGAATTATTTAATTATCTTTTTCACACAAGATCTTCATGCAACTTGAGTCTAATATTTTTGTTTTACTTGATCCGTGAAGATCCAAAGGTTTTATCATCTTTGTGTGTTATTTGGCACTTTGGTTTATGTTTGATAAAGTGCTCAGGTGCACATTGTACTAACATAATCTCGCACTGTAAAATTATGTCATATTCTATATTCTTTCTGGCAAGTAATACTGTTGTGTTTTTATTCACAATTGCGCACAAAATAGCAGATTTTGTTTCTGTTTGTTTTTTTATGATGGTATCTATTTGAAGGAAAATTTCCTGGTATATAAATCATTATGATGCAAATTTCTGTAATGAGCCTAAAGTATGAGTTTGTTTATTCTTTCATGTCTCATTATCAACAAATATCCCTGATACTCTCTTCTGAAGTAAATTAGCATTGCTTACAAGTTATGGTTCATAATTGCGAGATTATTCAAGTGATCCCTAAATTTCTTGGCTTGGTATATTCCCCTATTGATTGTACTGTTTTGATCATTTTATTGCAGGTTACCTGCCTAGTTTCTGTTTAATGCTTTGTGTTGCTCTTATTTAAGGCTAAGGCAAGTAAATATGAAACGGGAAAATGTACTTCCTTCTAATTTTAGGCATCTTAATGGTCCAATAACACGAGCAGCTGCCTTGCGTGCTTCTGGGACGATGCCACCTTTAAAGGCACCAACAAAACAAGATTGGAAAAGGAATTTGCTAACAAACAGAAAAAGAGCAGCCTTAGATGAGAACAGTACTAGCAGACCTGATAATGCAGATAATCAATGTAAGAGGAGAGCAGTGCTTCAGGATGTCACAAATGTTTGCTGTGAGAATTCGTATACGAGTTGCTTCAGTGCAACTAAAATTCAGGTGGTTGTGCTGTCCTTTCATGCATTGATGATGCCTTTTCTGGACCTTATGGTGTACTTAATCAATCTTGTATGCTGTTAAGGCAAAAAAAAAAAAGACATGTCAAGGAAAAAGTGACTGTGCAAGTGAGAAATTAGACCTACGTTTCGACTTTCATGATTATAATATAAAGGACTAAATGAACAGGCTATGGTTTATCATTCGCTTGAAAATATCAACTACATTGCAATATTTTCCTGGATACTATCCCCCCCCCCCTGTTACGAAATCTTTTTTTGTTTTTCCTAATTCAATAATCTTGACTGTTCTCCTTTTAACTCTGCTGATTGCCAGGCTAAGGTAGCCAAGCAGGCTAAAAAGGTTCAGTTTGATGTATCAAAAGTTGCCCCTTCAAGTGCCTTAGAACACCCACGTCTTAAAGCTAATTCAAAGAAAAAGATTGTTTGTCGAGATATAAAAAGAGAACCTTATTCTGAAGTTGCATCCTCAACTACTTCAGAAAAAGACGTACCTTCTCAGCCCAGTGGCACAGGGGAGTTTGGCACGGATGATCCTCAGCTTCCTAATCTGTGTTCAATTGTGTCTCCAAAAAAAGGTCAGCTTTTCTCTTTAATTTTTTTTTTTTGCTTCAAAAAACAGTAAACTTGATCAGTACCTGCATTTAAAACTTGGTGAGAACAGAAAAAAGGGGTGCATCTTGGTTGAAGGTTTGCGTACTTGTCATCCTGTTTCAACATCCATCGATGCAGTTTTGAAGATATGTAACATTGTGCTTGTTTATTTCTTTGAACCTACTTCAATACAAATCAGATACTTGCATAACAATGGAGTCAATGAAGTTGGTTATAGTAGTGAAAAGGCTGTCATGTGGTACTATCATTCATAAGTTTTTGTCAAATAGAGAGCTCATAGGACCAAGTAGCTAGATAGTTGTATAAAAACGGAATGAGTAAAATTCATTATAGTAGTGAAAAGGGCTGTTATGTGGTACTGTTTTTCATTAGTTTTTGTCAATGAAGAGCTTAGAGGAAAAGGTGGTTTGTTGAACCAATTCTTAGGGTCTGACGGAGGAAGTCTTGTAATCAAAGTTTGGTCTTTTCCTCCTTCACAGTAATGTATGCTTATCTAATGGTGTCAATCCATTGTAGAACATGCATTTTAAGACATGCAATTATAGATACGATTTAAATCCCAATTGAAAAGGCTTAAGTTCATCATAGGAGTAGATGATGCACGAAGTTCAAGGTCTCAAAGTAAGAAACTAATTTGGTTATCTATTAAAAGTTAACCTGGCTAAGAATAAGAAGCAGAATTACATCAGAACCTCGTATGCAAATTACCATTTTTAAATTTTTTTGACTCCAACTTTAGTAGAACTATCTACCACTGTGTTACCCTAGTCATGTTTAGAAGAGCTGACCCACAAAGTTTAAATGCAAAGCTTTCTTGAACAAAATGGGTACTGAGGAATTTGATTGTTAGCCTCTAAAGCTACATAGTGATTTTATTCATAACCCTCTTTTTCAGCCGTGACATGCATCTACTGAATTTATGAGGTCAAATGCATTTTGGGTCACTGGGTGCGCTGGTAGGGCTTCATTGTTTGTGCTATTCTATTTAAAGTGACTAAAATGGAATGTCATGAGTTGCACAAACATATAGTGAGAAACTACTAGTTTAAAGTAATATTCTCCACATTTTATTTTGTTGTGTATAATGCATGCAGTAGGTACTGATTTTTTCTCTCAAATTGTTATAGCTGAGAAATGCAACGTTTCTGAGAATTGGAAGGAATCAAGTGATCCAGAATTTATAGACATTGACAGTGATCACAAGGATCCTCAACTTTGCAGCCTCTATGCTGCTGATATCTATAACAATTTACGTGTTGCTGAGGTTTGTTTTTTATGCACAAAAATAGTGTTTTTCGTTCTTTATCTACCCTTCTCTTGGTGTTTTTTTTTTCCTCATATTTTTGCACTTTGCGAATGGAAAGAAATATCCTCATACAACAAAACGTTTTTAAAGCTTTTAACCATGGGGCTATGCATGCTTGCCCCAGTATAGCAGCATGTCATGGTTTTAATGCCATCTATGGGGACATTAGTGGAAACATTCACTAGCTTCCCCTTTTTTTTTTTCCTCTCTTGGCAAGATGCTGATGCTTGCTTATGGTATATTACTTTGTTTCTGCAGCTTGCCCGAAGGTCTCTTCCTACTTTTATGGAAACAGTGCAACAAGACATCACTCAAATAATGAGAGGGATTTTAGTTGATTGGCTTGTTGAGGTCAGTGTAGTTTCATTGCGTGAGATTATTCTTGTTATGCTCGTATATGTTTTGCTTTGACTTCGCAATTTATGCTGTTTGTTTATTATTTAGATAAGGAAAGGTTGTTGGTATACTATTGATCATGATATACTTGTGTTCATGTCGTGTAGAGAAGCACATCTTTCTTGCTAAAACTATCATACTGTGTTTTCAACTAAAAAGTTTTAAGCTCAACATTATGGATAAATAACATGCCTTGTCCACTCCATAGATATGAATGTTTGGATTAATCAAAAGCTTTCTCAAGATTAAGCACAGCATATTTGTTTCATGTTTAGTGTTTGTACTTTAAGTCTTACTTTGTCCAACTTGTTGAGCATGGTTTCTTAAATCAATCATAGTCAATGGATTAATTCTCATTCATTAGATGGTTTGGATAACAAAGAGAGTGCTCATTTAATTAGAAAGGAACTTCCAAGGCATACTTGTACAGGAATACATTGTCTTGTCATGAGGAGAACGCTTGCCCTTTTAAGTTCTACTCTTTCTCTTGACTTTAATTCCTATTTGTCTTTATAATTCCCAAGCATGAAGTGCCATCTCATGATCTGGAGAGTTCTCTGTTTGTTGATTGAAAGTTCAAAATGAAGAAGACATATTATTCTTCTCAATCAATGGTTTGGTTATTGTAGTCCTTGCCTGTTCATTCTAACACAGGGCTGTGCGATTCTTGATGATGATTCATCTGATCTTTAAGTTTGTCCTTGTCCCAGTTTTTGACTTTTCAAAGTGGGCTAGTCCTCTTCTCAGATAAATCTTTTCCTCCTTGGTAGTTGGACTTCTATTCCATGTCAATGCCATGACTAGAGACTGCACTAGCTGAACCAGTAGGCAATTGCTCGCATCTCATATAAAAAAATCTTCCCATCAATTGTTTTCAATTGTGTTTTTATTTTTTCTAGAAAACTAATATTTATCACGTTCCAGTTTTGGTTTCTCATATTTGCTTGATTTTGTATTTTTCCAGCCTCTCATGTTTTTTTAGATGCAGTAGCTCATGTTTCTAGTGGTTTTATTCTTTCCCTTCATTTTATATTTCATGATGTCATATAGATCCTTCAACCATGATTCCGAATTACATAACATTTTTCAAGTGCCAGTGTTTTGTTTTAGAGTTTCCACTCATTTATCTTGTGCATGGAGCAGGGAAGTCTAAACATGACACTTTAGGAACACACACACACACACACACACATAGTTTAGATTCATCAACAGCTGCAATTTTTGAGTCCAACACCCTTAAACTCAAGCTAAAGTGTCAGCTTACCTAGTCAATTCTAGTTGAGGCATACTGCACACCTAAGGCCTGTGCTCTGAATGTCAATGAAATACAAAGGTAGTTCTCATAATAAGATCATGCGTTTTTTTTGACAAGTTATCGTTTTTTTTAAAGTAATTTGTTTTGTGAAATACCATAACCGATTAAAGCTCCAGATTAATTGGAGCTAACGTTGGAGGGATTTGAAACCAAATACCATCCATGTATGGTCTGTGTTAGTTTTTTATTCTTTCATTTGAACTGTAACTATTACTCATAGTTTATTGCTGTGTTAAATGCACACTGTGGAACAAAATGAAGTGTTTTTTTTTTTAAAATAAATAAATTGATGGAGGTTCTCTTGCATTATATTATGTTAATTTTCACCTTTTAAAGTTTCTCAATGTACTGGAAGAATTTGAATGCCTATTATTCGAGTATTAAACTCTTACAGTTTTTATATCAAGTATGAATTCCAAACAAATAATTCTTGGATCTGTTTAAACTTGCTTCCAGGTATCTGAGGAATATAAGCTGGTGCCAGACACACTTTACCTTACAGTATATCTCATAGATTGGTTTCTCTCTCACAATTACATTGAGAGACACAGGCTTCAACTACTCGGTATCACTTGCATGCTAATTGCTTCGTAAGTTCTCGTATCTTTTGCAATGTTCATTGCACTCAGAATGACAATGATGAAGCTTTAATGAAAGGTTGGGTGCAACATTGCAAGTTTCTTCTTAATTTTGGGATCTAATTGAAATAACCATTCTATAGGGGAGAATATTTTATTTTTCAGAGCCATCAATTATTTGGTGTTTGTTTGTTTAATTTGATTTAAATGTATTTATGCGTGTCCTAAAGCAAATATGAAGAGATTTGTCCGCCACATGTGGAAGAATTTTGCTTCATCACTGACAACACATACACAAGCATAGAGGTATGTCACAAGGTTCATTCTCCAAATTAGTGCATGTCAAATTATTTAAGCTGAGGCAAATATTATCTTCCTTTTAGCTTATATCTTATATCTATCCAATTCTATCACATGCCAGTGCTTTATTCTTTTGCCTAAGCTCACAAGCTCTGGGAAAAATTGATATGAACTATCATTTTGAACTTGTATTGTCGCATTCTCCTTTATCTGTTAGCTAATTTGGTGGTCTGGAAGAAAGATGACTCCACATAGGTGAAACTTGAGACTGGTTTCTAAAATGAAAAACTGTAATGCAAAATCTATTTATAATACGAGCAGTCATTTTCATTTTGTTTGCCTCGCTGTTGGAATATTTTTGGTTTTGGTCCTGACAGAAGTCTGGTGCAGGTGTTAAAGATGGAGACTCAAGTGTTAAATTTTTTTGGCTTTCAGATAATTGCTCCTACTGCAAAAACTTTTCTGAGGTGCTGCTACAGCTTCTTCAACTTTCACCTTTTTTTATTTTTATTGTTTCAAAAAATTATTTCAGTTTTAATAATACAGTTGCTTCTGCAAATTTTTGTTCTCAGGAGATTTTTACGTGCAGCACAGGCATCATACAAGGTAATGTGGTTGGTTCAATTCATATCTATGCTTGTTTTAGAGGATACCAGCCTCTGTTAATTAAAAAGTGACATTTACATATGTAATTGCACATATGCAGAACCCTAGTTATGAACTGGAGTTCCTGGCTGATTACCTAGCAGAACTGACATTAGTTGACTACAGTTTCTTGAATTTTCTTCCTTCTGTCATTGCTGCATCATCTGTATTTCTTGCCGGATGGACGTTGGATCAGACAAGCCATCCATGGGTCTAAATTCTCCTTCCTATCATCTGATTTTCGATGTTCTTGTAGATTAAGCATTTGGAGCCTGACTTTATATATTTGTTTGACAGAGTCCAACTCTAGAACACTATACTTCTTACAAGGCGTCGGATCTTAAAACTACAGTTCTTGCACTGCAAGGTTTACAATTGAACACCGAAGGGTGTCCTCTGAATGCTATACGCATGAAGTATAGGCAACCAAAGGTACAAAACTAAGAATACTGCTCAAGGGACTTAAGATTCCTTTTATCTGCGGTTCTGTTTTAATTTCTTTATCTATCTATTTGCTTTTTGCATCCTTGAGCTTCAATTTTCTTCCTCTGTATCAAAATCTATAAGATGTCTGATTCCATGGTAAATGCACATGCATTGTTGTTTGGTCTCATTCGGTTTGCTAACAAGGTTGTTCTCGTAGCAGTTTAAATCTGTGGCGGCCTTGTCTTCTCCAAAACTGCTTGAAACTCTATTCTGAAGATAAACACAGCGGTTCCACGTTTTTGAAAGTGGTTGCTAACATAAACACATCTAAAGCGAAATTCCTCCTGGGATTTTATCACTTCATGAGATTGTACCCGTAACGTTTTTACTCGTTATATACATTTCTAATATCTTTTTTTTGTCCCCAAAATCTGTGTATAGAATTTCATGACATCTATCAGGTTCTGGTACTTCCAACTCTGGTCATTGGAAGGAAATATCTGGTCTAAAAATAGGGCTATGTCGTGCTACTACAGATTCAGAATAATCATCAATATATCTTTCTTTTGCATCTTATCTGTTGAGAATTTATTTGTTAGATCGTTAAGTTTGGGGAAGGGGATGGAAACAGGGTTCGAAACCAACAAAATCAGAAGTCTAAATAAACAACCAAGCTCATATGCATAATGGATATCAAAAGAGTATTGATTTACCATTCCAGGTCTATACTATTTCCACGTAAAGGATTAAGCCAAAAACGACACATTAATTTCCAACACCTGAACAGATGAGCATTAGGTTAAGTGACCACAGAACTGCCACAATCTTTTTCTAAAAAGAGAAAACTGCGAAGAAGTTGCACCACAGCTCTCCTAAAGTTACACTTAAAACTCTTTAGATGATATATTTCCATGCTTATTCCAAATGCTGCTTTGCATTAAGAGAACTTGAGTGCAACAGATTCCATCTGCCAGGTTGCCAAGGTACTGCAATCAGGAGAGCACTGTTCTCTATATGGGGATTCAAATTCAAACATTGATTATGATTCCAAGTTCTCAATACCAAAATGTAATGGGACAACACACTTGTACGAAGGATTAAGAAAGGAAACTGTCAACTTAAAAAGAAAAAATAACATGGAAAAGCATAAGCCTGCAGTAATACTAATGGGTAATGGAAAATCTCCTGACAAACAAGTAGACCGTACACTGTGAAGCAATGGATAGTCATTTCTACCTCTAGAAATACTCGTTTTCCTGTAAGCAGCAGCTCGCATGTTTTAGCAGATTCAACAATTTATACACAAAATTTTAAAAAAAGAAAGTTAACAAATGCATAATATAAAAGTTTCAAGGCTGAGACGACTTCACCAATAATCTCCACAAGAACACTTGCCACCCTTGAAATGATGAAACCTTTTGTTGTCCCTAACTATTAACTCCCTCCCAACAATCTTTGACATGATCTTGATGGCATTGTGACAGTCCCCACACACACGGAGATTCTTGATTATCCTCAGGGGCATCCTTGCTGGGGTGCTAATAAGACCATATGCAATTGCCAACCGCTCACTGTGATACAGCAAGGCTTGCTCTTTGGCCTCCTGATCAATGTCATGAAGAACATATCTAGTATCAGGAACATAGCCACCTGTTTTCATCTCACGCAATTCCTTTAATTTCTCATCATCCTTGTAAAATGTAGGATTCCTAAACTCAGCTACTCTATTCTTTCCTTCAAGCATGCTAATCAGATTATACTTCTTCGGTGGTGGCGTTGGGATTTTATTAGCAACAGCCTTTGATGAATCAAGAGAAACGATCAATTCCTCAGCGTGGTCTTCAAGATCAATGTCTCCATGACTTCTAGCATACTTCCTCAATGCCTCCCAAATTTCCACTGTGGGTTCAAATGGAAGTTTCTCAATATACTCCACAGCTTCATTAAGATATGCAGACTTTCCAAGAACATCTATAATGCTCAAATAATGCTCAAGGGTTGGACTAATGCCAAACTCCCTGCTCATTTCCTCAAAATATAAAAACCCTTCCTCCACTGCCTCGGCACTTGCACAGGCAGACAAAACTGCATGAAATGTTTCCCCGGTGGGTTCCAAGCCCAACTTCTTCATCTGCTCAAACAGCTCCAATCCCTCATCTCCCAGGTCATTATTAGCATACTCATTTGATCATCAAATGCCATGAATCCATATTCCTCTCAGCATATGATCAAAAACTCTCCTCGCATCTGTCATACTTCCACATTTCCCAAATCTTAATCACATTATTGTTCAACTTAACATCGCCCCTAAAGGTCGACTGCAAAAAATAATCATGGACCTTCTTGGCATCCTCGTGTTTTGAGCACATCTCAAACAAACTATAAAAACAATTAGCATCGGCTTTAACCCCATTATCCATCAACTCGATAGCTTGCTTAACCTTACCCTCCTGACACAAACGCTCCAAGTCATAAACCGAAGGAGGCGGAGCAGTAGCTGGAGCTGGATCATTAGCATTGGCACTAAAATTAACATTCAAATCCTGTCTTCGACTCTCCGAGCCCACACGTGAGGCCCACTGATCAGTGTTTCTCTGTTGCGGATATCCCTGATTTCCGTTGTCCCATCGATTTGGGCTTCCGGGTTGCCCATAATCCCCCCGGACATCAGGGCTAAACTGACCAGGGTTTTGGTACTGGGGATGATTTTGATCCCGTTGATTAGGGTTTGGATACTGGGGGTAATTTTGATACCGTTGATTAGGGTTTGGATACTGGGGAGAAGTAGCTGGAACATTATTAGCATTAGCACTATCACTAAAATTAACATTCAAATCCTGTCTTCGACTCTCCGGAACCACACGTGAGGTCCACTGATCAGTTTTTTTCTGTTGCGGGTATCCCTGATTTCGGTTGTCCCATCGATTTGGGCTTCCGGGTTGCCCATAATCCCCGCGAACATCAGGGCTAAACTGACCAGGGTTTTGGTACTGGGGATGATTTTGATCCCGTTGATTAGGGTTTGGATACTGGTGTTGTTGTTGAGGATATCCTCCTTGGTCAGGATAGGCATAACCCTGATTAGGATAATTTTGTTGGTTTGGAGGAGGGTATTGCTGATTTTGGATGGGTTGATTGTGATTATAGTGAGCAGGTTGTGGGGAGGACTGGTGAGGAGGAGGAGGAGGAGGAGAAGGAGGGTGTGTCAGGGTTCTCGAGTTCCATTGGGAAGCATCATTTGGATAAAATCTTTGATGGTCATTTGGTAATGCTGAAGTAGTGAGGGGTTTAGCGAGGATTAGGGTTTTGTTACTGAAAGAAAAGTGTCGAAGAGAGCGTACCTTGGAGAAGAGTGGATGAAGCATTTGTGGAGGCGGTGAAAGACGGATTGCCATGGAAGACGCCATCTTCTTCGGTTTTATCTCAGTCCAGTCAAGTGTTGTATATCCAGTAAAACCCTTGTCTTGTTTAAACCTTATTAGAAGACGCAGCAGGTATGTTAGGGTACAGACTCACTCACTGCAGTGATACCCTTTTTTGTGTGGCCTCTTGTTTTGAGCTTATCATTTTATCATATTGTATGAGGGGTAAAGATCACTGCTGTCCCTGTATTCTAAGAAATTGGTTAATCAGGTCCTTCTACCAATTTAATTATTGATTGAGTATCGAATCAGTTCTTTCTTTTAATGACGAAAAGAATATGGTTGAAACGTATTTTTTAAAATTAATTTTTTTATATATTTTTAAATTGTCATGTGTTGATATTAAAATTAATTTTTTAAAATAAAAAATATTATTTTAATATATTTTTAAATAAAAAATAATTTAAAAACTATTATTTTTATGTGATGTATAAGGCAATTCTATACAATACATGAACAAATACATATAAAATTTAAGGCGCGTAAGAAAATAAATAAAGAAAATTCATATTAATAGTAAATATGCAAACCAAATAATAAAACACAATAATTAGACAAAAACAAAAATTAATCTACAAGTTCTCTAATAAAGTCGTTATTATATATCACGTATTTAGCGTCGCAGTGAAATGCGTTCACTCTCGTATTATATCTATTTGACAAATATAAAAAAAATAAAGAATTTTTATTTTTTAATAATAAAAAAATAAAATGAAAATCATTAATTTTAATATTTTAATTATTAAAAGCTATAATTGATCTCAAAGATCACGAGGATTAATTACACGAGGAAAAAAAATACCAAACATCTCCTCTAAATAGCCTTGTTATTTACAGCACACGTGCGCTCTGACATATCTACTCACACTTTATTTTTTTTCTTCTTATTTTTTTTAAATGTTTAATATTTTTCCACTTGTCATTTAAAAATTTGTTTCAAATACAAAATATTTATTTGCCAAGTATTGATATAAGAAAAATGTTAGTAGTGAAGAGTCAAACTTGAAGCACATATTTATAAATACAAAATTATTGTTAGTTTTCTTTATTTAAAACTGTATAAATTTAATTGGTGATATTTTAAAAAATAAAAATAAATCCAAATAGTATGAGCTTTGAAAAAAAAAAACGAAAATAATATTTATTTATTAGTTTCTACTGTCTAGAGGAAACAAGTAGAACCGGTTAACAGGTATCCTTTTGATAAAATGAACGGTGAAGATACTTCATTAGAAATCCAACGGATGCTCAAAGCATAGCAAAAGCAGGTGCAATATTATATGTTTTACGGTGGTCATAATAACAAATACCGTCTCACAGTCATCTCTCTCTCTCTCTCGAGCTAGAGATTTAGGAGGGATTTCTCTTGTTTTCTAGGGTTTTTGGATCTGCACACTCCTTTCAACAATCCGAGCTGAACACAGACAGACAAACATCCAGCCATGCCCCGGTACAACCTTCCTCTTCCTCTTCCTCTTCTTTCATCCTCTAGTTTGTATCTTGTTGTCTAACAGAAGAGTTGTTGAATTTGCAGGTATTACTGTGATTATTGTGACACTTACTTGACTCATGATTCTGTAAGTTCTGTCTCTGTTTTTTTGTTCAAATTTCTGTTTTTCATCATAAACCCTAAACAAGCAAGCACTTTTTGGATGCTTTCACAGTTTCAGTGGATAAACCCAATTCTTTTTTTTTCCCTACCATTTTTAACATCAGCATCTCTTTTTTGGGCACGGCTTTTTCATGGCAAACAATTAATATTTGTTTCATTCATCTGTTTGGTTTGTGATGTTTTCAATTGTCAGTAAATCCTGTTTTACTTGCTCTGCTTTTGCATATTTCAGCCATCTGTTAGAAAACAGCACAATGCCGGTTATAAACACAAGGTACTTTTGATTTGTTTACGTTTTATTAATTGATGTTTCTCCACATTTTTTTTTATTTTTTAAATTTTGTTCTTAACTTCTTTAGGCAAATGTGAGGATCTATTATCAGCAGTTTGAGGAGCAGCAAACCCAAAGTATAATTGACCAAAGAATAAAGGAACATCTTGGCCAAACTGCAGCTTTTCAACAGGTTGGTGCCGCATACAATCAGCATCTAATGGTCCAGAGACCCCGGCTTCCTGTTCTTCCAACTCCTGTGATGCCAATGGGAGGAAATAACGCCCCATTATTCCCTGGGATGAGGCCTCCTGTTTTGCCTAGACCAATGCCTGGTGCTCCAGGTAAACTGCATCCAAAAGCTGCCCCGTTTGATACATGCAACTATCTCCCTGTGTGCATACCCTTGTGTTGCATGGAAACACTACTTTTTGCCATTCTTGATTCAATTAATTAGCTTCCAACATCTTAGAGGTTGGGATGTTGGCTTTTGCAAAACTATTTTTGTAGATTTAGAAATGGCTGCATCTTCTAATTTATGGGTTGCTTTCTCCATGATCATTTTAGGGTGATTGATTTTACAGCACTGATTGTGCGGGATATTGAATCTTTTATATGCTATTTGCCAGGTTATATGAACCCTCCTATGATGCCCCCAATGATGGCACCCCCTGGTGCTCCTTCCTTACCTGGTCAAATGAATGGTGTTCCAAGGCCTCCTACAATGATTGCACAACCAACCGTTCCTGGGAGTACTGCAGCACCTACTCCTAGCGGTCCCCCATCTATGGTTCCACCTGTTAATTACCAAGCAAATCAAGCAGCAACAAGTGGAGGCTTTGACAGCTTCAATGTGAATGCCGCAGCCCCTGAAGCCAATCATTAGTCTGAATCAAGCTGGTATGTTTTGCCTCAACAATTTATGGCATACAGAGTTCAAGTAGCTTTGTACATCTTCTGCTTGAAATTTCTTAACAATTAATGATTGTAGTGATTTTCTAGCATAATGAAATTTAGATGTGTGTTTCCCTGGTCTATGGGGAGACAGAAGCCTCATGGATGCATTTGGTTTGTTAAAGAATTGTGAATGGAATGAGAATCTATTTCCTTTAGTATAATCTTGTTTTTGATAATTCTTGTGTTTATTAAAAATAGATTTAATTTGAAACAAAATTGAAATTTAAATCTTCTTGGAATTGGAATCAGAATAATATTTCCTAGGGATTACTACAATGTCAGCATCGGTAAAAATTGTGGATGCCAATTAAACCATAATATTTGATTTTAGATGGATATTTTTCATTTGTTTTACTCAAATTCAATGGTTTAACCTGCATCAACATTTTATCAATGCCGGCATTCTGGACCTCACTCATATTTCCTTTCTACTGCCATTTTGTGCAAACCAGACATGGGAAATATGGGTTTCTTTGATTGAATTGAAACTAGAATCCCACTAATGAATTTCATTATTGTTTTTGATAGAACCAATACAATTTGATGCACCAGTTTTCTAGTTTTAATTCTCTTCCAATTGTTTTGTGCATTCTGAATAGTTATCCTGTGGTTTCCATGGTTTTTTTTTTTTTTTTTTTTTGATACAGGCCATGAGAAGAAATCAGCAAAACCACTCTACATTGCAATGCCTTTCTTGAATTGTGAGTTTACGTGGTGGTGATCAATACAGAATAGTTTTGTAACTTAATTTTGTTAAACATAAGCTATCTTGAAAAGACATCAAAATTCAACTGAAAAGGACTGGTTTTCTCTTGAGTTCAATTTGATGTGATTCTCACCTTCTGTGGGTTGAGTAGTGATTGGCACGCTCTGTTTCTGTTGGCATCTTCCACCTGTGGAGCTTTATTTTCTGGTTGGCTTCAGTTAGTCATATACATTTCTAATTGATGCTACTTTGCGTCTGGTGCATTCTCATAGGTGTGCAGATCTCATTGTGAGGACCTTGCCTCTTCAGACAATTGTAGCCTAGGGACCATAAGCTAGATAGGCTCCGCTAGCCAGTATAGAAAACAGTGTTTCCTAATACTTGATGTCGCCCCTTTTCTATTATCTTCTTTTAATGCTGCTGATATTACTCTTTTGATGTGCCTCCCTTTATGGTTTCCGTAATGGAATAACAAAAAAGAATAGTTGGTTGGTTTGTTGGGTGCTGCATTGAACTAACAAAAAATATATATTTTTTTTAGATAATCTTCTATTTTACAAGGTTGTTCGACTTTGTGAGTATGGGGGCACCAATCTAAACTAGCAATGGGAGCGTGTTTGGGAGTGGTTATTGTTGCTTTTCAAAGTGTTTTTCACTTAGAAAAGCATGCTAATAATGTTTTTTTATTTTTTAAAAATTATTTTTGAGATCAGCACATCAAAAACATATTAATTCAAAGCAAAATTTTTTTTTTTTAATTTTTTTAAAAATGCTTTTGAAATGCACTCCCAAACACCCTTTTAAACCCGTGTGTCTTCCTAACCTTCTAGCTTGCCTGTTCAAAGAAGAGGAAAGGAAAAAAAATTAAATCTCAAAGCAATCTTTGGGGTGATGAACTTGTTGCTAATCTATACCTAGTTATTGGTTCTATCCCAAATTTGATTTCAGATGTCATAACAATGCCAATTGCTTTAGTTATCGCCACATCATCCCATGCTTAATTGCTTTATCTAGCAGCCTTGGTTATAGTTGATGGTAATGCAAATAATGTGGTTGGAGGAAGAGTCTGTTTGGTACATTGAAATAATATTTCTAAATTTTTATGTTATTTATTTAAAAATCTATGAAACAATGTTTCTAATTTTTTCAATGAAAGAGGAGAAATGGTGTGTAAAGCAGTCATTTTTGGCTACTGAGTCGAGCTGACCAAGTTATCAATCTAATTGTTTGTTTCTCAAAGCTAGGGTGCGTGAAGACAGTGAGGTTATAATGATGGATTACTGATATATAGTAGTATTCTATAGACTATGGTATCATGTTAAGGCGTCCCTTGTGTTTTACTTTGATGTACAACTGTGATATGAGGTGTTGCTTTTGTGGGGGTAGGCCATGAGGAGGCGATGGAATCTTATTTTGTGATTGAAATTATTTGATGAACCAGCACCAGTAGATCTATAAATGAAAAACCTCATATTATTATGATATTATCTATATTTTTATCTGATATAAATTAATTAAGATATGTGCAAGCTCACTTGATTATTTATATTAATAAGAAAAACCTTATTTATTATTATTATTATTATTATTATTATTATTATTATCTTTTATATTAATATATTAAAATATTTAAAAACATACAAAAAATAATAATTTTAAAAAATACATTGGAGCTTCACAATCAAACATTATTTTTATCTTGATCAAATAAAAGGTTTCCTCCCCAGCAATTGCAAGATGAACCTGCCCTCGAGATTGATTCAAGATATATTTGGGAGTATATAAAATTATATTAAAATTATATTTTTTTATTTTTAAAAATTATTTTTAATATTATTGCATTAAAACAATTTAAAAATAATAAAATAATATTAATTTTAAGAAGAAAAGTAAGGTGTTTAGGATTGTAGTGATGATAACGGTTTAAAATGTTTTTTTTTTTAATTTGAATTAAAATAAAATTTTTTTAATTTGAATTAAAATAAATTTTTTTTATTTTTAAAAAATTATTTTTAATATCATCCTATTAAAATTATCTAAAAACTTAAAAAAAATTAAAAAATTAATAAAATATTCTTAAATATACTTAAAAAAAATCTAGTAAACCTGCGTTATTTTAACTATCTATTGTAAACCTCACACCCTCTTCAGGATGATTTGTTTTTATGGATTTCCAGCCGTATAAAAAGAATCAAATAGAATGATGAGGTTTTGGAATTATGGTAATTTTTGTGTTTGAAATTTTAAAAAAATTAAGTTAAATAAAAATATTTTTAGTTATGGTTTTTTAAAAAACAATTATATAAAAAAATATAACAGCTGAGATTAACTTTTACATATAAAACAAATAAAAAATATATATATTTAATTAACCAATTAATTCTTTTTTATATAAAAAAAAGTTACTAAAATAACAAATATATATATTTTAAATAGATTTTGAAAGAAAAAGAAGGAAATGGATAATACGTGGTTGAAAATAGATTAAAATCTTATTTATTTTTATGTTTAAAAAATATTTTTTAAAAAATTAATATTTTTAAATTAATATTTTTTTAGTATTTTTAATTTATTTTGATATATTGATATAAAAAATAATTTTTAAAAATATTATTTTAATATATTTTAAAATAAAAATTATTTTAAAAAAGGAATGACTACCCCACTTTAAAACAAAACCTAAGTGGTTGTGAGTTGTATCAACAGATAAAATAGAAAAATTGGTGCTCCTAAACTGTTGACACGTTATCTTAGTTGCAGCGTTTTAGAGGAGAGGAGAGGAGAGGAGAGGAGGAGAGAGAGAAGCAGAGAAAATGGCGGCTTTCAATATTCCACCACCGTCCACCACCACGACCACCTTCTCTTCTCTTCCTTCTTCTTACTGTCACTCCAATATTACTAGAACTAGTTATTTCAACAATGATTACAATAATAATAAAAAGTATTCTCGTGGTTTTCACTTCTCTCTATTCTCTTCCCAGACTAATCCATCATCATCATCGTCATCTTCTAAGACTAAGAGAGAACTCTCTAAAATGCCTACCCATTTCTCTAAATCAGGTTCATTTCCTGGCTTCCTTTCATTTTTCATTTCTGCATTTAATACTTTAATACTGTACATTACCATGCTAAGAAATACAGGGCTTCCGCTTTGTTTTTTGGTTTTTTTTTTGTTTTTGGTTTAAGCTGGGAAACTGAAGAATTATACGTGTGAAGAAAATGATCTTGTAGCCACTGTGTTATTGGCGTTTCAGAGAATTATGCGACAATTACTTTTCAAATGACCAACATTCTTGCTTTGGGTTCCATTGGTATTTGCTTTCCATAGTATTATTATTTGTTTAAATAAGCCAGCTCGGTTGATAATTTATTATTTATTATTATTATTCACTGATTGAGGAGAGGAGTATATCGGTGTCTAAAGAAGTGAATGGTTTTGCCTGGTTTACCTCAATATTTGCAGAATTTTACTATTTCTGATCCAAACTAGTTTGCGTGTCAGAAGGTAAAGGTCGCAAATAGATAGTGTCACTGCATTTTCTGGTCTTGGGTCTTTTTTAAGATTCGCAACGATTTATATTCCCAGTAGCATTTTCAAAAATGAAAAGAAAATGAAAAAGGAAAGGAAATAGAACATGGAATTATTGCTAATAGCATACGATGCTGTTGGCTTGCTAATTATCTATGCATTTGAATGGTCAGATTATAGTGCTGTTTGGAAAAAAGTGCTTTCTTTCTTGGGTGTCGACATTTTGCATGAAGAATATCATAAAAATGTGATCTTTCTAATTCCGTGTGCAGGCAGCGGACATTCGTGGATTCAAGACGGCTCCATGAATCGGAACTCCACTTCCAGCAACAAAGGGATGCAAGGTCCATTGCATTCGGTGTTTCCCTCGACACCTGCACAAGTCTCTTCCGTGGAGGACCTTTTCGAATTTATTTGCTCAGGCCCTCTTATAAGCAAGTTGGGTTTGACCTCAGAAATGATTGCTGAGTCAATAGACAAATGGATATCATATGGCTTGCTGCTGTGTCGATTATTTCAGCTTAATGAATTATTTCTTACAGTTCCTCAGAAAGCAAGGTTTTATCACTATTATATACCGGTCTTCATTTGGTGTGAAGATAAGATTTCTAAGCACGTATCCCAGTTCAAAGACTCTGAAGATATACCTCCTTTAGTGGTACGCATGTAATTTCCTTGCAACTGTTTTCAATTCTGATGCGAGTGCCTGCATTAATTCTCATTCCATTAGCATATTTCCGAAAAGAAGGCCTCTGGGTATTTGTTAAGTTATGCAGTCTTGCTGCAAACAATGCTAGTTGCTATGCAGTTCTTTTCATCTCATGATCCTGGTATCTGGTATGGTGTAGATTGGTTTTAGTGCTCCACAAGGTTGTGGAAAGACCACACTTGTCTTTGCTCTTGATTATCTCTTCAAAGTAACTGGCAGGTACATGCTACCAATATGATTGTGTGGAGTAACTGAAATTATGTGTCAATTGTCAGTTATAGAACTAAACTTGCTGCCTTGCCCCTATCAGGAAGTCCGCAATGTTATCCATAGATGATTTCTATTTAACAGCAGAGGGTCAGGTAATAGTTCAAGGCATTTGCTTACTTTATCTTCATTGTTTAGTTGCTGATGCAAATTTTCATGAATTCCAGGCCAAACTGAGAGAAACCAATCCAGGAAATGCACTTCTAGAGGTAGCAAAGACCATGTTCTTTAAACAAATTGTCAAATAAAAGAAGGCAGTGAGATGTTTTTCTTCATGTTTTTTCTTTTCCTCTTTTGTTTATTTCCAGTTCCGAGGAAATGCTGGGAGTCATGATCTTCCATTCTCAATTGAAACTCTGTCTGCTTTAAACCAACTGACGAAAGAAGGTAAGAGTTTGATTCAGTTATCTTCTTTCCACTTTGCTTTCTTAGTTTGATGATAGCCCTATTAAGTTTTCAGGCATGAAGGTGAGGCTGCCTCGATATGATAAGGTAAGTATACTATAATGTTTTTTTTCCTCTGTTCCAAATTAATTGAGCCTGGAGTTTAATGATAGGTTGTTCTTCTTTGTAGTCTGCATACAGCGGAAGAGGTGACAGAGCTGATCCTTCAACATGGCCAGAGGTTAAAGGACCATTAACAGTAAGAAAATCTTGAATCATAGGTGATCATTTCAAATTGGTGGTAATATTGTCATCCTTATGTTAGGATTTTTGAACTCCAAGATAATAAAGAATAAAGAAGAAGAGAAACTGAGTTGTTTGCCGGGGGGGGGGGTGTTCTATAAAATTTCCTTTTCTCATGTGCTTTGGATGATTATGTAGGTTGTGCTATTTGAAGGTTGGATGCTTGGTTTTAAACCACTTCCAGTGGAAGTCGTCCAAGCAGTTGATCCTCAGGTTAGACCAGTGGAAGTTTATTATAAGCACCTCAATACACCTCATATAGGTCATTTTCTTCTTATGGTAGTTGACCATCAATTGTAGCTTAAGCTCGCTTTTTTTTCCCTTACAGCTAGAGATCATAAATAAGAATCTTGAAGCCTATTATGATGCATGGTACAAGTTTATTAAGGCATGGGTGGTCATCAAGATTCAGGACCCTAGTTGTGTCTACCATTGGCGTTTGCAGGTCGCTTTAACATTAATACACACTGCTGTCAAACAACTCTTTTCATATGCTATTTTCCTTAACCGATGCTGTGGGGTTTTGCAGGCAGAGATTGCCATGAGAGAGGATGGAAACCCTGGGATGACTGATGAGGAGGTGTGCTTTCATTTCATCAACATAACCATTTTGGGAGAATTGAAAGCAAAGTTCATGTTATAGGCTGAAGCTTTTTGTGGTATTTATGTGCAGGTTAAAGATTTTGTTTCGCGTTACCTACCAGCATACAAGGCTTACCTTCCCACCCTCTATGCTGAAGGACCCAGTGGTTCAGATCCGGAGAATCTCCTTCTCATTGAAATTGATGAAGGAAGAAATCCTATCCTAGGTAATTAGGTGACTTGACAATTTCAGGGTGAAGATTGCTCTGAATGGCCAATTTTGATTTCTTCAAATGGTGTGATGCAACTTTTTGCATGGGCTGGTTTTTATCTGTATCATTAAGGAGAACAGTCAGATGTAAATTCAAATGTACTTAAAAGTATTATGCAAAATAACATGGTTGCTCAATCGAATGGAATTCCAACTTGTCCAAGGCAGCAAGAAATTATTTTTCCTTTAGGAAGGTGTTAAAAGCTGATGTCTCCAAGGGGCCTAGCATGATGGTAAAGGGCTTGAAATCTGCAAATCTGGTCTCGAGTTCGAGTCAGGGCATGCACTTCTTGTAAGAACCTGGGACAGCTGGGGTTTTACTCGTTCACCTGAGCCCATAAAATGCGCTTTCCGGAGGGTAAGGTTTCCTCGAATCCAAAAAAAAAAAAAAAAAAGTGTTAAAAGCTGATGCATCCGATAGCTTTATTACGAATATGATTCTTGATTTTTTATTGCTACATGATACATACGGTACATGAAGTGTGCCCTGCCAGTCATATTTCTTTTGCAGCATCTGTCTTACACTGAGCGCTTCGTTCCCATGAAATTGCCTAGTCATTAAGTATTTGGCAGTTTAGTCAGCATCTATCTTTCGTTTAACTGTGCTTTTGTAGTTTAGTCTTTGCTCTCTGGCATGTCTAGTGAACGAGAGGGGATCACGATGGAGGAGGCTGATTTATTAGCCCGATCAAGTAATAAAATTAAGGTGTGTCGAGGAAAACGCCCCATGGAGGAAGAGTCTACGGTTGAGAGGAGGCTTCAGTTATAAGGAATCATTAATGGGGTCTGCATATTTGGAACAAAAATTTATGGAAGATCTCCAACATTAGAATTATGCTTCGGAGGAAGAGGAAATTGGTGAGGAACTAGTAATAAAACTTAGCAGAGGATAAGAAAAGGATAAGGGAACCCTGACACCAAGCTATTATCGTTAAAGTTATTGCTGATCATTATCTCACGATGAGACCTTGACATCCAAATTTTGATCTGTTTGAAGCAACGATTGACAGAGTTGCAGTGTGGGTGCGAGGGGTTGCATCTGATATGCTTCCAATGTGGACAATATGGCCATAAAAAAGAAACTTGTCCTCTTGTCCTTGTGGTGAGCAACATGAAGACTTGAGGAATGGCAGCACCGAGTCTGAACAAGTGCATGGCAAGGCAGATGAAGTCAATTGGTGGGGAATCAAGATATGGAGTCGGTGATCAGATCAGAGGTTAAAGAGCAGTATGGGCAGTGGATGGCCGTGAGGAAGACGACGAGAAAATTTGGAAAGTGAGTGAAATTGTAGGAGAATGTTATGCAAGAGAATTAGGGAAGGGGATTACAGCCTAAAAACAAGGGCATAAATTCATCAGAATCCATCAAAAACCTAGTGCGGTGGCAATAAACAACTCTACATTATGGTAACAAAATTTGAATAATTTGGGATCCAACATTCTTGGGGCATGGTTTTTTATACAAATAATGCAGCTAAAGTTGTCAATACAAGATGGAATGAAAGATTTTACAGGTTCATGACGTTCCTCTAAAATCTTAAAAACTCCTAGAGCTTAGTTGTGAAAAATCTCTGAATTTGAAAGGCATTTACTTGGTTTGCAGAGTTTAACACTCCTTTTATGGCAAAAATTGTAGCCATAAAAGAGAGGAAACAAAAAGTATTGAAAATGTCATGATAAAAAAATGGCTTTAAATAATGACGTGAAATATAAGGTTGGCTATATATATTATATGAACAACAACCATCCCAAATCTTTTATTTTATTTATTAATAATAGATGGAGGCTCAGTAAGATAATATCTTAGGAAGATAAATTAAATATGAGTTTCAGTTGCTAAATCATAAGACAATATAAATAAATAAATAAATAATTGGCATTGAACTCCTTGGAAATGGAAATATGAAAGGAAAAAAACATTGGCCTCTAAATATAGAGCACGAAAATAAATTAAAAATCTTAAATAATGGGTCTTGAGCTCCTTCAAAAAGAAAGCAAAATTTACAATGGGCTCTATAGGAATGAGTAAAAAAATTAAAAATTAATTAAACTGAAAAAATTAAAAAAAATAAACAAAAAAATCAAACCATAAAAAAAACTCGATTAAATTGATTAGAATTTAAAAAAAAAAACCAGTTCAGTTCAATTTCAATTTTATAAATATAAAATAAAAAATGATGAGACTCCATGAAAACTAATGACATTATTAAATATAATAAGATAAAATGTAAGCCCTGCAACTTTAAGATGATAACATGAACAAATAACACAATGAATATTCTCCAACAATTGTGTTTGTTAAAATTATTTGATAAAAAATGAAGGAGCCGAATATTACAATGGAATCCCATTTTATATTTCCATTAAAACTTATGTTAACAACAAAAATATAATGCATTTACATAACAAATACTAAAAAGAAATAAAAAATTAAATATATATATTTTAAGACAAGAGTAATAAAAAAAATTGTAAATATATATATTTTTAAAAAAACCCTTTCATTTACACAAGAAACCCGCAACAACATGGGAGAACAGTGGCTAAATCCCATTATAATTTAAGTACTCATAGTTTTTAAACCCGACCTAGTTACCAACCCGGTATAATAATTGGGTCATGGGTTGGATAAGTTGACCCGGGTCAACATAAAAAAGCTACTGAAAGGTCTACTGTTACTCCACCTATGACAATCAAGTTGATTAAATCAACAAAACATCACATACCATTAATGGATATAAAACCATCTTTTCTTTTTCAATACCAGACATAAAACCTCCCACCTCTCCAACAAGACAAAACAAAACAACATCATAAAAAAGCAATGTACAGATCCGTTTGAAGACATGAACTTCAGTATCAAGAATTAGTTTCGGTCACTGAACTAGCACTTTATACCTACTAGGAAGAGGCACCAAACACCTTGGATTTGGATTTTTTAAAAAGGTTTTGAGGTAGTGGGGTTAGATTTTTGGAGATCTACGAGAAAGAATGTGAGAGATTGAAAATTATTTTGAGTATAAGAAGAAGATAGTGGCGGAAACGAGTAACGTAGCAAGAGCAAAGATGAAATGGTAATTTTTTTCTTTGACTAGATTTTGAACGCTATATACTTTCTTTTTGTGAGCTTTTGGGAGAGAAAGAGTTTAAGCAACTAGCAAGGATTGAGATCCACATATTTTGGCTTGGAGACAGAGAGACGATGACTTTCAATTAAATTGAGTGTTTAGGCCAAAAACGACATCGTTTTACCGATCGATATATATATATATATCAGTAAAACAACTGGATCTCAATTGGATTAACCCGGGTCATCCAGGTTCCGGGTCAACCCTCCAAGTTGTCCGGGTTTTACCATGCCAAATCCCTAGCTAGTTTTGTTTTCAACTCGATCTAGTTCCAGGCCTGGGTCGACCTGCCTGGTTTTAAAACACTACAAGTACCCATTTGGTCAACTAGGAAAAATAAAGCTTTGAAGATGGGATAATGATAAATATAAGGAATTGAATATACATATAAAATAAATAAATCAATAAATTATTTTAAGTAAAGTATTGTGGTAACGATTATTTTTCAAAATAATTTTTATTTGAAAATGAATTAAAATAATAATGGGGTCTGCATAACACCCCATGGAGGAAGAGTCGACGGTTGAGGAGATGGAAGGAAACATAGCCAAAGGAGGCTTCAGTTATAAGGAATCATTAATGGGGTCTGCATATTTGGAACAAAAATTTATGGAAGATCTCCAACATTAGAATTATGCTTCGGAGGAAGAGGAAATTGGTGAGGAACTAGTAATAAAACTTAGCAGAGGATAAGAAAAGGATAAGGGAACCCTGACACCAAGCTATTATCGTTAAAGTTATTGCTGATCATTATCTCACGATGAGACCTTGACATCCAAATTTTGATCTGTTTGAAGCAACGATTGACAGAGTTGCAGTGTGGGTGCGAGGGGTGCTCTGGAAAATTGGGAATCATACAGGTAGAAAACCTTGAAGATAGATAGAACTACTTCTCTTGGCACCAGGGGTAACCATGCTCGCATATGTGTGGAAAATCTCTGAATTTGAAAAGCATTTACGTGGTTTGCAGAGTTTAACACTCCTCTTATGGCAAAAATTGTAGCCATAAAAAAGAGGAAAAAAAAGGTATTGAAAATGTCATGATGAAAAAAATGGCTTTAAATAATGACGTGAAATATAAGGTTGGCTATATATATTATATGAACAACAACCATCCCAAATCTTATATTTTATTTATTAATAATAGATGGAGGCTGAGCAAGATAATATCTTAGGAAGATAAATTAAATATGAGTTTCAGTTGCTAAATCATAAGACAATATAAATAAATAAATAAATAATTGGCATTGAACTCCTGGAAATGGAAATATGAATGGAAAAAAACGTTGGCCTCTAAATATAGAGCACGAAAATAAATTAAAAATCTTAAATAATGGGTCTTGAGCTCCTTCAAAAAGAAAGCAAAATTTACAATGGGCTTTCATAGAAGTGAGAAAAAAAATCAAAAATTAATTAAATTGAGAAAATTAAAAAAAAATAAACGAAAAAATCAAATCATGAAAAAAAAACCTGATTAAATCAATTAAAATTTTAAAAAAATCAACCAATTCGATTTAGTTTCAGTTTTATAAACATGAAATCGAAAATCACCAGCCTCCCATGAAAACTAATGATATTATTGAATATAATAAGATAAAATGTAAGCCCTGCAACTTTAAAATGATAACATGAACAAATAACACAATGAATATTCTACAACAATTGTGTTTGTTAAAATGATTTGATAAAAAATGAAGGAGCCGAATATTACAATGGAATCCCATTTTATATTTCCATCAAATTTTATGTTAACAATAAAAATATAATGCATTTACATGACTAATACTAAAAAGAAATAAAAAATTATATATATATATATATATATATATATTAAGACAAGAATAATTAAAAAAAAAAAAATTATTTCATTTGCACAAGAAACCCCCGACAACATAGGGTACAGAGGCTGGTTGTATAAATAAATTATGAAATCTCATTATAGTATCTATTTGGTCAACTAGGAAAAATAAAGCTTTTAAGATGGGATAATGATAAATATAAGGAATTGAATATATATATAAAATAAATAAATTATTTAAAAATTTAATTATTTTAAGTAAAGTATTATGCTAACAATTGTTTTTCAAAATAATTTTTATTTAGAAATAAATTAAAATAATATTTTTAAAAAAAATTATTTTTAACATTAACAACATTAAAATAATCTAATATATAAAAATATTTAATTTAAAATAAAAATAAAAAATTTTAAAAATTACTTTTAAAATACAAAAGACAAATAAACTCCTGGATTTGTCATATCCCGATTTGCCTTGGCCTAATTCATGTTAAGTTCCCACCAAATCCAAATGATTCTCACCTAAATCAAGCCCAGGGATCATCTGATCTAACGGTGGACCCACGGAAATCGAATCAGCGAGTTCAAAAAGGTTGTTTTTACAGTAGCTTTAAGATGTGGATCTTGTTCTTTGTTCAAACCACAATGATTAAGGAAATCATTGCTCCTTTAGTACCTCCTCAAGTTTAAATTACAAAAAGAGCTGACAGAGACGCAAAATCAACTGTTTTACACCACAGCGAAACCCCACTGGGGGAGTTTGCAGCATCGAGCTTTTGTGGAAGGGGAAATCTAAATTCAATTCTCAAGATTTGAATACGTGCTGCTCATTCTCTTCACTTGTCAGTCAGTCACAGTCAGTCGTTGAAGAAGAAATTGAGTCTCAAGCCGAGCCATATCCATCCGTTGATTTTATTTTATTTTTTTTAAAAAAAAACTCATCATCGGCAACGGAAATGACAAAATAGGCGGCCAAGACATGTCTTCTTGTCAAGTGTTTAACGGTAAAAGCAAATCTTCTACCCATTTTACAAGGTTACCAGCTAAATAATACCAAGATTGTCTAGGATCTGTTTTTTTGTTTAAATTTAAATTTTTTTATTTTAAATTAATTTTTTTAATGTTCTTCAATTGTTGTGATGTATTAATATTAAAAATATTTTTTTAATATATGTTTAAATAAAAAGTTTTTTGAAAAGAAACCATTACCTCAATCTCCAATAAAAGTTTAATTTATATTTTTTTTTGTGATGAAATATTTTTTTTGATAATTTAGAGATGATTTTTTAAAAATAAAATAAAATAAAATTGGTTATTAAGACTTGCAAGGGCATTTTGGTCATGATGCTCGTGACCAAAAATTTATCATGCACGTAGGACCAACCCTATCTAGCCGTTACACGCACCGTCTATTCTGCCGACGCTGCACTTCCGTAATTCAAAACCCCACCAAATCTTTTGCACGTATTAAACAAACAATTCGACCGTTATCTTCCTTTCTATTCAACAAAACCACGACACACTATTTTCTTTTCTTTCACAAAACATCTCTCTAAGAGCTAGAAGAGAAATCAAGAAGACAACAATGGCTGCCGATTATGCATTCAGGGAGGGAGATGTGGAGATTGATGAGGGGCTTGGGTTCCCAAGAGCCTATGCAAAGCTTTGTAGAGATCGTGGTGCTGTTGGGACTTATAGCCATGGCCCTCCTTTCGCTTTCATTCCATATGCAATGCAGCAACATGAGGTAATTTAAAAGGAAAGAAAACGGCCCTTTTTACAAATCTTTTTTTCTTTTTTAGTTTTTAGTGAAGGAGAAAATTAGCTCAGGGTGTTAAATTTTACAGGATTTACTCGAAAGTATGCCTCTGTTATTTGATTTTGTTTTCTTGATAATTTATTTCTTTTAGCTTCTTCTTTCTTCTCTCGGTTAACTAAGTTTCTCGTGAGAAACTCTACTTGGATCATATGGTTTTAGGACGAAATTGAAATGTTAAAGCTGGATTTAACCCAAACAAAAGGTTAAACAACCAAAATGGACCAAGAATTTTTGCATGAAATGTGGTTTTAAAGAGTTCATACTGTCAACAATTCAGCCACCGATGCTGTCTTTGATCATGATTTTCTCTGCAGATCTCGAGAGCAAGGGAATTAGAACAGATGTTTCCAATTATTGAACAAAAAGCAAAACAAACTGCCAAGCCCAAGATTTTTATCAGCCTCTTGTGGAAGCAGCTCAATCATCTAGGGTAACTTACCTCTTCATCTCTCTGCTCTGAACCATAAAAAAGCTTCTCAAATTTACGATCTCTGATTTATTTGTTAATTTGTTGGATTTTAGGAATGCTGGATTTGATCCTGCAGCAATCCGAGTGGACCCATACGGCAACGTTCTATATTTTCATGCTGATAAAGCCTCACCTCTTGCTTGGGAAATTGATCACTGGTTCCCTTGCCCAAGTACATAATTAATCACTAATCTCTCTCTCCATGTCTCTGTGTGTATAAACTCATACATAACATCTGTAATGTTGGTTTTGCTCGTTGAAATTGTAGGGGGGGGATTGACAGTTCCAAGCAATTTGAGGATACTACAATGGCAAGTGTGCAAGAGAAAGCATAACAAGTTAGAGTTTCTTGTTCCGTGGTGGGATCTTCAGCTGGGAATCTCTGTGAACCAGTTCTTATCCATCTTTGCGTCTTCCAACTCAGATTTCAGGTGGGTCTATATCGATATCTACCTTTTGCAGCAATCAAATTGAACGATGAAAGAGAAGTTATATAATGCACTTCGTTCCAAAATTATGGCAGGCACAGGGCGTTTTCATTTTTGTTCTCAGAAGGAGAAAGTGAGGAACTAAATGCTTCCCAGAGTGTAGAGTCACATTCTTTTCCACAACATTTCATTGAATCGAGAGAGAAACTAGGCCTTGCTCCAGCTGCTGTTGTTGTATCTCGAAGAGAATCATATGATTCTTCTTTGGCTTTGAAATCATTGGATTACAACAGGCAGATGAGGTCGCATTCTCCTGCAATTGGTTAGTTGATGAATCTCAAATACATAACTGTTTGTTTTCTTTTATGTTCCTTTTCTTTTACCAACTTTTTTTTCATTTTTCCTCTCTTTTTCTTTTTCATGTACGCATAGTTATAAAATTGAATTTCATGAGGTAATATAGTGTGTTCTTTGGCTGTCTGTCTTACTTTAGCTTCAAGAAAAGTGAAGCCAAGTTTTCTGAAAGAAAATGAGGACCCCGACTTTGTCACAAATCCATATCAAGCAATTGTCTTGGCCAGAGATTCTCTTAAGCAAAAAGAAGAAGCTCACAAGATGCAGGCTGAAATACTGAGTTTGGACGACGAAGTTAATGAAATAAAGAGAAAGACTGATGAGGAAAAGCTTACTATTCAGGACTTGGAATTGACACTGATAAAGCGTAGGAGGAGGGCAGAGAAGTGCAGGCGGCTAGCAGAGGCACAATCTTCATACAGAACTATGCTAGAGAAGATGATTCGTGATGCTATGCACCAGTAAGATTTGCTACTCAACACAGGATTTTTCTCTTCATTTTTGTCATATATTTGAAATATTTCATTTCTGAATTATTATTGCAGGAGTGTTGTTTACAAGGAACAAGTGAGACTGAATCAGGCTGCATCCAATGCACTCATGGCAAGGCTTCAAGCGCAGAAGGCAATATGCGATGCTTCAGAGAAAGAACTCCACAAGAAATACAAACAAAGGGACGAGCTTGAGACACAAATTAGGCCTGAATGGGAACAAGGAAGGAAGAGATCAAGAATGGATGATATCTTACCTGAAGATGGAGACCATAAAACTACATTTTATTTACCAGGAATCAGGCCAAGGACACCTTTACACAAGGAGCTCAGAGTGTTTCTAGAGGAGGAGCACAAAGCATCCGAGGCTGGCTTGTCTGCTAACGAAGAATCAAAACATGGCGAAATTGAAGAGGAACTCAAACAACCTGAAATGACTATCATGAAGGAAGAGCATAATAAATCAATTACCCCATTCGAAAATGAAATTCCAATTGAATATAAGCTTCGGGCACTGGAAATAGGAGAGGGAAAGAGAGACAAAATCCAATTCCCAGTTATCCAAGACCAAGAAATAGAGGAGGATGAAGAGAGCAGAAAGAAACGTGGAAAGGGAAATGTAGAGAGGTGGCTGCAATTGTTGTTAGAGAATTCTGGAGAAGAGATTGAACCTCAAAACTCAAACGGCTCTGGAGCAAACACATCTGATGACATCATTACAAAGCTGAACCAAAAGTTCCCACAGAAAGAGGCCAAGAGTTCAACACAGGTCCAGGGGGAGAAGCCGCAACTAATTTTACAAGGAAATGATAAAGGAACGAGGGTACAAGAGATTGTTGAGATAGAACCAAACAAAACACCGAAAGAAAAAGGAAATGGCAGTGTTGGTGGTGGTGAAGCAATTGGAAGTAGCAACAGTTTTGAAGGGAAGGAAAGAATAGAGAGCAAAAAAGAAAGAGTGCTTACAAGGTCTGAGAGTGCCAGGACATTGCGGCGTATCCCGTCCTCTCCATCTTTGATCTTGGGTATGAGAAAGGGGGTTGAATGCATGAGGAAAAAGCCCATGGTAACTGGAGATGATGACTATGACGGGGATCGTGCTGCAGGGAACAGCTTCATCAAGTCATCCATCAAGACTATCAAGAAAGCAGTAAAATTCTGAAACTGCAATTCCACTTGTTCAAATCCATTTGTATTGTACCTTAAATTTTTCTTTTCTATTTTTTCAAACTTTATAGAGTGCTGCTAGCAATGGCAGCATCAGATGAATAATTGTGTGGAAATTTGTATTGTATATCCTAAAGTGTCTTTGATTTTTGTATGAGATTGGTTGTGAGAAGATCTATGTAATAACAGCTTGTTTTTGCAAATAAATGTGCTTCAGCTAAATTCATTTTTCCCAGTAAAAATGAATTAAAGTTCATCAACTCCGACATCTTTATACATGAAACTAAGATAAAAGATCCTCTTTTTTCTGCTGTTGAGTGTGGACTAACTAAATATGAATCCAAATAATAAATCCCAGCTTCTGGGAATGCGATAGAGGCAGCTTCCTCGATCCTCAACAAAATGGCAAAGATTTACTGGAGTCGGTACCCAGGCAGTGTGACGCATGCGATAAGTGAAAAGTCAAGCAAACTAGGAAATTCTAGTTTGGGATGCATTGGAGGCAAGTGGCTTGATTCTTTAGTAGCCTCAACAAATCACGGATTTTACTCCCAATCGAGCCGAATAGCCAAGTTCTTCATAAATTCAAACATGAGGTCTTTCCCAGTTTGGGGAATTGCAGATACGTTATACATGGATACTTTTTTCAATCAAATTGTGTGTCGTGGGGCATCTTGTATGAACAATTCAAGAACAAAAATAATACCAGAAATAAACATCAAGTCACCAAATTCTGGATTCAGTAGTAACGATAGTGCATCCTATTCATGTTGCAGGATGAAGTAAAGCAAAAGGACATTTCTTGCATTCACCAGATCTCGCAATTTCATTTGAACACTACGGATTCAATTGTAAGAGAACGAAGTTTTAGCGGAAGGTGGAAATTAGAAGTATCAAAATTATAGGGCATCAATGCCATTTTCATACATTATATGCAGATAAATGAGATCATACCTCACATAAATGATACAATCTGTGTTTAGCACTTGTGTGTGAAAATTATCATGGTCTAGCTATCTTCTAAGCACATATACACTTTGGTTATATGGATCTCAATAATCTTCCATAGCCAAATGATAAGTCGTCCTGCACGACATTGAGGTTGCCTTTCCAGTATCTGACTACAGTTTGAACAGCTCTGTATCCCTGATGGAAATCTCTCTGTAAACTATCTTGAAGATGAAATGGACAACTCGTTCAAGTTTCTTAAGCTTTCTTGTCATTTCTTTACCAGTAACCTTCGTCGCCACAAGAGCACAAACCATCCTTGAAATGATGAAACTGCTCAGTATCCCTAACAGAAATATCTCTGCGAACTATCTTGGAGATGAATTTGACAGTACTATGACAGCTTTTGCACATGTATAGATTCTTTGTTACCCATATAGGCATCCCAGGAGCAGAGTTGATTAGGCTGTAAGCAATGGCCTGTCTCTCACTGTGGCCACAAAATATGTCAGCTTTTGAAGTTTGAATTCCATCCATTGAACTGCATTCTTGACCATTGAAACCAGACGTCTTCATTTTCTCATAAAATCCCTCCAAAACAACATTTATTTCCTGCATTTGTGGGTGGAAATTATCACCACTAAGGAAAGCGTGAACTTTTCCCTTTACTTCCACCCAACTACACCCAGGATCAACGATTAGCCCTTCCTCTTTCATTGTCCTTCTTACTTTTGCAACTTCATCCCATTTACCACTGTCAGCATAGAGATTACACAAGAGAATATAATACCCAATACTTTCAGCGTCCTCCTTGAAAATGTGCTGAGCAGCAAGCTCCCCTAGCAGAACCTGCCGGTGGATCCTACAGGCATTTAATAAGGCTCCCCAAATTGCTGGGTCTGGCTTTATAGGCATTCTCTCTATAAATTCATGAGCTTCGTTCAATTTCCCTGCACGACCAAGTAAATCAACCACACAGGCATAGTGTTTCAAATTCGGGGTGATATGATAATTGACTTTCATTCTCTGGAAGTACTCCAAACCTTCAGTTACCATTCCAGATCTACTGCAAGCACATAGTAGAGAAATGAATGTAACATCATCAGGATTTATTTCAGATTCCACCATCCTTTTGAATAACTCCATGACCATAGCCCCTTTCCCTTTCTGAGCATATCCTGTGAGCAAAATATTCCAAGCCCCGACATCTTTTTCATTCAAGTTAAACTGGTTTAATGCAGTCTCATCCTTCCACATCTGACATACAAGTCCAAAATTGCATTGGTAGAAATCCATCGAAACCACTCCAGCCTTAATGCATGGGCATGAATCTCTTTTCCGCACATCAAAGCTCCTACTCTAGCACATGCAGAGAGGGCAGAAATCAATGTCACAGAATTTGGTTTTGACTTCATATCATTTTCCGAAAGAATATCAAAGCCTCAAAACACCGATTGTTAATCCGAAGCCCATTAATTACTGAAGTCCATATATCACATCCTTGTCAGGAATTATGAAATTTCCAAAGCCTTTCAATGCGTTGCACTTTGAATACAACGATGATGAGTTTGCAACAACTACATACAATATGTGCCCAGTCCTCTCAGCAAGCTCATGAAGCTTCATGCCAATCTATTTGCCCTAATGAAGCACAAGCAGATAAAAACACTGGCTATTGTTACCTCATCAGGCATGGTGCCCGTTATTCCATGGTTTTATAAGTCCCAAGGCCTCTCAGGTAGCAAATTATCCACACAACCAGAAATCATTGTTGTCCATGACACGACATCTCTGCATTCCATTCCTGAAAAAACGCTTTCTGCTTCTTTCCAATGCCCAACACTCAAGTACATTTGAATCAAAGAGTTATACACTGAAATATACCATCATAGGCTGTCTCACGACATAACTGTGAAGTTGTTCCCTAATCTTTCATCGCCAAGAAGCTCACAAGCAGATATCACGCTCGTCATGTCATCAAATCAGGATCAATTGAAAGCTCACGCATCCTGAAAACAATTTCAACCCTTCCAAACACTCATCGTTCTCAAAATACCCTGAAATCATTGCATTCCAAGAAATCCTATCCCTAGTGGATTTTGTCAAACAATCCGCGCTGAAAACAACATCCCCGCATTTTACATACATAGTAATCAAAGCATTGACAACATCAACATCCATGTCAAAATCAAATCTAACCACATGAGCATGAACCTCTCTCCCTCTCACTAAATCCATTGCCCCAGCACAACTCCTCAAAACAGAAGGGAAAGTATAGACATCAGGCCTAATTCCAGCCCACAAAATCCTATGATACAAACACAAAGCCTCATCAAAAAACCCTGCTTTGCATACCCACCAACCAAAACATTCCATGAAAACAAATCTCTCTCTCCCATCCTCCCAAAGACATTCCAACATTACCCACATCACCAAACCTCACAAACATACTCAACAACGCATTTCCAAGCCTAACACTCAACAGGGTCACCAATGAACTCAACACAGCTTTCCACACATACTCACCTCACTGTATCCTCTCTTATTCTCACATAACCTTATCAAAGCAACAAAGCAGTCCTCTTCTACGGGAATTTTAACTTCTTGCATTGAAGCAAGGTGTTTCAGAGCTTGTTCAAGGTTCCCGCTAAGACATAGTTGAAGCAAGCGTGAGTTTGTTGGGTTTTGAGGGGTAATTGAAGTAGTGGCTGCGGTGTTGAGTGAGTTTTGAGGGGGGTTTAGTGTAGAAGAGAAAAGGTGTGGCTTTTGGGGTTTGAAAGAGAGGGTAAAAGTTTTGTTGGAGTTGTGGGTTCCGGGGAAGTGGGAGTTAAGGTTTTGAAGGTGTTGGTGGAGAGGAAATCGTGGGGTTTTAGCAGAGAGAGCCATTTTTGCAAAAGAGCATTGTTTGCAAGCAAGAAAGAAAGAAAGAAAGAGGTTTTGGCTGAGGTTTAGCAGCTTCACGATAAACTGTAATAACCCAAGTGATTTTACAGTTAAACTGGTTAGCTCCTACTTTATTTGTATTCCAATTTTTTTATTGTTGAATCTGATAGTATATTTTGTTTGGATTATTCTCATTCCGTTGAAGAAAGTACTGACTTCAATTATAACTTCTGAGGGTCTCTTGAGAGACCGTAGTGAGTTTTAACCCTGCTGAAATTTTGAATTTTTTTATTAAAATTAAATTTAATTTGTATTTTTTATATCGTTTTGATGTATTAATATTAAAAATTATTTTTAAAAAATAAAAAAACATTATTAACATATATTTCAATATAAAAAACTATTTAAAACTTAACCGCTGACACTGTCATAAATAAAGTCTATGGCTGCCTAATCCATTGAATCATCAAATTTCCTGACACGAAGATTACCTATAGTGTGTGTTGTTTTCACTATGCCTTTCATCCTTTCATATTTTACGTGTAAAATTTTGTATTTTTTTAATTTAGTCCTTAAACTTTTTATTTAAACAATTTAATCCTAATTAAAAAGTAATTAATTTCAAAATCTTATGAAAATATAGGATTGGAAGAGGAGAGGTTAAAATAAAAAACACAGCAAACATGAGTTGTATGTCATAAGTTGTGAAAAAGATACATTTTGGTCCTCTAACTTAAACAATCACATAAATTGTAAAATTTTACAGAATTCAAATAAACATCAAGCAAAGGTATCTCTAACTACAAATTCTCTTGCAATAGCATTAAGATTTTTGTTATTTAACATCATTGCTAACAACTCTCGGTGGTCGAAGAACTTTGTTTTTTAATCAAAAAAGAAAAAGGCCCAGTGGCCTGAGAAGGAAGGAAAGGACAGCCATCTCTTAGCTTGAGACCAGGGAGATTTATACATGAAAATGCAAGAGATATCTTATTCCATAAATACTTTATTATTCCTCGAGTCATAATTATAATAACAAGGAGCATATTGTACAACGCCTGAAATCCAAAATCTATTGCTGCTAATTAATTGGATTTAGACTCTGCTTAACACAGAAACCGGCCGACTGGGCACCGCCGATCGATCATATCCGTTCACCTTCAAGACGCTGATTTTCTCCACACGAGAGGAGTTTTGTTTTTGCCTCTCACTAGCCTTGTCTTCAAGTCCACGGGAGTTTGCATCCCACAACCCACCTCTCCTTCTCCTTCTTTACTCTCTTCGATCTTTCCAACAACACTAAAATTATTACTTTTCATTGAAGGCATGACACTCCCAAGCTTCTTCCACCTGAAAAACCCTTTCTTCTTCTCCCACGACCTTTCCATTTGCGCTTGCATGGCGTAGCATTGGCTCTGTAGCCTATGCACATCTTCTCTGAGCTTTCCTTACCTCTGTTTGTTGCACGCTCATTTCACGTTTCGAAAGGCACCTCGCCGGGGCCTCAAGCCCGATGTAGGGGCTTCTGGTTCCACTAAATGACCCGCTCCAATCCATTTGTCGATTGAGTTTGGTCTGCTCGGAGAAGAGGACTTGGATCACAGCACGAACGGGCAATCGTTCATTCTGGGCAGCATGGAGTGATGCTTCCTGGGAGAGTTTTCGGCTGTCAATTAATCTAAAAAGAACCTTTCTTTCTTGCTTTGACACTCCGGGATGTGCCTGAGATCAGAAGAGAGCATTAATTTATCATCCTCAAGGTTCTTCAAAAACACCAATCCATAGATATTCCAGTCACAGAATACTAGAAACTAAATAATTTCTCTAGACTAAGATGCATAGAGAATATCCATCTTTTATTTGGATAGACAGGGCTCAAGCTTGCTCCATTAATGAGGGAGATTTCAGATGCAGGCTAGTGAAAAAAACATAATAGTGAATTGAATGCTTATACACTCTGATTGATGATGTTAATATTGATCTCATGAAGCATAAAGAAAGATGTCAAATGCCAATATAATTCAACACTGACACCACCCTTCATGTCAAGTTGCTCCTGCTCTGCAACAACGCCACCCCACCACTGAGTTGTTCTGATGAAGAATCTTCTGCTGCTGACAGAAACCCCACACAGCAGCAGCCATTTATTCCTCTAGATCGGTCCCAGCAAGAACCTTTTGTTTCCTAACTGTCCTGTTTTAAGCGTGTGTTATTCTCAAGCATTTTTATATTTACCACTTACTTTCACTCGATTGCATTTGATAACATGTTCAACATTTGAATCAATGCTTCCAACGTTGCGTACATTCATATCACAATTAATCATTCTAGATACCTTGACCCTGAAACTTGAACTACAAACATCATTACTGTTTTTTGTTCCTGTAGCTTAATTGAACCAAGAAACTCTGCCTAGACCACAATCTGCTTACCACCTGAGACTAACCATGTACTAATCGGCTCGTGTGGAACAGGCTTGCCTTTCTTGGTCCAGAGGCACTGACTTAGCTAAAGGTACAAGCAAGTGTACGTTTGTAATAATTGACTGGAGGAAAAAGAAAAGAAAATTACACACAAAATAATTAATTACCACCACTGACTACTTACTTTAAGATAAGTATCAATGGCACGGTATAAACCGTCATCTGTGGCGCGGGAATGACTTGGGAGAGCACCAGCAAGAGCAACTAACTCGGATAGATTCAAATTAGAATCCACAGCAGCTTCTGCTAAGTAAGAATCAACAAGCTTAGCTACCTTAATTAAGGCAGCACCGCTTTTAGCAACCTCATCTAAATTAACAAACCTCCCCACCAGACGAATTATTAGCTCGACGTCTAGCAATGTCCCGCAAGTTTGAGTACTGAACGACGGTATCATTAGCTCTTTCAGTGAAGCTTGGTCAAGTTGCCATGAAATCATCTTTTCAAGCTCAGCTCTATATGTAGGCTCCACACCGACCATGTTTGCAATCCGGAGAAGGCGTAAGAGGAAGTTGCATGGGATGGAATCCTTCTCCGGAGGCAGGATTCCTACCAGGGTTTCGACGAAAAATCTCCTTTTCATCCACGAAGTTGTGACACTCTCAGGGGATTCTGCAGAGTTTGCAAGTCCCTTGTCTGTACTAGGATGGTGATCATCAGAGAGGTCTGGTAGCCACTTTGATGCATAATGAGCTATGATTGAACCAATAAGGTCTGGACGGACACCCTTAGCCTTAATTCCGGCTAGGGTCTTAACAAAATAGTCCATATCAAGGATGCATGCATCGTCGAACCAGCGTTCGGTGGCTAAATGGGATGTCTTTGATCCTGAGAAAAGGAGAAATTCTGGGAAAGAGGCCTTCTTCATTTTGGTGGAAGAGTAGTCGAGCATTTTTGAGAAGGACTAATATATACTGTAGCTCTTAGTTTATACAAGAGGTTTCATCCTAAAGTATAATCTCTCGTAATACTGCAAGTGGAAAAAATATCCGAAGCAATAATTGATGTTACCCTCGTAAAATCTGGGCAAGCATTAAGCAGCCGCAGGGAGGAAAGGCCCTTGATCTTTGCTGTGAATGAGGATAAATGGACGTACATTTATAGGGATGATATAAATCGAGGGTCTAGACTTAGAGATGAAGATGCTTGTCTTTCTACTGCGGTTATGAGATTGAATGGATGGATGAAGGTGAAGAAGGATAAGAAGAGAGTACAGAAGGAGAGGAGAAGACAAACTCTCTTCAATGCTAATATTCCTTCCTATGACGCATCCTGGCTTATTCTCTTCTACGGACAATCAAATTAATTATAATAACGCCATATCATACATGCATGGGCTAGGCTGAAAGATACTTGAAACCGAATCCCTCTCTCTCTCTCTCTCTCTCTCTATATATATATATATATATATATATATATATATATATATATATATATATATATGAGAATTAGGGAACAAATTGCAGAAAGACCATCCTATTGATGGCTGTAGTGTGTTGTCATCTACGAAAGGACTTCAATTTCTTCCATCCAAGTAATCAGAGAAAGCATAGAAAAGAGTAATCACTTTATTTCTGTTAATTTGATTAGCAAAATCTAAACTTCAAGGACATATTATAGTTAAGGTCAATATTGAAGGGCTATGACGGGAGCTCAGGGTCTACAGCTATAGTTTTTAAACCCAATCCGGTTCAAGATTTGAATTCCAAGTTTTAACCGAGTTATTGAGTCGTCCAGGTTAATTTTTATTTTTAAAAAAATCAAAACGACGTCGTTTTAATAAAAAATAAAAAAAATAAAAGTCAACGGGTTACAACCAGGTTTTTAACCGGGTTTTGCTGGGTCATGACTTTCATATTTTTTTTTAATCCAGCCCGGTTTTAATCTCAAATCGACCCGTTAGATCGAGTTTCAAAACTATGTCTACAAATGCATAGATGTTAAGATGTTAGAGATAAATATATTAAAATAATATTTTTTATTTTTTAAAATTTATTTTTCATATTAATATATCAAAATAATTTAAAAATATAAAAGAATTGAAAGTAAAAAAAATTAAAACTTTATAAAATGGTGGTGGATTCGCTGCCCCAAACATATTATTTGTATTGAAAAAATATGTATATCTAAACGAGTTGGTATTTTATTTCAGTTTTTATGTTACATTCTATATTTTATTATTTATATAGATAACGTGGATTAATTCGTGTTTTCAATAAATTTAATTTATTGATTTTATAAAAAATATTTTTTGGATCATTTTGATGCGCTGATCTCAAAAATAATTTATAAAAAATAAAAAACATTATTTTGATGCATTTTAATATGAAAAACATTTTAAAAAGTAACCGCAACTAAACTTTCATACAAACCAGTTCAGAACGTACAAATTTAATCAATGAAAAAAATTCTAAAATTAAAGGATTGTTATTATAATTAATTTAATATTCAAAATGCTTTTATAATTTTAACATCTTCTTCCCTAATCTTGGTTTTTTTTTTTTAACATTTGGGTCTCTTTTTATTTTTAAATCCACGATAAAATTATAAATAAATTAAATTAAAATCTTATTCTCTTCTTGGTCTTCTACTTCTTTACCATATACCATAAAAAAAAAAAATTCATGCAATAAGAATATATTCTTAGAATCTGAGGGTGTGTTGAACAACAAAAAATAATTTTCCTTTTCCTTTTTTCTGTTTTCTTCTAATTTTCTAGTTTTTTTTTTCCAATGAAAAATTAGAAAACATGTTAATTTCTTAAAGTTTCAAAACATTTTTATAACTTAAAAAACTAGAAAATATGTTTATATTATACTGTTTTTAATTTGGAAAACATAGAAATCATGATAAGTCAAAATCAAACTTATATAACAAGCACATAATTAAACATAAAACTAAAATATTTCAAATATAAACATTCTAAACAAGTAAATTAAACACATGATAAGTCAAAGTCCAAATTTACATACCAAACACATAATTAAACATAAAACTAAAATATTTTCATTACAATTGTAATATAAACATTCTAAACAAGTCACTTAAACATTAATAATTAATAAGCTTATTCTAAGCTTTTAAGCCAAGACTTCCTTCTAATAAAAGATGTTTTCACAAACATTCTTCTCGAAACTTTGAACTTTTCAAGAGCTTTGATGTAAACATAGTTTTTAGACCCGGTCTAGTTCAAGACTCGGGTTCTGAGTTTTGACTGGGTTACCGGATCACCCGGATCAATTTAAAAAAAAAATCAAAACAACATTGTTTTAGTAAAAACAAAAAAAAATCTACATATTGTAACTAGGTTTTATACCGAGTTTTTCCGGGTCAGTTGGGTCACGCCGAGTTTTTTCTTCCCCTGTTTTTTTTTTCAACCCGACCCGATTGCAGCTCAGGTCGGTCAGGTCCCAAGTCGACCTGCCGAGCCGGACCGGATTTCAAACTATGAATGTAAGTATTAGAAACATCATCAAGACTCTTCAATACATTCATACACCCGGCAGTTGAATATGGATCAAACAAAGGGCTTGTAGCTTGATTTATCATTTCTTTGTATTTTTTTGCTTTAGCTAAATTTCTTTAAGCTCTGACACTTAAAGAAGATGTCAATATTTTCAAAGAAGTATCAAACTTTTCAAGCTTATTTTCCTTCTTAACACGTTTGTAGATAGGAACAAAGTCATATTTCTGACCTTTTTCCTTAGAACTTCCAGGACAAGACTTTCCCCCTCCAGTGACATAAAGCCCTTGGCTTAAGAAATTCCTCCTCGTCTAAGAAGGCATCCTCATTCTTTTCAAACCATTTCATATCTTCTCTGGTTTGATCATTATTATGTCCCCCATCTAAACATCAAACATTATTTTAAAAAAAATGAAGAAGATCAACCTATCATATTTAATCAAACAATTTATGTACAATATATATATATATATATATATATATATATATATATATATATTGAACCAAGAAATAGTTAATATGTCAGACCATATTGTATTATGTGTGTACAAACATATATAATCAATCATGATTTAATATATGTTTTATAAGGATATAATTTGCAATCATATAGTCAATCCATGAGATATGATTATCAAAAAAGATATGATTTAGCCTTGCAAAAAGATCATATGGAGACATCAAGCATCAAAATTTCATACAATGACAAATAACCATGTATCATTGAAGACCTGATGAGCAGTCCAACAACACTAATTAGGCTATTTTTTGAAGAAAAAAACAGGTAATTATAGTTGTTCGTGAATGACTTTCCTTTAATTCTATACATTGTTTACCCTAAAAAAGAAAGTTTCATGCTTACAAAATTATAAAATTCTCTAGATTTTGAGAAATTCTATTTCATATAATTATTTTGTAAATTTGTGTGAAACCATTGATATTATCATTACAAGAAAATGCCTAAAATATTTTACAAAGATCATAATAGGTGCCTAAATAAAAAATATTCTTTACTTTTCAATATTATAATTTAATAAATTGATCTAGTTAGGCAACACATTATCTTCTTACCCATAATTTCTAGGTTAGTACACCTCAACTCCTACCTAAATTTATGAATTATCTTCTTTTCAATAGACTTTAGGAATAAATCAACTCCCACCTAAATTTTGGAACTATCTTTTACCAAAATAAATTTTAGACAAAAATCAACTCCTACTTGGATTATAGAATTATCTTCACATATTATATTAAGTTGTATTTAAGATATATGGTATATAAATTATCCATCCATAGTATTACATCAAACTTTTGAAGGATGAATTTTAGAATAATTGGAAAAGAAATTAAGTATGGGATAAAAAAAGATAGAGATATTAGTCAGAGGCCAAGTTTAAGTACAACACTTTTTGGTTTTGCTAAATCAATGCCTTTAAAGTGTGTCGTGGAACTTGAAGTGGTAAATATAATAAAGTCTCATGGTGATCGAGTTACAAATACATGTTCTGACTAAAGAGAAATTAGTGTCCATATATATTTATGGCGGCTCATTTTAGGGTCTTGAATCAACTAATACGTCAAATCTTATAAATCAAATTTCTCCAACGTCTTTTTTAGTAATAATTTGAAGTCTATAACTTTGGTTTTTCCCTTCTTAAAAATCTATGATAACTACAATGACAGTGACAAATCAGCATTCTTCAAGTACATCATTCTTGGTTAGAATGCCTCTAATTCCAAATCTTAAAGTTAATATTCTTCAAAGTAAATCCTTAACAAAACAAATTAAAAGCCTAGAATCCAAGAAAAAAAAAACTCAACAAAATAGATAATGCAACACACCAAGTAAAAGATAAGAAGAAGTTGGACAAATTTTCTATTCATTTTCTTTCATTTGTGAAGAATAGCAACAACAACATCTTCAATTTATTTTGTTTTATTGATGCTGAAGCATAGTGAGAATACCATAAAATAAAATAATACACACACACTCAACTCCTACATAAAATTTTGGAACTAACTTCTTGCCAAAATAGATTTTAGGAAAAAACTCAATTCCTACTTGAATTTAGGAATTATCTTCACATATTATATTAAATTGGATTTAAGATATGTGGTTTATAAATTATTCATCTATAGTGTCACATCATTAATTTTTAAAGGGCGAACTTTAGGATAATTAGAAAAGAAACTGAGGATGAGATCATAAAAGTAGAAATATTAGTTGTAGGTAAAGTTCAAATACAATAACCCTTGTTTTGTTTTGCTAAATCAATGGCTTTAAAGTATGTCATAGAGCTTAGAATGGTAGATATAATAATCTAATGGTGGCGAGCAATAAATACATGTTCTGACTAAAGAGAAACGAGTGTTTATATAATCAAGTTGGCTCATTTTAGGGTCTTAAATTAATTGGTGAGTCAAACCTCATGAATCAAATTTTTTCAATGCCTTTTTCAATAATAATTCTAGGTCTAAAACTTTTTGGTTGTTCCCTTCTTAAAAACTTATGATAACTGCAATGATAATGAAAATTTAACATTAGTCAAATACATAATTCTCAACTCGAATGCCCCTAATTTCAAATCTTAAAATTAATACGCTTGAAAGTGAATCCCCATGAAAAAAAAATTAAAACCCTAGAATCTGAGAAAAGGCAATTTAACAAAATAGAAAATGCAACACACAAAATAAGTAAAAGATAAGAAAAATTTAGACATACCTTCGATTTATTATCTTTAATTATGAAGAATAGCAACAACTTCTTTAATTTATTTTTTTGTATTAACAATTGAACATAGTGATAATACAGTAAAAAGAGAAGTGAGAAAGAAATATTATAATTAAAAAAGAGAAATTAAAGAAATCAGCTCCTACCTAAATTTGGGAATTATCTTTAAATATTATATTGAATTGTATTTAAGATGCATGGTCTATAAATTATTCATTTATAGTATTGCATTATAAACTTTTAAAAAGTTAACTTTTGGATCACTGAGAAAGAAATTAAGGATGGGATCAGAAGAAGCGGGGATATTAGTTAGAGGCTAAGTTGAAATACAGCAACCCTTGATTGGTTTTGCTGAATCAGTGGTTTTATAGCGTGTCTTAGAGCTTAGAGTGGTAGATGTAATAAAGTCCTATGGTGGATGAAGGAAAAAATGCATGTTCTAACTAAAGAGGAATTAGTATTCATATACTCAAGTTGACTCATTTTAGGATCTTGAATCAATTGGTAAATTAAACCACATAAAACAATTTTCTCTAACGTCTTTTTCATTAATAATTCTAGGTCTTTAACTTTTTGGTTGTTCTATTCTTAAAAACCTATGATGACTGCAGTGAAAATGACATATCAGTATTTTTCAAATACATCATTCTTAGCTCAAATGCCTCTAATTCTAAATTTTAAAGGTAATATACTTGAAAGCCAATCCCCATTAAAATAAAATTAAAACCCAAGAATCGAAGTAAAGGAAATTTAACAAAATAGAGAATTCAACACACCTAATAAGTAAAAAATAAAAAGAAGTTGGACATACCTTCAATTTATTCTCTTTCAATTATGAAGAATAGCAACAATAATTTCTTCAATTTCTTTTCTTCTATAGACTATAAAAGCACCATGAGAATACAAAAGGAAGACAAGTGAGATGAAAAAATAAGGTTTAGATATAAGAATAGACATACATACATACACTCAACTCCTACCTAAATTTTGAAACTATCTTCTTTTCAAAATAAATTTTAGGAAAAAAATCAACTCTTACTTTAATTTGGGAATTATCTGTATGTATTATAAAAAATTATATTTAAGATGTGTTGTCTATAAATTATTCATCCATAGTATCGCATCATGAACTTTAGGATAATTGAAAAAGAAACCGAGGATGGAATCAGAAAAGACAGAGATATTAATTAGAGCCCAAGATGAAATATGACAATACTTGTTTGTTTTTGCTGAATCAATAGCTTTAAAGTGTGTTGTAAAGCTTATAGTGGTAGATATAATAAAGTATCATTTTAGTTGAGCAATAAATACATGTTCTATCTAAAAAGAAGTTAGTTTCCATATACTCAAGTTGATTTATTTAAGGATTTTAAATCGATTGGTAAGTCAAACCTCATGAACCAAATTTCTCCAACACCTTTTTCACTAATAATTCGAGGTCTATAACTTTTTTGTTGTTCCTTTCTTAAAAACCTCTAACATCTGCAATGACAATGACAAATCAACATTTTTCATGTATATCATTCTCAAATAGAATACCTTAAATTCTAAATCCTAAAGTTCATATACTTGAAAATCAATCTCCTCCAAAAAAGAAAATTAAAACCCTCGAATCCCAGAAAAGATTACTTAACAAAATAAACAATGCAACACGTGAAGCAAATAAAACATAAGTAGAAACTCAATATACCTTCAATTCATTATTTTTCATTTATGAAGAATAACAATGATAGCTTCTTTAAGTTTTTATTTTCTTTTATGGATGACAAGAAGAAGAGAAGTGAGAGTAAAAAATTAAGGTTAAGATATAAGTATGTGTGTGTGTTGGATATATTTGCAATTAATTAAACATTTAAGAGTATTGTTATCCAAAAATAATTTATTAATGAGAAAAGACTAGGAGAAGCATCATTTTTAATTTGTTAGAAAATCTTTGAAAACATCTTTTAGATGTTTTCAAATATAGTAGTGGAAAAACCAAAAAGTCTTTCATTTTTTTCAATTTGTAAAAGTAAATTATTTGAATACAAACTCCTTTTTCCATGTTCTTTTCCCTATTTTTCTTAGCAACCTTGGTATCTCTAGCGTGCACAATTTAACTCTAATAATTATTTTTTCTTTTGCAACAAAGTCAATGTTTTTCCAAGTAAATACTTTTGATTTATATGAGAAACTTGAAAACTATTTAAGTTCCTACTTCCCTAATAAAAGAAAACAATACCTAGTTTAAGTTTTTTGCCTTTATCTTGCTTGATTTTCTTTATTGTCACTTTCTTTATTTTTAGAACACATTTCGCCTCTCCATGCAACCATTTCTCTTACCTTTGCCTTTCTTTTCTTTTTTGCCTCTGATTTTGAACTAAAATTTCATTTTCAATTAATTCTTTAATTTATCTCATCTCTCAAACAAATTATTCGCCCTTTTTTTTTTCATTAGTTCCTTCCAAATCAACTACTCAATAGCCCACACTTTACTTTTCTTTTCTTTTTTCACTAACATCGCACTCACTTTATCTTTAAAACCTAAAAACCAAAGCTTAAACAAAAAATAAAACATGTTTCCTCTTCTTGTTTTAAAACCTAAATTTAAGGGCCAGATTGTTGATGTGTGATCTCATATAATCTCCTCTCTTTTTCTAGTCTCTTTGTATCCCTTTCTAGATTACCAATAAGCTATTCAATTTCAAAATTTAAGCTCAAATGATTCGAGTTTTTTTGCTTGTTTCTAAAGCAAAATTGATAATTTGCTATAAATTAGTTTTCTGAGCTAGTTTTTTATTTCGTTTTACTAAGTCATGTTTAAGATTCAAGTTAGAATCTTGTTCTAATCAAAATGCAACGAGAGGGAAGTTAAAGAGGAAAGGATAATGAATTTTTAAAAATATAATTGTTTAATATTGTGATAATAGTTATTTTTTAAAGTAATTTCTTTTTAGAAATACATCAAAATAATAATTTTTATTTTTTAAAATTTATTTTTTATATCAACATGTTAAAATTGTTTAAAAATATCCAAAAAAATATTTTAAAACAAAAAACAAAGTAAAAAAATTTTATTTTTATTTTTTTTCAAAAACAAACTGTATTTAAAAATTATCAACATTGGAGTTTATTTAATTTTACTTTAGCTGGTTAGCTTGCCACGTGTGCTATTATAGAGAGCAATGGTTGTCTATTGTAGAACAAAACCTTTATCAAAATGAGAAGGACAAGGGAAAAAAAAAGATGAGCGCGCATATTCTACTCTCCCTCTCATCCTGTCTCTCTCTCTTTCTTTCTTTGTTCTTCACAAACCATTATTGGAACTCGGCTACCAGCCATGTCCCCACCATTAAAACTCCTCTGGATATTGTCCAGATTGGTTCTTATTCAATTAGACATGCACCACAAAATTATTGTGATTATGATGTCCCCATGATCGATTCATTCCCAAAGTGAAATTATTGTGATTATGATGCCCACATGATCGATTCATTCCCAAAGTGAAATTATTGTGAAAAAACAGATTTCTATAGATATTTATTCAATTTCAATTCTGCAACAGAGACTAAAAAACTGGACGGACACAGTTGTCAAGGAGAAAGGTGACTTAAAGAACAGCAAGATGCATCGATTGTTCTTCAAAAAATAAATTCCTACAACAAATCAATTCACCTACAAGCGCTCTCTCATTGAGTTCGCCTTATTCTTCCAGAATGCCTAGGCAGAGAATGGAAGAAATATACTAGACGTTACGGGGAGTTGAGGGTTCAGATGAACTGCTGGATGAGTCACCTGTTGTTGGATTGAGTGCAGTGCCACTTGAAAGAGAGCCGTTCCCACCTTCTTGAGACACTACAGGGATCTTCACTGCCGCCCTTTCCATCTCCTTCTCGAGCTCTTCTTCCTGGCGCAGAGCAGTAAACTGGGTATCAAGAGACTTGGCTGCACCTAACCATGCAAACACGATTACCAGAAGTATTCCTCCGAGGTAAGGAGTTGAATTGGCAAGCGACCCAAAGGTTAAGATCATAAACTGTTGAATGAGAGCTCCTCCAGACTTCCCCAAAGGATTGCAGACAACATCAATGGCTGCCTTCCCTTTAACCTACAGCACAGATTGGAGAAGCAAAATTAGCACTGAACATCTAGCCATTTTTAAATTCAGTATTCCATATCCTGCATCAAAACTGTCTCAGAATGATTGAAATAGATTGCCAGTTTAAACTACAAAAGCATCTATAACAAGCAAAAGGTCCAAACCTTAGTGTCCTCGTCCAAGGGAATATAGGCCATTTCTTTGCATGGATCAAACAAACTGTATTTTGCACTCTTGCTGAAAATGTTTTGCATAGCACCCACGTATACAGCAGCAAGAAGAGGAGTCATCCCAAACTGTGTGAGGGTGGGTGCAAGAGGACCGCCAAACAAGATCAGAGAGAAGAAACCGACTCCTGTTAGAAGCAGGACTGTGGGTGTGATTTTGGCTGCAACTCCCCATCCATATTTTTCAAATATAAATTGACTTAGAAGCATCATCGTGAAAGTTGCTATTCCTGTTGCTGTTGAAAAGTCACCCATAAAGGCAGAGTACTCATTCGGGCTGGGAAACTGCGAAAATGAATGGCAGAGAGGGGAGGGAAAGAGAATCAGTAATCGATAAGCTCAGAGAGAAGAGAGAACAGGATCATATAAAGTTTACCTGCGCCTTTAGCTTTGATTTCCAGGTAACCTCAACAAGGTTGATGCTAATACCATATGCAACCACCAAAGTCGCAAGATCTCTAATATATCTAGAAGACACAAGGAACTTCAAGCTCTCCATTGTGCTCATCTTCGGCTTTTCCTGCACATGGATTTTCAAAAAGGGAACCTTGTTATACCATTAAATTACTACGCTGGGTCTTCAAAGTATATGCTCATGAATTGAATCTCGTTTGTTAACAAGTGAAAATATATATTATACCAGAACATGCACATGACCCTCTCCAAGTAATAAATTTGATGTGGTTGTACATTTATTGATATAGAGAAAAAATTTGCAAAACAGGTATTCTTTCTTCAGCACGATGGCTTTAGATAATTTGTAAAGATGTTATGACTCCCTTCAATTTCTATATACAAGGCATCTTCAAGTTCTGACACCTTTTTGTTTGTTTTAGAAGAGCTACAAAACACAGCTTTCCAACACCTTGAATAAATATTTTTTAAAAAAAAAAGTCCTTGCTAACAAAATTACAGAGGTAAGCCCATCTAGATAAGTATGTAGCTGGTAAGATGATGTCTCATCACATTTCAGTACCCATTCCTTAATTAAAGAGTGCCATATTAAAAAGAATTGCGGAGTAGCTGGTGAAAAAAATATCCAGTACCAAATTAAAGAATCTAGTAATTATTTCAGGTATGCTATAGTTCAATTTCATAATAAAAAATTAGATATTGCGAGCCACCAGTAACACAAACATATTGCTTTGAGGGTTCATAGAGTCCTTGCAGAAGATTACCTTCTTCTTTATACTGCGGGTTGGTAGAGGAACAAAAGTATTCACCCACCAGTAACACAAACATATTGCAAGCCCCATCAGCACCACAATGCTCATCATTCCTTTGAGGGAGACGGCCCAGCCATCAACACCAGGACCCAAGTTTTTCCTCAAATTTGAGAAGTACTTCACTGTTCGGCCTGAGAAAATCAGAGCAACATTCGCCCCAAGTCCAAAGAGAGGGTAAAACCGTTTTGCTTCATCTACAGTAGTGATCTGCACAATACACACATCATTAAGTGGAAGCTTTGATCAACATTTACATGTCATTCAGATAGGGAAAAGAAAAGGAAAATTTGAGAACAAGACAATCACATTCACAATTTTCGATGCCTTATAATTTATCGTGAAACCAGGACTGAACTTAAAGTGCAGAGATTACACCACACTCAGAAATCATGAAACTATTGACCTTGTAAATAGTTAAATAAATCCATCATGTTTGATCCTTCTCTACATTAAATTAACCCTTTCCAAAGAGATTAGATAGATGCACCTCCACGTGACCTAAAATAGTCCACATCATATTCAGCATCACTGAATGCCAAAAGTTAGAAACAACATAAAGAAAAGCAATCGCATATTTTCTTGTTCAATGGTTAAATCATTTAAACCAGTAACATTCACGGATAAAAAAATCAAGTTATTCACTCTAACGACAAAATTTATTAACCAAACCAATTTTACTTCACTCTAACTACTACACTCACAGCCCTTGATATCTCAATTTCATAGCCCATGAATCTCCTTTTAAGCATGACACGGATGCTGAAGCAATAGAATCCAAGCAAAAACTTGGCATATATTTGCTCTGGATGAAAAAACCAAAGCACCAGATATGAAGAGGGAACTTATGAATCGATTGGAAAAATCATTGAGTGAAACATGTAAGCCCTTAAGCAAACTACAACTCAAACTCAGAACAAAACTAAACAACCTTGTTCCGTTTCAGAGTAGCTTTATAGCAATCCAAAGAACTATTTATTATAAAAAAGCGTAGGTAACATATTAGTGACCTGTCACACGTCGATTTTTCCTTTCTTTTATTTAGATGGAAAAAAAAAAATGAAATACTAAGACAATTTATAGAGCAAAAAAATATAACCACAGCTACAAACAATCAAGCAGACAACTTTGAATCCAAAACAAACTTCAAAAAGAAGGATGATTACCTGATTAGCAAATCCCCAGAACAGCACCGATACCACCACACTCCCCCACAATTCAGCCATGACATAGAACAAACAAAAAGTCCAAATCCTCATAATTGCAAGAGGACCAAGAAACCTTGGGCCAAGTACATTGAGAAGTTTATCAGCAAATGCTTCTGGGTGGATATAACTACTGAGAGGATACAAAACAAACCCAAAAGCCCCAAAAAAGGCAATAAAAGGAAGAATTACAGTATAAAAGAGAGCCTGCTTAGACAAGACATTAGCCAATTTTGTATACAATAACATGAACCCAATAGCCATAGGCAAATTCACCCAAGTTTTCAAAAATGGTATGATTTCTGCACTGCTACCTTTGGCCGTCACAACCAACACGTCCTTAGTGTCTCTAAGGATTGTGTAGTTAAAAAGAATACAAAAGAACATTAACCCAAGCGGGATAATTTTTTTGAAAGTCGTAAGCTCAATACCCAAAAACTTTGGTTTATCAGTTTCTTCACCAATCAAAGGCTGTCCATCAGCTGCAGCTGCAGCCTCAGCCCTGCAAATATGCAAGTTTCTATCTTTTGGGAAGAAACCATTTGGTTTTGATACAGAGGTAGGAAATTTTGGAACGCCATTTGAAGACAAAGAAAACCCAGAAAAGGTTTTAGGTTTTGTAGCAAAAAGCCTCTGCTTTAAGCCCTGTGAAGGATACAAAACCCTGCCTTTGGGGTTTGGTGGTAGTGAAAGAAGCCCTCTGGTTTGTAACACCGCTTCCATGTCTCTCCCTCTTTGTTTCCCTCTCTCTACCTCTCTTTAGGTCCCTTACAAAACCCAAATCTTTGGTTTTTCAATACGAAAGCATAAGAGAGAGACAGAGATAGAGAGATAGGGTGGCCGAAGGAAATTGTATTTGCGCAGATAGAAGAGTAGAGAATTGATATAAATATCATTTTATATCAACAACCTAACAAACCAAACCCTCGATGTCTTTTAAAAAAAAAAATTACTGTATAAGAAAACTTTCGAAAACAACAGAAAAAAATATATTACCGACAGATTTTTCTTTTTAACAGTTTCTCATATAAACTAGGGAAGGTTTTCAATCTGTTAGGTAAGAAAGAAGACAAAAAAAAAAATGATTAGAAATCAGAGAATGGGCTCAACAGCTCAACAAGTGGGAGCTGAAGAGGAGAAAAAAAGAAGGAAGTTGTGGTGCGGTCAAGGCCTCACGGGCAGCGAGGAAAAGCACGAGGAAACCTCACAAGTGTGCAATGGGATCATCACAATTCACCATGGCAAGTGCGAGGGACCATAAATGTCCTGAGGGCTTTTGTTTATGGCTAGTGTGCCCTTGAGATATTTTTCACTTTTTAAAATCAATCGGGATACATGGGGGCGCCATGAAAGCGATCCGTGAGAGAGATGTCAAGCTCTACAAGTGTGTGAGCTCCTCCATTATCTTTTATTGCCATGGATGTCAATTTAACCTCATGATGAAACTTATTTACCCAAATTTAAAAAAATATATATCTGGGTATCTCACGTATTTTTAAAGAATAAAACTTATCTCGTTCAAAATTCGTGACAGTCCCTTCTCACTAAGTGTATTTTCTAGGAATCAAACTTATATTTTTCTCTTTAAAGGGATATACTAGTACCTTAATTGCTAGATCAATACTTATATTTGTTTCATCTTATAAATAATAAATATAATATAAATCTTGATTTGAGATATATACATTAGTATTATATAAGTATATATTTTATGTATATATAGAATGTCTATAATTTTAAAATATAATATAATATATGCATATTTCAATATTAACATTGCATTCACATATATGTACAATATTTATAATTAAATTCACACGTGTGTGCATGCCTGCAACATTATTTTTTTATATATATTGAATAATAAATGATACCATAGTAATTGTTATCCAAGCGGTGAATATTATATTAATACATAACTTGTTCATGTAATAAGTAATAAATAAAATATAAATATAATAGAAATTCAACCTGTAAATATTCATTGTCATCCTTGTTAATTAGAGATTCACCCACACCGATCTGAGTTGCATGGTTGTAATATTTCTCTCATGGTTGTAATATTTCCTACTGAATTTTTATTCTTTCTTATTTATTTTTTATTTTAATTAATTTGATTACATTCTTTTACATATTGGATTTATATTTTTAACATTTGATGTTTTTTTTCTAGGTTATAAGAGTATTATCAAGATAGTTTTTAACATTTGATACTTAATTTGATATTAATACTTTCAAACATAGTTTTGAAACCGACTTGACCCGGCAGGTGCACTTGAGACCCAGCCGACCCGAGATTGGAACCAGGCAGGGTTGAAGAAAAAATAGAAAAAGAAAAAACCCGGTGTGACTCAGTTGACCCGGTGATCCGGCAAGAGCCGGTCAAAAACCTAATTATCACTTATTGACTTTTGTTTTTTTTACTAAAACGACATTGTTTTAATTTAAAAAAAAAAATTAACCCGAATGACCCGGTAATCCAATCAAAACTTAGAACCTAGGTATTGAATCTATGCTCTCAAAGCTATTCTTAAAGTGATAAAAGGAAATATCAAGAAAGAAAAAAGCTTTGCGAAAATGATACCCAATGTATAATGATGGGTGGAACCATATTATTCTTACCATGTCTTGTTATGGGTTATCCGCGCATCACCTGTAGATTGGCGAGTGACCTTTGTGTCGTTATGCAACAGAGTTTTCACATCTTTTTTTCTAAAAAAGTTAATTGATCTGAGGATGAACATCCTCTTCACCAAATGATTTGTTTGTCTCTTCATCAATGGCGTGATCAGGCATGGGTGCTTGTTTCTTGCAAGGTTCTTATACTTCCCTGTTCAGAATTTAAGATTCTTTGCACTCTAATCTTCAAAGTCAAACCAGGTGGCTTCCCACGCTATAACTTAGTTACGTGTATATAGATTTAGTTAGGGCCAAATAATATTACGGGTGGGATTATTTAAAAAAACAGAAGTTATTTAGATATTATTAATGAGTTTTTTTATAAAAATAATTATTAAAAGATAACTTGACAAACTTGATTCAATGACCATCACTTAAGAGTATGGAAAAATCAGAGAGCTGGACATCTTGAAGGGGTCATTGTCCTTAGCTTTTTTCTTTCGGTTCTTATTAATGTTGCCTCCTCTCTTTTATGGTGTGTTTAGGGTATCAAAAAACATGTGTTGGTTGCAGCCTAGAGGGGTTTTTATAGTTTGGCTTTATTCTACAAAGAAAAGAAAAGGAAATCACTTTCATTCTTGATCACAAATTCTGACTTTATTTTCTTTCTTGATATTGTAGGCTAGATATGTGTGCAAACATATTGGATCGACAAGAATCAATCCAAGTTAACATGTAAAATTTACAAGTCAAGTTATAAGAACGTGATAACCTCATAGAAAAAAAAACATGAAGAAGCTCAATTATCAATCAATCTAATATTAAATAATAAAATTTAAAAAAAATCTATTAAAAAAAGACCACGAAAACTTAATTAACTAGAGTTAAACCTGTCAAACCTAGATCATAAGATTAAGATAATCCAATATAAAGTAAATCAAAAAAAAATTATAAATGTTAATTTTCAATCAATCCAACGTTAAAGAATGAAATTATATATATATAAAAAAAAAAAAAAACTTGAGTCAACCCAGTTTAACCTATCAAACTCTTAACTTGAGTCATAATACTAGAATAACCTCATATAAAACAAATTGAAACAAATTATAAAATTTAACTCTCAGTCAACCTAAATGGTGAATGATGAAACTGAGAAAAAATTTTAATTATAAAAATTACAAAAAAAAAAAAAACTCAAGTCAATAAGCTTAACCTGTAAAACCCTTAACTCGGGTCATGAGATTAGGATAACCTTATAAAAAGTAAATCAAAATAAGTTATAAAGCTCAATCTCCAATAAATCTAATATTAAATGATGAAATAAAAAAAAATAGAAACAAAATAATACTCCACTAAACAGTTTTTTGTGAGGAGGGGAAATTTGATTTCCCTTCCTGAATTGTTAATTTAGGTGATAAGTTAATTTATTAAAGATTTTGTTTGTCAATGTGCATAAAATTACACACACGATACGATTAGGCAAATTAAAAAAGTAAATAAAAGATAAAGAAGTCACCATCTACTTTCAAAGATAATTAGGATACTTAAAACTAATCCTGGAGTTGGTTATACCAAAAGGAGAATAAAATTCACCTTAAAGTATAAGTTGCTAATTATCCTAATTAATTTAAATATCTATTTTGCAAGTTATATTTTTATGCTAAATTATCGTTTATTATTAGGTCAAAAACTAATCAATCCTAAAAATAAAGTGATTTTTGAATTAAAAAAAACATATATCCAATTACTTAACTTTAACGATGATTAGCGTTCGACGATGGATAATAAAATTATATTTCAACTCACTTCAATTTATTATGACAAGATAGATTTGTAAACCTATGAATTTACAAGGAATTTACAAGGAAGAAAGAAACCCAGCATCCAGAAAGGAAAAAAATATAATATTTAAAAATATCTTAAATATTAAAATATTAAAAATAAATGCAATCACATGTATGGATCAAACTAATTAAGCAATGGCTTGATGGAAAAACAAAGAAATAGCTCATAAGGTTATTGCCAATGGTATCCTTGAACACGCAGATCCTGGTACACAGCTCCAAATAATAATAAAAAGTTAAGAATATTAATTAAAATATAAATAAAATAATACATTAAATATTCATGTATCCATAATATAATTATCGAGGGACATGATAATCAAGGATCACAATATTAAGGAACAAAAATAATCATGGGGCATTTTTTTGGATAAATAAATAGATAACTTAAAATAAATATCATCTTCAGAATATGAAAATAGATAACTTAAAATGTTTTATATGTAAAATATTTCTTGGGAAAATATTTTTCAAGCTAAATATTAAAAAATATTTTACATGTAAAACATTTTACACTAAACAAATAGACACTAGATTTGTTTCAATCAATTGATCATGTATTAATGTACTCCAATATTTTCACATTAAGGAATTAAATTTACAATTTCAGCAATAGTTAGGATCATAAATCTAATTTATAATCAAGAGTAAATATAAATATATTTTTACATTAAAAAAATCAAAATTGAGCAATAATTAGCACGTCAAAAGGTCTGAATCATACCCATAATTTTGGTGTCAATCTATTATCACACAAGCAAAACAAAACACATATATTCATAATAAAATCACATCAAGACTGATCGTCACACCTCAGATGGTCCCATCAACGATTTCATCGTCGAAAGCCCATCGTGAGGATTTGGACACCGCCCTTATTTCACCTCAAAAAGTTCATATATATATATATATATATATTAAAGAACTCTAATTTTTTTTCATTGTAGCAGTCACTGTAATTTTTTTTTTTCAGCAGCAGCATCAGGTTTTTTTTTTTCAACAGGTTTTTTTTTTTTTTCAGCAGGTTTTTTTTTACCTTTTTTTTTTTGCAGCAAGTTTTTTTTTTTTTTTTTTACCCAAAATTGATTTCTTCTTCTTTTCTTTGTTTCTTTTTTTTTTAATTTTTTTGTTTCAAAATTATCTTTACTAATTTTTTTTTTAATATTGAGCTGGTTGAAAATTTAATTATGTAGTTTTTTTTTCTTTAAAACATTGTGGATTGCTATAATATTCTCATACATCTTTTTTCTTTCTATGATTTCTTTATTTTTATTTTTTTTCAAAATGATCTTTGTAGATTTTAGTTTTTTTTTATATTAAGTTGGTTGAAAATTTAACTTTGTAGTTTTTTTATAATAAAAAAAAACAATATGGATTGCTACAGTATTTCCCCACATGTTTTTTTTAAAATTATCTTTATCAAATTTATTTTTTCAATATTGAGCTAGCTGATAATCTAGCTTTAGCTTTCCCCACATTTTTTTTTTATTTTTTTATTTTTTTATTTGTTTTTTTTATTTTTTTTCAAAATTGTCATTTTTTACATATTTCCTTCTTTTTTTTCAGAATTTTTTTGTTGATTTTATTTTTTACTATTGAGCTGGTTGAAAATTTAGTTTTTTTTTTTTTTCTTTAAAACACTATAGCTTTCCCCACGTTTTTTTTTTCGTTTGTTTCCTTTTTTTACATGTTTTTTTTTCATTTCTTTTACCCAAAATTGACTCTTTTTTTAAATAGTATTTTTTTCTTTAAAACACTATAGCTTTCCCCACGTGTTTTTTTTTTCGCTTTTGTTTCCTTTTTTTTACATGTTTTTTTTCATTTCTTTTACCCAAAATTGACTTTTTTTAAATAGCCTTTGTAGGTTTTTTTTATATATTGAGCTGGTTGAGAACTTAGCTTTGTATCTTTTTTAAAAAAAAAAAAACTATGGATTACTACAGTGTTTCCCTTACATGGTTTTTGTTTGGCTGTAGTGTTTCCCCACATGTTTTTTTAAATTATCTTTGTCGAATTTATTTTTTCAATATTGAGTTGGTTGGAATTTAGCTTTAGCTTTAGCTTTCCCCACGTTTTTTTTTTGTTTTTTTAAATTTTCACCATGTTTTTTCATTATAATTATAATTATAATTATATTGTATTATATTATATTATATAACTGTTTTTTTATTTTTAATGAATTTTTTTATTTAATTTAATTTGTTAATGTTTGATGGGTTAACCTGATTTGACGTGTTATTTTTTTCATTTAGTTTAGTTTGTTAAAGTTAATTTTCTTTCTATTTAATTATAATATTTTCATACTTTTATGACACGTTTTTTGGGCTTAACGGGTTAACTTGGTTTAATGAGTTAACCCGGTTAATTCTGGGTAACCCATCATTTTGTTTTTATATTTAGTTATCAAACTTTCATGACGCGAATCTCAGGTTTTACGGGATAACCTGGTTTAAAGGGTTAACCCAAATAATTTAATTTTTTTTCTTTTTCTTCATTGGTTTTTTCCTTCCTGTTAATTTTTTTCTTTGTTTTTTTAATTAACCTATTTAATTATCACACTTTTATGACACGATCTTATAGCCAGACCCACATCCAATATTCTTGGGTCCGATGTTGCAGTCAGGCTCACTTAAACTTGGGTCATGCAAGTTTAATTTTATTATTAATATTATAAATATTACTTTTAGGTCAGACGTTATAGCCAAACCTAAGATTTTTTAGTATAACTTTACAGAAAAACCCAAGATTTTTAAATTATTATTTTTTGTAATATTTTTTATGCAAACAAATGACCCGCGGCATTGCGCGGGTCAAGTGTCTAGTATATATATAAAGGAGGAAGCTCACCTTGCGAGTGGTTGATAAATTAGTCGTAAATGATAGCGTGTGTATGCACGCGCCAATGTGTTCGGTTGCACGTGAATGAGTAGTGTACACTACACGGTCCATTCATCGATGGCTAAACAAAGTCTAGGTTTGTTTTTCATCAATTTTTATGTTTGTTGTAAAACAAACATGGTAAAATGTTTGATAACAAATTAAATTGTATTTTATATTATGAAGTTTATTAAAAAGTTAAGTTTGTAATATAGTTTTCATGAATAAGTTTTTATATGTTTTTTTAACCAAACTTCATAAAATCCTGTTTGTTTTTACGTCTCAAAAACATTTTAAAAAAATTTTTAAAATTTTTTATTTTTAAAAAAATTAATATATTTTAGTTCTTTTATATTATTTTGATGTACTGATATTAAAAATAATTTTAAAAATTTTTTAAAAATATATTATTTTAAAATATTTCCAAGTAAAACATACTTTAAAAAATAAACACAACTACATTTTCATCAAATAATTTAAAAATAAAGTTGAAAAGACCTATTTTTTTTTTTTTTGGAAAGAAATCATTCTGGGCTCGAAACAAAACGATATCTTTGGTGAAAACCAAAAGTAATAAGGAAAATGCAATAAATAAAATGTATGCGAAGAGATTATCAGTTCCTCCATAATTTAAATAAAAGTATTATTCACAGAAACGTCATATATAACAATATACCAGAAGTTCTCCATGATTTAAATAACATTACTTATCAGTTTTTCTCATAATTATCATATTTGGTTTTAAGTGAAATCACAATTAATCCTTCGGAGTTAAATATAGCAATATCAGTCCCTCAATTAGAGCCATAAAAGTATTTAAATTGAAAAATAGGGCGTATGGTAATTTTTTATTGTGCTACTCGTCCAATATAAATTGAGGTATATATTAGCATACTACGTGTCCATTTCAATTTCAATTGTTTTGAATTTTTCTATGTTGTTTCAATTCGCAAGCATGAATTTGATTTATTTTTTTCAAATTAAACCAAGATTTCATTAATAAGATTTTTATATACGTTTTTTTCTTAAAATATGCAGGATCGAGGAAAACACACAAATATAGTTTTTTAAAAATTTTGAACATGTTGAGCCCGCCACATTGCCTGGCCTAGATATTGTTGGGTTTGATGCTTGTCAGCCTTAGCAACTCAGGCACGTGTGGTACGTGCTGTCAGGCTAATGAGGTGGGCCTAACATACATCTCCCATGGGAGTCAGGCTCAAAACTTTTTTTCATCACACCCCATGCATGGTCGAGCACTCCATATTTATCTCGGCCTAACACGTGGTCAAATCCACTACACTCATGAATTGAAACATAATACCCGAATTCAATGTCATACCTCCACATATTTTACATAAATCTTAGATGAATTATTATTTAACAAATAAACTTAGTTAAATAAGTCTACACTCCATCAACATCATTAAATGTATTGAAATCTCTCATGCCCAACCACGTTCTTATCTCTTAACTCGATAAAATAAATGGAACACAACTCACAATATAAAATGAATTTATAAGAGTGGAATGACTCTTTAACCTCTTCATTCTAGCAAAAAGATAAGGTTTAAGGATTATAAATATCCCCTGAACCATCCAAGTAAAGGGTTTACAATCTCTTCATTTTTTGATATTTTTAGTATACATATTTTAAAAGTTTATCTTTCTAAAAATATCATTATATTTTCTCTCTCTAAAAAAATACTTAAATATCTGAGAGCCGCCAAATCTACAAAAAAGACCTTTTCCAAATATCAGTCATCAATAACCTTAGCCTATCAACTACCAGGTACAAACTATCAACTACCTTAATTAAAAAAAAATAGATCAAATTATCAAAATTAAGAGATTAATTAATTATCTAATACATAATCTTTGCTCCTAAACTATCTGTATCATTTGAGAATCATCACAAGCCTATTAGCTGCATATGATTGTTAGATTGTATATAGCTATATTAGCTTATTTCATTGAAACAATCCCCCCCGCGTGAAAATAAGTGAGAAAAGATTATTTTCTCTCGTACGATAAACTATTGCTAAAATTTGTAAATTCAAATCCTTAATTTTAATATACTAGAGTACATTAATACATGATTGAAACAAATTTAGTGTCCATTTTTTTAGCATAAAATTTTTCAATATTTGACTTGAAAAATATATTTTAATGGTGATGGTTATGAGAAGGGGTAGTGAGATGACAATAACAAGGTGGTGGTGAAAGAAGCGATGATGGTGAGATGAAAGTGGTGATGGTGAAATGAAGATTGTGATTGAAATAGTTGGATGAGGTGGTCATGGTAGTGGTGGTGAGATTAAGAGCTTGTTTGCATTTGAGGCAACGTTTGTGTTTCTTCTAAACGCACTAAATAAACTATTTGGTTAATTATTAAATGTAATTTATTGTTTGTGAGACTCAGTACAATTTACATTTAAATCACAGGGTAACCGAAAGTAACTGATTCTCCTTCTTCTGTCACTCCACTTGAATACTGGAGAGAGTCCCTATTGTTTATGGCCGGACCGGGACCGACCCAAACCTTAATGCATTGGACCGAGTCTGACCTAGTAAAATAAAAAAAAAATCCAATTTTTTTTATTTTTAATTGTGTTTTATTCGAAAAACTAGTGTTTAACATTATTCCATGGCACTGCATAATTAAATTAGAAAGAGATTGCATGATAATGAAGCGTTTGTAGAATTTGATCATAATTTCAATTTTATCCCTTGTGATATTTCACATGATGTTATTGCACACTCAATAAACCATGAAAAATGTAGTCATTGTCAAATGGATTTCGTATGTAATGGAATTGCAGATAGTTTAATGGAACAAAAAAATATTTTATATAAAGTATTATTTATTTCATGATTTAATAGTAGTAGTTAAACCTATAATATTTAAATTAAAAACCATCAATATTAATATATATCTTTTTTAGTTATTTTATAACCTCAATTTGAAAAGCATTTTTAACCAAACACATTAAATTATTTTTTATTCAACCTCAATTTCAACTACAATTTTAACCAAACATATATAAATACCAAACCAACCTCAACCAAAAGTGTTTTTTATAAAAAAAAAATTTTCAAATCAAAACCACAAAAGCTACCATAATACCAAACACACTTAGTTGATAATGGCAAAATAGAGATGATGGTTAAAATAGCTGGATGATATTGTAATTAGATTTATGAAATATTTTACGAAACTTCATGAGCTAAAAATATTTTTCAATAAATAAAGTAAATCTGAAGGTTGATTATAAAATATTTTTTATATTGACTAGTTTTCATGTAAAATATTTTACAGGAAACAACACACAAAAAAAATTAAAAAATATTTTCTTGTAAATTATTTTATATAAAACAAATGGAGCCTTAAATTATATTTAGTGAACATACTTGCAGTAGTAATTTTCTCACATTTGCAATTTATAAGAATACCGGAAAATATCATATTACTTCATTAACTATTTATTCAGAAATTTGATACGGTATGATTAAAATTATGTTTTGCTTTAATCATAGTTTTAAAAGTGTTCAATTAATTAAAATGCATCATAATTTTATATTGGTGCTACTCAAAACTATCTCTTGAAACATTGATTAAAAAAAACTATAATTTATATTTAAAATTTATCTTTTCAAATTATAACTATAAAAACTATTATAATATCAAAAATCTATTAAAAGATTATTTGTTATTGTGACAGCTTAATTTTTTTGTCCAATCATAAAGAAATAATTCTTTGATTAGTTAAATAACTTGTGATTTTTTAATCAAATCTTATTCATAATTGCTTTTTAAATTTTAATTTTATAATGATTAAAAATATATATTTTTTATTCATAAGATATATTTTTTTATTTCATGTCTAAATATTTATATCATATAATTTTAATAAAATATCTATTTTTAAAAATCCTCATGATTGATTAAGACCGCTAAAGACTATTGTTTGGTGGGGCCAAAAGGATCTTTGCTATTATTGCCAGGGAGGGACTAGCCACATAATTCTCTTGTACCTTGGACTGATGCAATTGGCGATGACAGTTTCTCCACGTGGCAAAATGGTAAGGTGCACGCCTCCCAACACCTAAGCAACCGGACAAATCGATTTTTTGTTGCTACTCGTCCCCCTTTTTTTTATTTGTTTATTTTTTTTTCTAATCTATCTATTATCTCTCCAGTGTTTAAAAGATTGCGTGTTGGTATGTCTCTTGAAGGTTTTTTTTTTTTTTTTTGGTTTTTTTTGTTAAGAAGCAAACAGATAGCGATTCAGTTTTGAATTTTTTTTTTATAAACAATTAAAAAAATTAAAATTAAGAATTTATAGTCAAATATAATATTTTTTTATTTGAATTTTTTTTTTTATTTTGAAATTTATACTGAATTTAGAAAATATATTTTATAGATTCTCCACAATTTTCATTCACAAGTTTTTTAAATAAGAAGAAACATAAAATAATGAATGATACAATATTTTTATCTTATATATAAATGTCTTTCAACAATACAAAACATAAAATTATTATTATTATTATTTTATATTTTATATGTTTTATAAATTTATTTTTATTATAAATTTAATTTAAAATGTTTTTCTAGTTAACACGTATAAATTTTTCAAGATCGTTTCTAATTTGAATGAAATAGACCAATAAAAACTTCTTGAGATGACTATTATAAATTATTTTAATATTTTTTTAATGAAAAACAGATATAATTTTGATGTGTTTCTTTAAAATAAAAAACTATCCTCTCTTCTAATGAAGATGTTTCATGTTAATAAACTAACGATACTGCTATTTTTCTTGTTTTTGTTTTGTTTTAATTTTAATTTTAATTTTAACTTTGTTTTTCATCTTTGATATTTTTCTTTTATTCTGCTAGGGATGAGAAAAAAATTAAAAAAACAATTAAACCAAAAAAACTGGAAAAAAATAACCGAAAAAAAATCGATTAAATCAATTAGAATTTTGAAAAAAACCAATTGGTTTGGTTTTGGTTTTATAAGTCTGAAATTGAAAAAATCGAATCGAACCAAACCAAAAAAACAAGAAAAAAACCGAGCCAAACAAAAAAACTCAATCCAAACCGGAAAAACCCAATCCAAACCGGAAAAAAACCGAGTCAAATAAAAAATTCGAGCCAAACCTGTTTGAACCGGTTTTTTCTAAAAAAGCCGAATAGAATCGAAACCAGAAACTAGAAACTAGTCAGTTTGAACCGATTTCAGTTCAGTTTCGGTTGCTTTTTAAGAAAAACAAAATTTCAGTTTGGTTGTTTTTTTAATAAAAACAGAACTAACCCGAAAATAATCACCCCTATACTCTGCCCGTTACCTTAGATATAAAACTCTTAAAACCCCTATTTTCTAGTATTTTATCAAAAAATTTGCTATTTTTTATAATTAATTAAGAGTTTATATCATAAAATTCTAAAATCCAATCACCAATCCAAACAATTGATGCAATAGCCAAGAGAGTTATATTATCTGAGATTTCAGATTTTGAGTATTGTAAGGAAAAAGATGAAGAAAAAAAAAAGAAATTGTTGAAGACAAATCATAATCAAGGAAACAGAAAGTGGAAATAATGTTAGATGTTTTAAGGGGAAGAGTAGTTCTTTGCTTGGATACAAGGCCACAAGGCTTCTCTCCTGAGCATCCACTGTACAGAAGCCCACAATACTTGCCATATCTCAAAAATGGAGGCACTGCCATTTACATGAAGGAATACGGGATGGTTTCCATGTACTGTATGCTAGTTTAATGATCGTGTTATTGTCAGGGACCTGATAAAAAAAAATGTTAAAACATAGAAAAATAATATCTAGATTAACTGAGATTTTTCAGTAATTTTATAAAATTTGGTATAATAATTTAAACATGAAGAATCTTGATGTGATTATTTAATTAAATGTTAAATAATAGATTTTTTTGGTAATTATTGAATTTTTTTCCAATCCCAACATATAATAAGATTATATTACTTCTAATATCACAATTCCAACATTTTACATTCGTTTGATGCATATGTAATACAATAATCAAATATGTTAAGAGGTGCAATCTAATTCATGAAAAATATGAAAGGTCAAAGTTAAGATATATTATCGTCTAATAAAAGAGGCTATAATAGCAATATTATAAATATCATAAATTTTAAATTTGTTTGGGTATTAAAATAAATCTTTTTGCGTTTTAAGTCCCTTATATCTCATATATCTTGACCACATCATGATAATGAAGTTTCCTGCAAGAAATTAGTGGTTATATGAATCTTTATTTTTCAACTCAACATATAATTCACATCACATTATTTATAAATAATATAAATTATCAACCATCTTTTAAAAATACTCATTTTACTTAAAGGTATTTTCATGTATTGTCATAAACTTTCTACCTCAGTACAGGCTTACATTTCATTTTCTTTACTTATGATTCAAGGTTTTATTTAACTCACTAAGTAATATCATACCTCAGCAACTACACTACTTTACTCAAAGGTAAGGCTAATTTTCTTTAAATTATCCAATAATTTGATTATTTAACTTTACCTTTTTATACCATCAATTGACATGCTTGGATTTAGGGTACTTTTTCTTTTTTGTATGTTAGTTCATATCAATATACTAATACCTTGGTTTACTGTCACCTTTTATATTTTATTAATCCTTTAAATATTAACAAACTTGGTGCCACTAAATACCACATATCTAGTGCATATATAATTTAAACCCTTAAGAATTCATTTACCATGGATTTAAAATACCCCCTGCAAGTTCATCCTCGTGCATTCAACATTGACCCAAATTCACTTCACTCTTTACATTATACTAGCCTTGGTACCCGCGCTATGCTGCGGGTCTTTTTTTTTGTATAAAAATATTTAAAAAAAAAAAATTAAAAATCTTGAGTTTTTTTGTAAGGTCATCCCAAGAATCTTGGGTTTGGCTGCAATGCCCGACCTAAAAGTAATATTTATAATATTAATAATAAAATTAAACTTGCATGATCCAAGTTTAAGTGAGCTTAATTGCAACACCGGACTCAAGAATTTTGGATGTGGGTCTGGCTATAAGGTCGTGTTATAAAAGTGTGATAATTAAATAAACTAATTAAAAAAAACAAAGAAAAAAAATCAACAGAAAAAGAAAAACTAATGAAAAAAAAAAAGAAAAAGACATTAAATTAATTGGGTTAACCCTTTCATGAAAGTTTGATAACTAAATAGAATTTAATTTTTTTTAATGAATTTTTTTGTTTGATTAATTTTGTTAATGTTATATTTTTTTTTAGTTATCAGATTTATAATATTAATAATATTAATAATAAAATTAAACTTGCATGACCCAAGTTTAAGTGGGGTGGCTGCAATACCAGATCCAATAGTCTTGGATGTGGGTCTGGCTGCAAAGTCATGTCATAAAAGTGTGATAATTAAATAGATTGATTAAAAACAAAAAAACAAAAAAAAAACTAACAGAAAAAAAAAACTAATGAAGAAAAAGAAAAAAAATGAATTAACTGGATTAACCCGTCAAATCTGGAATTCGCATCATGAAGTTTGATAACTAATAAATGAAAAAATTAACGGATTTACCTAAAGTTAACTGGGTCAATCCATCAAACCAAGTTAACCCGTCAAAATACATGTTATAATCTGATAATTAAATAGAAAAATTTAATACCAACAAACTAAATCAAACAAAAAAAAAATCATTAAAAAAACAAAAAAAAATCATTAAAAAAACAAAAAAAATTAAAACAAAAAAAAAATAAGACAGTTAAATAATATAATAATAATATATTAATAATGAGTAAAGTGAGGCGTGGAAAAAAAAACACTCTCATTCACTGAATAATATAATATAATATAATAATAATATAATAATAATAAGTATAATATATTAATAATAAGTATAGTGAGACTTAAAAAAAAAAAAAACTGATGCATAGGAGGCGTGGGGAAGCTACAACTTTAACCTGTGAAGTGGATCACCAACATAATTACACGTTACACGTTAAATTGAAATATATATTTTCACTGCTCCATGTGTAAAGGAAAATAAATAATATTTTATTGCTCCATGACTAATCCTAGTTCAGTTGAATCTACTTTTTCTACTGCTTTCAATACATTGAATTCAAAATCCTGCATTGTTTAAGCTAGCTTTCGGGACTAAATAATGATTAAAGCAATCGTAATAGTTGTTTTTACAACGTAAGACCCATCTTCTAAGGCAGAGGTACACTCTTGAAACATTAAGTTATAGCAAAATGCATAGGATCCTCTAACTGTTGGGCAGCTACCACGAGGCCCAGGTTCAGTGTCTTTAAACTCTGTTCTAATTAATTATCTAATCCTGTAATGATTCTCTGCCGTTTCGTTTTCTTCTTTCAATATGCAGCCCCTCAAATTTTTGATTTTCGCCCAACTTGTTGTTTTTTTCGGTTCCCTTCACCCGCTCACAGCACCCTCTCCCTTACAAAACCGACCAAAACTACCGCTCTTCCTCCGATCTGCCTCACGACTGGCAGCTTCCATTTTCCCTCTCACTCTCAACCAAACAGGCCGGCTCCCCTGCACAGCCGTCTCCAGCAACAGCTCTTAGCCGGCAACAGACCCACGGTGTCCTTCAACCGTAGCCGCCCGTTCTTCATTTCTCAACGCCGCCAGCTCTAAGAAAGAACCAAGAACAGACTTGTAAACAAATTAATTAAAACCAACTGCTGTTTGGGTTTGCCTTTTTCTTTTGTTTCAGGTGAAGGTAGATCTCCACCGGCGGAGAAGATTTGAAGGAAAGAGAAGGCCGAACTTTACGGCAGCTAGATCTCATTCCTTGAGAAGCGGTGGAGGTCACCGCCGACGCAGAAGCAAAGAAGGGACCGTGCGGCTTCGATCCAGTGGTCTGCGTTCTGACGAAGGCGACGATCTGCGAAGGAGGAGAAGGAACCGAGTTTGAGAACGTATTCTTAAAAGTTGATTACTGTAGAGGACTTTGCTTCGTTGCCCCTCTTTTGGAGAACATGACCTTAGAGGCTTAGATTGAGCCGGATTCAAAAGGGTTTAAAAAAAAAAAACACCAAATATATGTAACCAATTGTTAATTATTATTATAAATTAATAATTAACGAAATGGCTATTTACTTTGGCAAAGCAGATTGCAAGCAACAGGTAATTAATTACTCATGTATTCTACAGGGTTCGTTTGTTTTTTTTTACAGTATTCATGCATGATTTGCGTGGAAAAGCAAGAAGAGAAGAAGCAACCTGGTCTGGGGGAGGTACTTGCTGCTGTTGCTGGACTGTCGCCAGGATGGTGGTCCACGGTGGAGCTGCTGGTGGTCGACGGTGGAGGTGCTGGTGATCCACTTCAGCCACTGGAGAAGGCAGACAAACAACGGTGGATGTTGATTGCTAGTGTGGGTTTTGGCTGGGAAAAAGAAGAGGTGACAATGTGATCAAATAACAGAAATGCCAACCGAAATGGAAAAGGGAACAATGAAAACGGAGATGATGCAAAAGATTAGCTAGCTTTATTTTATCTAAACGGAGCCTGAAAGCATTTAATGCAGCACTGAAAAGACTGACATTCTCTACGCCTTTTTGTGATAAGATGTCAGTTCCCTTGATAGAAGGAAAAGAAGACCCAATTACACGGAAAGAAAACAACAACAACTTAATTTTTGAAAGCATTTCAGAAACCCCATCATGATGTCGTTGACAGACGAAAAAAGAAGAGGAAAACTTACACAATTATAATATATTTAGTGGCAGAGATGATATGTGTTAGCAGGGAAAACCGTGGGGAAAGCTACAGTACTTTCCCGCGTTTTAGAGTTCTTTAATAATCATTCGGTAGTACCTTATCATACGTAACCTCATTATTATTAATAAAATTTTATTTCATACCACTAATCATATAATCCCTCGTTACCACAAAAGTTTATCATTCAAAATATTTTCTATGATATTTTAAACATACTTAATAATTCAATTCTCAAAGTGTGAAGATTACACCTTATCAAAATAATTTTAAAATAAGATGCACATACACCCATAAAGTCTTTATGTGTACAATACTTATCGATTAATGGGCTTCCATTCTTTTTAGACGGTACAATTCTTTATCTCCATCCTTCAAGGGGATTAAACTTTGATTAATTCAATTTTATTAATTCAATAACCTATACCATAAATGTAAATTTATCACCTTTATTTAACGTGTTATACCCAACATTTCAATAAAATCCAATACTTAACACCTCAAAAACAATTTCTCCACAATATAAGACAACCATGCCACTACTTACAAAATTTTATAGTTTTTTACACACACATGAATACAATTTCATATCACTTCAACATACTCAATCAAAATAGTTTGAGTACATTTACTTTATATATTTTTTAAAAACAATACATCAATCCTCATATAGCTCGCTTATCATTTATGATTTCACTGTCTAATTGGTTTTTCCTAATACTTCTACAATATATTTTCACATGACATTGAATAGATCCTTTAACCTAAACTTTTACTTCAATATGACAACTAAAGGTCCTGGTCACCAGTATCTCACACTGACACCTCTAATATCCTATGTTTACTAGTTAAATTCACAATCTCAATCATCAATGCATCACACTGATGCCTTTAATATCCCATAAATACTAGTCAAATCATAATCCAAGCCATCAGTGCATCACACTAACGTCTCTAGAACCCCACGTATACTAGTCAAATCGTTAATATCGGTCATCAGTACATCACATTAACGCCTTTAGTATCCCATGGATACTAGTTGAGTCCACAATCTTGGTCATCAATGCATCACATTAATGCCTCTAATATCCTATAAATACTAGTCAAATAATCAATCTCGATTATCAGTGTCTTACACTGACGCCTATAGTATCCCACGGATACTAGTCAATTTATTTTTTCATGCGATAAAAAATAAGAATGAATCATATTTTCATGCGATAAAATATCATCATCCGGCCAAAACTAACAATTAAATAAGTCTTCACGTATTTCATATTGTAAAAACTTAGGGGTATTGATGAATCATATTTTTTCATGTTCATTTTTTCCAGAAGCTCCCCCATCGTGACATGCAGGTCTGGCATGTTGTTAGGCTAGCGTCTGGGCCTAGCGTATCCAAACATATATGGGTCTAGCTACACCTGCCAAACCCAGTGCTTGGGCATGGGGTGCTCATGACCTAGGTGTATTTAGGTCCGGTATGTGCCGGGTCATTTCCTTTGGGTCTGGCAAGCGTTGTTAGATCCTCTTAGGTTTAGCATGCATTGCCAAGTTAAAAAAGCTAGGTATGACATGTGTTGCCAAAGTGTGTTGAGCCAACAAATATTTTACCTTTATATCTGGACATGGTCAAGCACTTCATGCTTTTTTAAGCTTGATGCTTGGCCGGATCTACTACACCCATAGAATTTTGAACATGGTTTAACATCTTGTCTCCATAGATTTTTACATAAATATTTAAGCGATTATTTTTCAATACATAGACTTAAATAATAAATCTACACTCTACCTATATTGTTAGTTGCATAAAAGTCTCTCTTGGTTAGCCACGTCTCCATCTCTTAGTTGAATAAATTCAGTGGAAATCAAGTATGTGACTTTGGTATCTTTTATATACTTAGTGAAATATAGCATACAATATAAAATTAATTTATAAATGTTAAATGACTCTCTAGCAACAATGTTTTGAGACTAAAAATACCTTCTAAATCGCTCAAGTGAAGAGTATTCAGATGGAGCTTCTTTTCTTTGAAAAACTGATGTGGGCATGCAGAAAAAGTATTCGGATCTTGTTGTCGCGTTGGTCAGAGGTTGTTTGGCTGTTATGGAATTGGTGAGCATCCCTCTATCATCTAGTTATAGCATTCTTAATCTCTTTAGGCTTTATGATTTTAAAGCTTTATCTCTCTATCATCTATTTAGAGTATTTTTTTTTTAAAATAGTTTTTACTTAAAAATATATTTAAATAATTTATTTTTTTTATTTTCAACATAACCACACAAAACCATAAAAAAAACACCAAAAAAAAATAAAACATGCTATTAAAACACATTAATAAATAGAAACTACCCAATTACAAACACTTTTTAGTTGATAAATAAACTGACCAATCAATTTTAGTTCGATTGGATAAAACGACTACATATAACTTTTTAGCAACTCCAAATTATCTGAATCAGCTTGGCAAAAGAAACAGAAAATTAAAAGTTTCAAGAGACCATGGACCAAGCTTCACTTTTCCATTGTATTTCAAAATTATTCAATTACATTCGCATTCGTTTTGCCCTAATCCCATCAAGAGACCATGGACCAAGCTTCACTTTTCCAGGAAAAAACCACCATTTTTTCTTCATATATGCTTTCAATCATCACTCTTTGAAGACCCATACCTCTCAACCCTCTCATCAATCCACTCTCTCATATCCTTCAAGACAAGACTTGCGTTTTCGTCAGGCTCGCCTTGTATCAAAGAATGGTACATGCCCTCGTACATCTTCAAGCTCTTATCCTCACTCGAGGCTTTCTCATACAGCAACTGCGATGATGTTGGGCACGTCACCCCATCGGCGGTCCCGTGGACAGTCAAAAACGGCGCCGTAACCTTGGAGAAATTGTCCTGTATGTATTGGCAGGCTCTGGCGATTTCTCTCATGGTACCCACCCTTGGCTTGCCTGTGTATCTTCTGGGGTTGGATGCTATGATCTTGAGTTTCTCTGGGTCCTTGATCGCTTTACCTACCATTTTGTTGTCTGGCATGGCCGCCCACGTGTCAGCAAATCCAAAGAGCAGGCCATACATGAATAGGTGTACCTTACTAGGTTTCATTGGTTCCGGTATGACGAAAAGTGGGGCCGAGAAAATCAAGCCCGTCCACGTATTAGGTTCTGATTGGAAATACATCAGCATCGTTGCTAGTCCGCCCATTGACTCGCCAAATAAGAAGGCGGGCAGGTTCTTGTATGGCTCGCTGTAGCGCACATGCTTGAAGAACGATAAGGACGCTGCAGCAACTTTCTCCATGTCGCCTTTACAACAGTGGAAAACTTTCTCAGCTTTTCATTACTTTGTCGTTTTATTTTCTAAAAAATATATTTATGTTTACGTAGTTAAATTACAAAAAAAAATGATATAATTGATTTAATTAATGGTTACTTCATAGTCATGGAAGGAAAAAACAAACAATAATGCCCTTTATTTGCTGATTTTACAAGTCATGGGTTGGGTTAGGTATTGAGAGATTGTTTAGAGATAAGAGTAATAATTTCATTTTTTGAGTACTAATTAGCAATAATTAAAATTTTAAAATTATAACAGCGGATATTTTTTAAAATATTTGTTCTTTAAAAATTAAATTTCAAGCAACGTTTCAGCCGCAATAACAACTCCTTTCCTTTTATTTATGTTCTTAGCAATAGTTTCCCTGCTTTTTTCCCCGAAACAAAATCTATTTAATTGTGACTTGTCAAGAAAATAAATATTAGCAGACACCCAAATTACATTTAATTAAACACCCCAAAATCATGGACCAAATTTAATTTATTGTGAAATTAAGAACTATAAAGATCATGATGAAACATATTCCATTCGACAACATGCTGTGATTTTATCAATTGTAAATACCATAACCTAGATAGAGACTCCCACACGGTTAAGCCATTACTATATTCTAATAAAGATGAGAATAAAAGTTCAATCCTCATAGAGTTTATATATTAGAACGAATTTGAACGGAGTTAGTCTCACCTTAAAATTAAAAAAAGTATAAAAATACATATAAGAATTAAAAAACAAAACTCCCCGTACTGCGATCAAAACAAAAGGACGTGGTCGAAAACATGTACCGAATGTTGCCCTGAGCAATGGAATACGATGCTAAATTGTTTTAGAAAGGCATTGTGTGATTAGTTTAATAATATTTGATTACCAAGGCATTATGTAGTGTTTAGCAATTAATTAGTGAAGAGGAGAGTGCATTAATTACCCATGTAGCAGCGTAAACCGTCTGATCTGCCATGCCCGAGGAGATCAGCTGCAAAAACAGCATAACCCCAGGTAGCAAAGTTGATGCAAATCTTCTGAAACAGCCAGCCAGTGTCAGATCCATAGCCGTGGGTCATATACACCGTGGCTTTGACCTTTTTATCCAACGGGAGAAAACCCTGCGTGAAGACCTTCCCATTCGGCGTCTCAAAGTGTGACTGGGTATTGGTCACTCCTTGCGATGCATAGTACTCCTCCTCCGGCATGTCGCCCCAGAAGTTGGGTGGCGCTTCCGGCTGCTGCGCTTCGGATGGCATGGTCACGTCTCGTTACGGTTATCGTAGGGCTTGGATGGTTGACTTTTAAACAGAGAAAACGGTGGGGGTTTTTTATAGGGAGTAGGTGGGTGGCGTTTCGGAGTTAGATAATGGTGTTTTCTGTTTAAAACTGGTTGCGGGAGGGAGGAATAACGTGTAAAAAAGTCTGAGTGATTGAGTTTATAGAAAGAGAAAGCGGGGTTGGTAAGGGCGTGCTGTACCAGTTCCTCCAAACTTTCGCTTGTTTAGAGAGAGAGTCAAGCTGGTGGGGTGCTTTCACCAACCATTTCTTTAATTAGAGGGAAGCTGGTGGAGAACTGAAGTCACCATTTTCTTATGGGTCCACCACCATGAGCTGCTGATGATTCTTTTTTTTTTAAAAAAAAAAACAAAACACAAAGTTAGCTTTTGAAAAGTTTTAGAAAGATTATATAAATAGTAAACAAACTTAATTCAGAATTGTTCGTTGTTTAAGAGCCGCAATTTAGAAGGGTGGTTTTATAACAAAATCATAATTTTAAATTGCAGTTACAATGTATTTATAAACACTTTTCTTTTTCTCTATATTCGTTGCTCATGATAGACAAAAACCTTTAAAAATAAATAAAAAATTCAAGAGAAAATAACCTTTAATTACTCAAAACACCCTTGAATTCTCCAACAAAACACCAGAACCATCTTCCTATAGTTTTGAAATCCGGCCTGGCCCGGAGGGTCGACCCGGGACTCAATCGATCTGGAGCTGGAACCGGGCCGAGTTGAAAAAAAAATGAAGGAAGAAAAAACCCAATGTGACCCGACTGACCTAACGGGTTGACCCGGCAAGACCCGGCCGCAAACTCGTTGACTTTTATATATATATATATATTTTTACTAAAATAAAGTCGTTTTGATTTTTTTTTTAAATAACATTTTGACTTGCCCGACCCGGCGACCTGGTCAAAACCCGAGACTTGGACTGGGCCGGCCATCGGGCTGGGTCTTAAAACTATGCATCTTCCCTTTATCTCTATAAGTATTTCTACCATTTTTTTTTTTGTAAATCGCTGAACCAAGTTTCTGTGTCCAGCCTCTTCTCCTTTACAATCGATGGAACTGCCACCTACACATCATTAAATCAAAGTAAAACATTAGCATTGTCTATTAGTTTGATGAGTTTAATTATTGAATTGATAAATTTTATGTTTTGATTTAATTAGGTATTTGTGTTGTGTTTGATAATTAGATAAGTTTAGGTTTTGAATGTTGTAATTATGTGTTTTTAATACAATTGATGAGATTTATAGAATCAATTATGCTTGAATTAGAGAAATTAGGGTTTAAATTGATTATTGAGCTGGTTTTCATATTTAATTATATTGTTTGAATTGATATAAATTTGATTTTAGTTGATGCATTTAGATAGGCTTTTAATCAATTTATTTTATTAACAAAGTTATGCTCGAAATCATATCAACTAGAGTTCATGTTGACTTTTTGTAAAAATAATTGTAATTGTAGATTTTGTTTAATTGAGATCATTTTTATTTTTATTTAATATTCAATTGTCATAATTTAATCTTTAATTGTAAAAATTGTTCAATTGATTAGGTGTAAAATTTATTGTAATTGAAGTTTTGCAATTAATTATTGTTTTATTGTTATTATTATGGTCTATGTAAAAACAATTTGTGTTTGTATTGAATTGTGAGATAATTTATTTTTGATGAAATGAGTATTTTTATTGTACATAATGTCTTCAAACTTCTTTATGTTGTGTCATTATAGTAGGACTATTGTTCTTGATATGAATAATAGTATCACTTATATTGTCAGGAGTATTGTGCTCTTGAATGGTATTATAGGCATGTCATTTGAAGATATCAAAAAAGTTATATGTGGAAGACTTGAATTGAATTATAATGATGTTGAAATAAATATCACTTGGAGGTGTCTTATTCAGGAACATTAGTATTTTTCAATATCGATTATATGTGATGTGGATTTTAGAAATATGATGAAAAATGTTCGTCCAAAGTGGAACGAACATGATGGAGTTTTATGTGAGTGGCAACTTAAACTTAGCAGCTCATATAATATGGAGCATGGAGATGCTAATATATCTATGCTCGTATCTGCTCAACCACTTAGATGATTATCATATTTAGTTGGTGCAGATATAGGACATTGGAAGATATGATTATGAGAGTTTGTGATGAAAATAGGATTAAAAATGCTTATTATGATTAGCATAGGTATGACTCTCCTGACTCTAGTGATAATAAAGATAAGAGTGCTATGAGTTTAGTGGAAACATCAAATGATAATAATGGTGATGATTATGTGATGTGATGTGATGAGGTCTCCTGTTCTAGAATTTGATCATGATACTAGAGTTGATGACATGGCTAGCAATGATTGGTCTATTTATATATATATATATAAAAAATCAGCTGGTAGTGGTGATTTGGTTGTTGGACAAAATTTCAGAATTAAAGATGATTCGGTGAATGCTGTCAAGTAATGACACATTACACATTCACTTGAATATCGTGTTCAATGTTTAAACCAAATATTATTCAATTACAATATTCATGCACCTAAATGTCAATGATATTTACATGAGGGTTGCCATAAAAGCTCAAATTTCTTTAAGATAGCAAAGCTGAAAAGTAAACATATATGTAACAATACATATATAAAAAACCATCATTAACTTAATACTAAATTTATTGTATAAGTGGTTACAACTCTTGTTCAAGATAACCTTACCTATACTATTTTCAACATACAAGAAGAAATTAAATTGTATCATAAGTTCAAAATTTCTTACTATAAAACATAGGCTGCATATGAAGCCCGAGAATAAAGTATACAAAAAGGGAGGGTTTATAATAATTCAAAATGTTGTTATAATATAAAATAAAGCAATAATAATAATAATAATAATAATAATAAAAAAGGATGAAAGATGGGGCCAAAATGGAATTAAGAAGATATGGGACTATAAATACCCAACCCTTCTCTCATCCATGGCCGGCTGATAATAAGAATAATGAGGGGGGGAATTTCAGATTTTTCCTTCATCAAAACTAGGAGTAAACACCTAAAATTAGTAAACCCAAATAAACCTTGAAATTATTAAGTGGAGGAACACAATCAGGTGGAAGAATTAACAAGAAGAAAAGTGAAGAATTGGTGAAGAAAAGAGGGGGAAGAGTGGCTGACTACATACAAGGAGAAGAAGGCTAAGATTCTTCTAAAATTTGTGAAGAAAAAATTAGATTTCCATCCAAGTAAGGAGTTCTAATTCCAATTTCTATGAAATCAACTTCAATTTGATTTGAAGTTTATGCTTTTCTTGAATTGGGAATTAGGGTTTTTTGACATAAAATGTTGGGAAAATGCAGAAATGAATGAGGTTAAATGGATTAGAATAATCTAAGTGCCTTAAAGAAGAAGAAGAAATGAATGCATAAAAGAGAGGAAGACTTGGTTCCCTTGGGCACGTTCTCTGCTGGAATACTGCAAGAGAGAGGCAAAGGGAATGGAACTTATGATGTGCTTAATTAATTAATTTGGTACAAGTGACCTTAAGAGGACATAAAATGAGACGGGAATGCCATGAATAAAGGGAAGGCATGGCTGTGACTGATGAGGAAGCAGGGATTTAAGATGAATTGGAGATACTTTCTCCATTAAGCAAAACAGGGCAGGTTCGTTGCCCTGTTTCCTGGGGGATTTTGGACCTGAAAACTACAGAATTCAGGGAGGGTCCCCTCATAGAAGTGTAGCTAGGAGTGTTAGCTTTCCAACGAATCTGACCCCGCCTAATTTGGAGTCCTAGAACTCCAGATACAAATAAAAAACAAGGAGAGGTCAAGCTGCCACCCCTGTTGGCAGATTCGGCCAAGTTGATAAAACGGCGAAATTTAGCCATATTAAGGGTAGAATTTGTTTTCTTGCCCTTCATAAAGTGTGTCTTGATCTTCAAAAAGAATAAACTGTAATAAAAAATTGAATTTATGATGTCCACTTGGACTACTAATGAGCTGAAAAGTTAAAGGATAATAATGAGGAATGTAAGTGAGAAAGAAAAGATTTGGTAAAAGAGAAATGAATATTATTTCCAATGTTGATGTTGCATGTGATATGTGGATTAATATGGAATAATGATGGGTGTTTGTGGTTTCAGGAGGAACCGCAGGAGGAGTACAGCAACCACAGGGGAACGCAAGTCGAGCGTCCACAGCAGGTAGGTACTTGGTACCTATATCTCCTCTAGTTAATAATTAATTTTAACTAACTTTTGAACTATAAAAATTTGGTGCTTATTGATGAGGAAAAAAAAAGGAAAAGGAAATGTTAAATGATGAAAAATAAAATAAAATAAAATGAAACGGGGAACTAGATTTAATTTATGGGTTCTTTTGGAGAAAATAGACCGTAACAACGAATTTTAATAACGATTGTTTCTCGAATTTGATTTGTTTGTCCCTGATATGGGAGGCTAATGATGTTAACCAAGCTGGATAACATCGGCATTACAGGTATGTGAGAGGAGAAATATAAACTTGATTAACTATTCGGTTTCAGAATAGTTAATGATATCGGCGGGTGATATCGATATCGGTAAAATTTATAAACTTGATTAACTATTCGGTTTCAGAATAGTTAATGACGGCGGGTGACGTCGATATCGGCAAAATTTATAGACTTGATTAGCTTTCCGAGGTGAAAGCTAATGATGTCAAGAATTTTTGACATCGGCATACCTGAGAACCTCCCAAGGTAATATGGAACAATGATTAATTATTTTAGTTTTAAAAATAGTTAATGATACAAACGTTTATGTTTGTGTCGGCGTTTTCATGAAACTGATTAGTTGTTCCAGGATGGGCAACTAAAGACACTAATGGAGGTCATTGGTGTCGGCAATAGTCTTTCTGATGAGGAGGGGGGAGAAGTAGTCAACAGAAGAAAAAAAAAAAAGAAAAAGAATTCTCATATAACCATTAAAAGGGGTTTGTGGTTGTATTTAGAATCTCATATGATTTAAGTAGATAGATATGTTGTTTAATTTTCTTCTGTAAATTGCTTGTATTTTAATAATTTGTTTTTTTTAATTATATGGAAAATTTATATTTTTGCAGGTCCCTCCCATTCACGTCAAGAATAGATTTTAAGTTCTTTGATCCCTTTTTGTATAAGTTAGGAACTTAGGGATTTGTAATGTAATTTTATCATGCAGTAAACATGTAACCTATATAGAATATTATATTCATAATATTTTGTTTTTGAAATATTAAATGTATCAACCTATGCTATATTAGAATGTACTAGACTATGTTAGAATATTAAATTGTGTTGTGTGTGTGTGTGAAATCTTCGTGCTGGAATTGGCTCTTTTAATTATTAACTTATGTGTGTGATGTAAGATGGAGTTTGGGAATGAATATGGTCCTGAGCATAATCTGGAGTAAATTATGCAGTTGATTGTATTAAATATGGATGTGATTGTGGATGAGATGTGATTCAAAATGTGTGTAGTTATATTGTCGATAACTTGGGATCTCCTAGTATAGAGGAGGCTCTGCCGAAATTTCGTTAGAAATTTCGAAGAGTAAAAAATAAAAAAATTTTGCTCCATCTACCCTTTATAAGAGGAAAGATTAACGGAAAAACTAATAGAAAAATTAGGGTTGTTACACTGTAAAACAAAAGATATTTGATGAACTTTTTGATGACAATTCAAGCTTTTTATGTACTTTCAGAAACCTCTATTCCTTTATTTTCTTTTCAAGGCATCTTTGTTTTCATCTTATTACTCTCCTTCTGTATGTATTAATCCTTGCTGAAACTTGTATTTTCAATGGCTAATAAAAACTAACAACTCTATTTTCATATCTATCTCTATCTCTTTCATTTTTCTTTTAGGTGGATAGAAGATACACGGAACACATAAGAATTCATTTGAAATGTTACCTAAATTGTTTGCCATCTTACAAGAGTCAAACTCTAAAATAGTTGTTGAGCATAAATATAATGTATAGCTTGAAATGCTTTACCATTTCATATTATTCTAAGCTAATTGATGTTTAAAATCAATAATATAGCAACATACAATCTAACTAGCATATGCATGCTAATATGTTTCTTATTTCAATGTGAATAAAATTTTAAAATTCAAGAATTGAAATAATATAGAAAAATTCAAAGCAACTGAAAAAATATTTGGGAACAAGGTTGAAACTGTATTTTATAAAAAAATTAAGTTTTTATGTTTAAATTTAATTTTTTATATATTTTAAAATTATTTTAATGTGTTGATGTTAAAATTAATTTTTTAAAAATAAAAAAATAATTATTTTAATAAATTATTAAATCATAATCACTGTAACAGTCACAAATACCATAAAAATTGAAATCTACGTATGCTAATAATACCTCAACTTTCAGTGGTCGAATAGGAAGATAGATGATTACCATGCACCGTGTTTTTCAATCGAGGGCTGATATTGCACACGCAACCCACGTCATTACGTTTGTTTCAATGGATTTGATGGGCACCTAGAATGTCAAAATATAGGGGGGGAAAGAGGGACAGTGGCCACGTAGATAGTGAGTCATATGTGGATCATGGTTTTTCGTGCTTTCTTTGGAGCCCGGTGTACAATATCTTACCTTCCACCCAACTTTTCATATTATTTATACTATTTATTTTTTATTTTAAAAATATTTTTACATAAAAAATAAAAACCAATATTTTTAAATTATTATTTTTATGCATGAAATATTTAAATATTTTTTTATGTAAGCCAGTATTATAATTCTAGTTTAATATTTTTTAATTAATTTTTTTCATTTAATTTAGTTTATTAATGTTAAATTTATTTCTATTTAATTGCCAGACTTTCATGACACGTATTTCAAGCTTGACAGGTTAACCCAGTTAATTATGGGTTAACCTGTCAATTTTTTTTTCTATTTAGTTATTAAACTTTCATGACGTGAATCTAAGGTTTGACGGGTTATCCTGGTTTTAAAGGTTAACCCATTTAATTTATAATTTTTTTTTTTTTCATTAGGTTTTTTCTTCATGGTGTTTTTTTTAATTAATCTATTTAATTATTACACTTTTATGACACGACCTTGCAACCAGACCCGCATTCAAGGCTTTTGGGTCTGGTATTACAACAAGACTTACTTAAACTTGAGTCATATAAGTTTAATATTATTATAATTATTACTCTTGGGTCAAGCGTTGCAGCTAGACCAAAGGCTCTTGGGTATATCTTTGCAGAAAAACATAACACTCTTAGATCTTAGCATTTTTTTTATTTTTTATGCAAGAAAAAAAAATAACTTGTGGTGTCAGCCTTTGTTTTGTTTTTTTATTTTTCCTTGTCCTTTTTAAGCCTTTTACTGTGGACTGCACAGTGAAAAAGTTGATGCCTTTATTTTTTTTTCCTTTGTAATTATTCTTTTAATTTAGTTTTTTAATATTAAATTTTTTATGTTTAATTATTAGACTTTCATGACACGGATCCTAGGTTTGACAGGTTAACCCAGTTGATTCAGATTGTTTTTCTTTTTCCTCATTAGTTTTGTTCTTTCGATTTCATCTTTTAATATTGTATGTAGTCCACGGTGAAAAGGCTGATGTCTTTAATTATTATTTTTTGCTTTTTCTTTTTTCTTTTTATGCCTTTCACTGTAGATTGCACAATACAGTCCACGGTGAAAAAGTTGATGCCTTCTTTTTTTTAATTAACTTTTTTTTATTTAGTTTGTTGATATTAAATTTTTTTCTATTTAGTTATCAGACTTTCATGACACGAATCTCAGGTTTGACGGGTTAACCCAGTTAATTCAGATTTTTTTTCTTCATGTTGGTTTTTTTTCTTTGTTTTTTTCTTTTTAAGTATTACACTTTTATGACACACACTTTGCAACCAGACTCATATCCAAGACTATTGGGTTTGGTATTGCAGCCAGACCTACTTAAACTTTGATCTTTCAAGTTTAATGTTATTATAAATATTACGTTTGGGTTAGGCGTTGCAGTCAAACTTAAGACTCTTAAATATAACTTTGTAAAAAAACCTAATGCATTTAGATCTTAGTTTTTTTTAATATTTTTTATGCAAAAAAATTGACCCGCGGCATTGCGCGGGTCATGCAACTAGTTAAAGAACTCTAAAAGGCGTGGGAAAGCACTGTAGCTTCCCCACGCCTTTTAATTATACTTATATATAATAATAATAATTATATATAATAATAATTATTATAATTATAATTATAATTATATTATAATATATATTATTTTTCGTTTTCATTTTCATTTTTTTTTATTTGTTTTGGTTTTTTATGCCTTTATGGGTTTTTTTGGCTTCTTTCTTAGTTTTTTTTCCTTTAAATTTTGTTTTTTGTTTAATTTAGTTTGTTAATTGATCCCAAGTTTGACGGGTTAACCTGGTTTGACGAGTTAACTAGACATTATATTTCTTTTGCTTTTTTTCTTTTTAATTATTTTTTTCATTTAGTTTAGTTTGTTAATGTTAAATTTCTTTCTATTTAATTATCAGACTTTCATGACACGTATTCCAAGCTTGACAGGTTAACCCAGTTAATTATGGGTTAACCAGTTAATTTTTTTTTTCTATTTAGTTATTAAACTTTCATGACACGAATCTCAAGTTTGACGGGTTGACAACCTTGGTTTTTCATGTTGGTTTTTTTTCTTTTTAATTAATCTATTTAAATATTACACTTTTATGACAATTTTGAGTTTGATATTGCAGCCAGACCCACTTAAACTTGGATCTTTCAAGTTTAATGTTAGTATAAATATTACGTTTGGGTTAGGCGTTGCAGTAAAAACTAAGACTTTTAAATATAACTTTGCAAAAAAACCTAATGCATTTTGATCTTAGTTTTTTTTAATATTTTTTATGTAAAAAAATTGACCCGCGGCATCGCACGGGTCATGTAACTAGTTATCATTATTATTTAAAGTTGTGTACGGAGATCTACGTGTTTAAGGATGCCTTTGGCTTCCTTTGGTTTTTCATCCGTCCATTGCTTAATTAGTTATATCACATGTAGGGTGATTGCATTTGTGTGTTAATATTAGAGATATTTGTAAATACTATACTTTTTTTCCCCCGATGTTGGGTTTTTAAAGTTGCATGGTATTTTATTTATTTGAATTTGTAAATGTTTTGGTTTGTTAAACATATTAATCTTGAAGTGTTGCTTTCTTTCTTCCTATTTTTCTTAGCAAGCGAATTTAGGATGGGTTAATTTAATATTTGTAAATTCATCAAGTATGAGTGGTGGTTTACGAGTCTATCTTGTAATAATTCAATTCTCATAAATTAAGTTTAATAATTTATTTTATATGAGACTCAATATTAAGACTCGAGTCAAGGGCTTGTCGAATTAAACCAGGTTAACTCAAGTATTTTTTTTTAAAATATATTTTTATTATTCAATATTGAATTAATTAAAAATTGAGCTTTATAATTTATTTTTATTTATTTTCTATTGGGTTATCTCAGTTTCATGATCGAAGTTTAATAAGTTAACCTCAAATGACTTGGTATTTTTCATCTTTTTTTAATTGATTTTTCTTAATTTTATTTTTCAACATTAGATTAATTGAGAATTGAGTTGTAATATATTTTTTTATTTTATTTTCATAAAATTATTACATTCTCATGACCCGAGTCACAAATTATATATATTAACTTGGGTTGATTTAGGTCAATCTAATATGTTATCGTTTCGATATTTTTATAAAAAAATATCTTAAATTTTTTTAGTCAAAACATGTTTTTTTTTTTTTTTGTATGTCCAAGTTATCTTTGAAATTATTGAGTTAATCGGATTACAATAAATCAATTTCTATATAGTATAATTTTTTATTCCTAAAAACATATAATAATATTTAAATAATTTTTTTAAAAAATTAGTCTTACCCATAACATACCAGGGTAAATGATCTAATCTAACTAAATCTATATACATGTAACTAGCGTTCGATGAACAAAGAAGTTATAGCGTGGGAAGCCACCTGGTTTGACTCTGAAAATTAGAGTGCAAAGAATCTTAAATTCTGAACAGGGAAACTATATGGACCTTGCAAGAAACAAGCACCCATGCCTAATCACGCCGTTGATGAAGGGAGAAATAAATCATTTGGTGACGAGAATATCCATCCTTAGATTAATTAACTTTTTTAGAAAGGACACAAAGGTCACTCGACAATCTACAGGTGATCCACGGATGAGATCTAAAACAAGACATCGAAAGAATAACATGTTTATATCCTATTCTGACAAGTGTAATTTAACTAGTTAAGTTTTATATTTATATTTTAGAAATTATTTATTTAAATTTTATAAATTATTAGAGATTTATATGATTATTAATTTTAAAATCCATAAAATTAATCGATGAACATGTAATCTAACTTGAACACCCATATTAATTTTAAAAAAATAGTTACATTCATCATTCTATGCGCTCTATCATTTTGACAAAACTCTTTTTTTTTTTTTAATATATATTATTATACATAACACTAAATGGTGTAAGGAAATCACTATTTCCCCACACCCAAATGCACTTGGATCACAACAGTAAACAACAGTGCATTCCTTTTCTTTTCTTTTTCAAACTTTCCATTTTTTTTTTGTTTTTTTTCTTTACAAAATTACTTTTTTTTTTCTAACTTTCCTCCTTTTCCTTTTTTTTCTTTTATTTTTTCCCCAAAACTATCTTTGTTGATTTTACTTTTTAAATATTAAACTAGTTAAAAATTTTGCTTTGTAATTTTTTTTTTTAAAATATTGTGTATTGCTACGGTGTTTTCCCTTATAGTTTTTCTATATTATTTTTTTATTTTTCAAAATTATATTTATCGATTTTATTTTTTAAAATCACTGTTTCCCAACATCCAAATACATTGTGGATTACAACAGTAATCCACAGTACATTCCTTTCTTTTTTTTAGCTTTATCTTTTCTTTTTTTATTTTTTCATTTTTCTTTTTAATTTTTTTTTTTTTAAATTATCTTTATTAATTTTTTTCTTTAAAATACTGTGGATTGCTATGATTCTACCTAGTCCTGCGTAGCTCGGCCGGACACAAATGTAAATTTAAGCAGTTTCTTTTTTCTTTTTTCTTTTCTTTTTAATTATTATATTTTCATTTTTTCATTTGACATCCATAGCATCACCGCCGTGCCTCAACGACGCACGACTTCCCTTGTGACGCGAAATGGGGAGACGTTGGTGGATGAAATGGTACAGCTGGGTGATACTGGTGGCTCACGTGTTTGCAATACTGATATTCACTAGAGGATTCTTGCTTACTCGAACAGAACTTCCATATTACAGCCACGGCAGCGACATATCTCAATCTCCCTGCTTCTCCTCTACCAGCACTAATCACAGTTGGAATAAACCAGTTGTGGATCGCCTTGTCATCATTGTTCTCGATGCAATCAGGTTCTTCATCTCAGTTATCAACCATTTCTTATTTATTTACTTCATTTATTTTATTTTATTTTTGCATTTTCAGGTTTGATTTCGTTGCTCCGAGCGTATTTTTTCAAGGTTAGAGGAGCTCTACTCATTCCTGTTCAAGGATTTTAATTAATTAAATCTATATTATCTTTTTGTTGATTTATTGTTGTTGTTGTTGTTATAGAAAAGAAGGCATGGATGGACAAATTATCTGTGCTGCAAAAGATGGCATTTGCTGAAGGATCGTCTGCCAAGATTTTCAAAGCTATTGCTGATCCTCCTACCACTAGCCTCCAGCGTTTGAAGGTCTGCTTTTATTTTATTTTTATAGTTTTTGAATTGCAATGCATCCTCCTTTATGTATTTATTGTGATGTAATTGTAATGTTTTAGGGTTTGACAACGGGTGGATTGCCGACTTTTATAGATGTTGGAAATAGCTTTGGTGCTCCTGCCATTGTTGAAGATAACTTTATACATCAGGTTATTTATTTATTTTGTTGCCTTCTACAACAACAGTTTAATTGCCATGTTTGTTGTTTTGACCTGGTTGGTCTCACTGGCAGCTGGTTGAAAACGGGAAGCGAGTAGTGATGATGGGTGATGATACATGGGTCCAGTTGTTTCCTCATCATTTTAATAATTCTCATCCTTACCCATCTTTTAATGTTAAGGATCTTCATACGGTATGCAATTTTTAACAATTTCCCTCGCTTTTCTCATTTCCAAGAGACTTCATGATTAATACTTCTCTATACATTGACAACCTTGGTGAAAATTTAAATCTTTTAGGTAGATAATGGATGCATCGAACACCTATTTCCTGCCCTATATCAAGACGACTGGGATGTTCTTATTGCGCATTTTCTTGGTGTGGTGAGATTCAAAATGCTTTATTTCTGCAAGTGACTAATATGTCTGGTCTGTTATTGAATTTATGTGTGCTATGAGACATACATTGTTATCAGCTTATGTTCCAAATATATTATGAAATTCAAAAGAGGGTTCTGGTTTGAGCTATGTACACTTTGAAAAGAGCACCATCCTAACCCCCCCCCCCATGATTTTCTTTCCAGCATCAAATTTCTCCATGTCCTCTTAAAACTGGAACAATTTTTTCACAAGCTTTGACTGGAATCTGAATTGTGTGATCTATGTGGCATAGGATCATGCTGGGCATATATTTGGTGTAGATTCCATGCCAATGATAGAAAAGTTGGAGCAGTACAATCTCATGTTAGAGGTAATTTTCTCAATTATGATTATCTAAGTTGCATCATATACTTGATCTTGCAGCTTGCTTTGAATTTTCCACACTGTTGATTTTGTTGGTTGGTTTGACACTTTGCACCTCTGTGATAAACTGGTCAGATATTTTGAATTTTGAGTTTCTTGGACCGCCTTCTTTTTTAGATTTAGCTGGAATAGGTGCGTATCAGACTAGTGATGTACTACATAAGTTATGGGAAAAACGATATGTCTACAACAATAAGCTGCAAATGTAACCTTTTAGTTATCCTCTGTGCATTTAACTATGTGTAAGCATTATTTCTTTAACTTAAACCCGGATTTAGGAAAATCAATTGATTGCTATTTAAGCCATTAGTAAAAACTATATTTGCCTTAGTAATTTCCTATAACTACAATAACAATTGTAAAAAGGAAATAAAGAAAATGCATAATTAATAGTATTCCACTTGTGTGTGATCGTGTGTGTGTAAAAACATATGTATATGTATACGTATATGAGATGACCATGTTTTTTGCTTCAGAAAGTAATCAAAGTCCTCGGGAGCCAATCTGAACCAGGTGGCTTACATGAAAATACTTTTCTTCTGGTTATGGGTGACCATGGACAAACCTTAAATGGTGATCATGGTGGTGGAAGTGCTGAAGAGGTATACTATTTGTCTTATTCTCAATGAAACTTGATTGGCTTTGTTTTTGCTGATTTCTGAAAATTGGAATCATGCTATGCAGGTTGAAACGTCAATTTTTGCAATGAGTTTTAAGAAGCCTCCAACTTCCATTCCATCTGAATTAGATACGTCATCTTGTAAACTAGATTTGGTACTTCCCCACTCTTGAAATGAACGCATAGATTTTGCCAACCACTGTATATACTAATGTCTATTTCACTTGAATCAGCTCTTCCTTCCACCTTTTGAGTTTCCACTACATTAATGAAGCATTATATTCCTAGTTGTTTTAGCTTTGACTATGTTACTTCTTCCCGATTACTCAACAATGAATATAAGAGGGGGAGAAGAAAAGGAGCACGAATTGTTAACTGAAATGCAGTTTTGTGTTCTCTATACAGCTCTACTTATGTAGTTGCAAAAGTAGACTGTGCATCTTGCAACTTTGATAGACATGAAACTTCTTTCTAACTTGCAATGAAAGAATCTGGAAAATCAGATAGAATACCAAATTGAAAAGGAAAATAGGTAGAATTTAATCGGTACATGTGTCAGGATTCTTGTTGGTCCTTCTGACTGGATTGAGCTTTATGTATTCCAATTTCAGGATGGAAAGAAGAAATGTGCCAGCTCCATCCAACAGGTAACAATTATCATTTCACTTCTGTCATTCTATTGCAATTTCATTTCAATTATGTATTTACCTCATGATAAGTACTTATTGATGTCATTTTATGCAGCTTGATTTTGCAGTGACAGTGTCTGCTCTGCTTGGTATTCCGTTTCCTTTTGGAAGGTGCCGTGTAAGCATGGTTCAGTTTTAACATTTGATCCATTGTATGTTTATAATATATCCTTATTGACTGATGGTTTTCTAGGTAAACGAGACCACTTTCTTTACTTAGTTGGGCAGTTTCTGTTCTCTCCAATATGTCATGAAAGTCATTGGTGTTGACAGAATGCTACAATATGTAGATCATTCTTAGACTTTCTATACTGGAAAAAAAAAATTGGCCGCGGAGATGAGGTTGATCTCCTTTTCCATCCATTACCTTGATCAGTGATCTTTATTCCAATGAGCACTTTTGCTTGTGATAATATTTTCCCTGATTGCTCCTTTCTGTCATTGTACAAAACAAAATAATTATTGCTAGCAAAACTGATCAGTGTATAATTGATGTGCAGAATAGCATTATTTTGTTGATCTATAATCTCACAACTGAATGTCCAAATATTGGATGTTTATAATTCTTATTTTTTAAAAGAACACTACTACTAAGCTGTGAAAGATATAAATTAACCAGCTTTGGTCTTTTGTATTAACTAATCTCTGGCTTGTAAACTTGAAAATTTCCACTTGCTTCCAAAGTCATGTATCAGTTTTTTCACCTAGTAAAAGAGCTTCTTTGTCGCTTGGGATCACATTTTCAAGTTTGAGCTATTGCCTGTTGTCATAAATACATTGCTTTTATTTTGTTGCAATGGAATTTTCATCCAGAATAATGCTTGTAAGTTTTGTTTTTTCAGCATCGGACGAGTTAATCCTGAGCTATATGCTTTAGGTGCCGGTACATGGAATTTGGATGGCATAAATGCAAGGGATTCCTCCAATCTGTCAGAATTGGAGGAATGGTTACTGAATTATGTCAATGTACTCTGCATCAATTCCTGGCAGGTACATTTTCTTTACTGGTCCCGAATATTAAATACACTTAAATAGCATGATATAAATTACATATTTTATTGCTAATCTAGTTATTTTTCTAAATTTTAAACTACATGGTTGTTTCATCTATACATTCCAAAGGGATCATGCCATTCTTGTGTCTTCTTTCACAGTTACCTGAAAATTTTCTGTAAATTGAGGAAGAAGATAGTAAAATCTAAAAATAAAACAAGGATTAGATATTATCCTAATATCAAGAGATAAGAAAAAAATAAGAAGCGTGTGCCATCTCCTTCAAGTATCTGCTAAAGAGACCTTAAAGGTTCGTAATGATGCCTCCATAGAGATGCCAAAAACATATTCTTTAGCTTTAATTACTTGAGGAAAACAAAAGTGTAGTCCTACCCACAAATCCTCCCAAAAAAAAATGAAGTACATGTCTACCTTTTGTATCATAGGAGGGAAGAAAAAAAAAGGATATATATATGAGAGCTTCTTGGGTTTGTAGCACAGTGAAAAAAATAGTTGGTAAAGTAACATAGTAGAGAAAATATTTAGGAAAATAACACAGATTAACAAGTGGCAGATGCCAACTACGACTGTCATTGAAGCATTTTTCATTACCAAGTGGAAGATTTAAGTAAAATTGTCTAAGAAAATGAGTTCATTTAGTGAGTCGCAGATGCTATCTGCAACATGAGAGTTGCAGTTAGCATCTGCGACCTCTTTGAAGCATTATTCCATAAAAAATGATTTTGAAAAGGAGTTTGTTACTCACGATACAAGTTATTCCAGCAGAAGAAAATTCTAAAGTTGAATAAAAAATATAATTTACCGAGATATGAATTAAAAATTAATTGGTGTACGGTGCCTCACCACATGGCAATCACTTTTTAGGTTTGTATCACAGTGGAGAGAACTCAGTCCAACAAATTAATTGGTGTACAGTTTACATAGTTTAAAAAATTGATATATAGGCAAGATGTCCTTAACAGGAAAGCCAACTCCTGTTTGGCCAACCAAACCTTAAAAAGGATAGAGCATGATAAATATTAAATTGCGACTCTCGAGTCATATATATCATCTACGACTTATTAAACTGTGTTATTTTCTCTACCATGCTACTTCACCAATTATTTTTTTTCACTGTGCTACAAAACATAAAAATTCATACGTGTGATTTACAAGAATTTCTTCGGACTCGCATGAGCAATAGCAGTTATCATGGTAGCATTTTAAACATTTACAGGGGACTACAATTGTTAGTGACCTTATTAGATTTTGGATTCTGGTTTGGAACCCCCATGATGGGCTGACCAGATCCATGTCGTGATTTAAAAAAAAAAAGACTTCATTTGAATAAGTTGAATGAGCTCTGAACTGCTGTCAACCACTTTTCAAAAAGAGGTGCAGGTTTCTGGCAGCTCCTTTGGCCATGTGTTAAAAAGATACAGAATTGTGCATTTAAAAAGTAATGAACAGTGTGTTATGTGGATGCACAACACTCTCCTATCCCAAAATATTTGTATGGTGTTAATACTTGTGATATGTGGATGTTGTCAAAATGCATGGTCACTTTGACCTATGAGTAAATGGCATCAATGGAATGTAATTCAAATATTTAATACCATATGATTATATAATTTTTGCTGACGTGCGTCAGAGGGTCTGATTTTATGTTTGTATTGTATAATTTGTATTTATATGAATTTGTACAATGGGATCTGAGCAGTTTGCATGTATATCTACCTTGTTGTAAAGATTCAGTTTTTAAGGAAAATGCCATAACCGCTTACCTGACAAAGCTAAAGGCTGTACCCAAATCCCCTAGACCTTAAGTAGCAGCACATTTCCTCCACATCAGACCTGAGAAAATGTCTCATCATCACCCTCTCCAATCTTAGAAGGATATATAACAGAAAGGAATGCTAGACAAACAAGGCAGAATAAGTGTGTCCACCTTAGGTAATACCAATAGCCTTTCAATTCTCGGTATAGGAATTTTTAATTATTTGTTGGTCATTTGGTTGTGGATTAGCTGGAGGTGGTACATTGTCATCAACTGTGAAGATAAAGTTTTATCTTTGTTTTCAACCATTTATATATTCCTTTTCTTTTCCCTGTAGGGATGGGGTTGGTGGAATTCGAACCACCACTGTTACCTGTTTTCCACTTTGACTAAACTCTCTTAAGGCAATCTTGCAGTTATTCACCATCTCTATTTTCCAATGTGATGTTAATTCTCTTCTGCAGGTGAAAAGATACATTGATGTCTATTCAGCTTCATCTGTCATTGGATTTTCCTCTGAAGACTTGTTGCACATATCAAATGCATATGTTCAGGCAGAGCAGAATTGGGCAAACAGTACTAAGAACTTACTATTGCATAGAAATGAAAGAAGCCACACATTGTTACCTGCTCTTACAAGGCAAATTGATTTTTATTTTAGCTTCCTATCAAATGTCTCAGAGCTGGCTCGCTCCAAATGGACTGAATTTAATCTGAAGCTGATGGGAATTGGTCTCGGGACCATGTTAATTTCACTCTTTATAATATTTCTTGCCATTCAAAGAGTGAATAATCTGTATACGACTTCTCTTTTGTCTCCTGGAGGTTCTGGAATTTCCTTTGAATTAATATTTGCCTTCTTTGTTGTGGCAATACGTGCATGTAGCTTCCTGTCAAACAGTTTTATTTGTAAGTTCTCAGCGTGGCTAGCTTTTCATGGTTTGAGAAGTGCTTTTCCTCCTTTCCTGACATCCCTTTTTTCTAAACCCTGATCTCAGTGGAGGAAGGAAAAGTGGCAAGTTTTCTTTTGGCCACCACCAGCATTGTCAGGCTACGTTCTTCAATCATGAAAAAGAAGATGTTATTTGAAGTACGTATTGGTGGCCTTAAAAGTTTGTCACATTATGTTGATGTTTATGATCAGAAAATATATCATAGATTGTTTTTGTGATGCTAATTTTCATGGGCTTCACCTTGCAGGCATTAAGTTTTCTACTGTTGATATCCATTCTCAGATTTACCATTGAAGTTGGGCTGTCAAAGCAGGCTGCCACTTCTTTATTCCTGAGTGCGTCTCCTTCATGGGTGCTTGGGGTTGCCCCAGGTCATCCAATGTGGACATACATGGCTGAAATTGGCCCAATTCTTGCTGTCATATTATTGGCATGCTTGCTATGCAGGACCATCGCCAGCGGCATTTTTGGGGGACTTTGGAAGTATATTACCATGGCAACCATTTTAAGCTATGTGCTTATAGCAGTGTATTGGGGAGCTGAAAGTAGCATACCGACCCTAGCACTGTTGCTTCAAGGAATGGCAAAAGGTCACATCCCAAGAATGATTTATGCAATTGGGCTGGGTCAACTGCTTTTGTTTGCGGTTGCACATTTGTTTGATAAAGATAGAGAGTTAGATTACAAGAGGAGCTTGGTAGTGAAAACAGTATCCATTTTATCTGCTTGGAGTCCAACAATCATCATTCTGTCAGGAAAACAAGGTTCCTTAGTAGCATTGGTACTGATAATTGGAGGTGCTTATTTTCTTAATATTCTTTTGGTATTACATCAAATTGCATCATGTTGAGCTGTTGTCTTACTTGAGTCCTTTGTTTTTCTTCTGTTTAGTAGTATTTTCATAATTAATTAGTGGTGCACTATTTTATAAAGGATTAGGCTCATAGAAATTCTCTGTTTACAGGTTATTGCATAGTGAAGTTGGAAAGTATGGAAGACAGTGACTCTGATGCTATTTTTACTTTCAATCCTCTTGCTATTACACAGTGGAACCTCTTAGCTGTGTGTCTATTTTTTGCCACTGGTCATTGGTGAGATGCTTGTGATCTACTCTGATGCTTGCGCATATGTTGCGTATACTTTTGTCTTTAAATTTTGTTATTATTATTCATGACTATATGTAGTTGACTAACACTGGAAGCAGATTTACTTATCATGTAGTTTTGAAACTCTAATTTAAGCAGCTTTACTAATCCATCCAATATATATTTCATAACCTCACACCTCTCTCCCTGCAGGTGTGCATTTGATGGCCTGCGGTATGGTGCTGCATTTATTGGGTGAGTCTTGGGTATGGGAGTGCATGCGAGATTCTTAAATTAATTGTTAATGATAATGCAGATGATGTGGTAGTGCACCATCCGCAGGGGTAAATTACCATTGCCAATTGACTTATTTTTAACCTATTCCATATTTCAGGTTTGATGAATTTGTCCTTGTTCGTCAAGCGATTCTTCTTACAATAGATACATTTGGCTTTTCTCACATTCTTCCTGTTCTTGCACTTCCATTTCTGGCTGTTTGCAATTTTTTGTTTGGTCAGAATGACCATGGGAAGGATTTTCGTTTCACTCAATTGTCTCAGGTTAGTTAATTGCCTGAACATCACTGTTGGTCATGCTCCCTGCAATTTTTATATACTTCTGCCCGTGGTCACATTTTGAGATGTTCGCTTTTAAAGAAGTTCTTGTGTGATTTTTATTTTTCTTTTATTTTCAAGAATGTCATAACCAGTGGCAGACACTTATTATAGATCTTCTTCCATTTTTCAGATGTATATGATGTATGGACTTATTACTGCCACCACGGTCACTGTCACCATAATATGCGTTACCATTCAAAGGCGCCATCTAATGGTATTGAATCGTTTAAACAATCCGTACTAGCCTGCATTGAACACCTACTGACATTTTGTTTACTTCCGACTCCATGCAGGTATGGGGACTATTTGCTCCAAAATTTGTTTTTGATGCGGTCGGCCTTGTTCTTACCGATGTGCTGATTTGCCTAGCTTCACTTTTATACTCTGGTCGACTAGAGGATGATGATACACAGACTGTTCAGAGAACTGAACAGTAAATTTCTCAAAAGTCACAAGGGATTAACCACTGCCCACTCCATGGGGATTTATATGCAAGGTTAGTATGAGAGAGAGAAACATTAGATATCCGAGTCAAATTTACTTCATAATAATGTCTGTCAATCGGTCTGTTCATAGTAACACAAGCATTCTTGCGGCTCCCTTTTTACACCTAGGAGCAGGTCCAATTTTGTAATGTTGTTTCATGGGATAATGAGATGGATGACCTGGCATACTGTAGTCTGTGTACGTGAACTCTGCTAGTAGTGGATTCCATCCCAGCCATTAATTAACCATTTCCAAAGGAGCCTCATCTACAACTTGTATAGATTAGAAATTGAGATTCTTAAGTGATAAGCAGTTTCATGGTGGATTTTTAGGGAAAATCTGAGCTTCTAAAACCAGGGACAGCAGCAATGGTTCGAAAAAACTAGTTTGTAGGATGATTTTATCAAGCCCGTCCCTGTTTTCTTAAAAGAATCCGCCACAGCTTAAAAACATAAGAGCCTTTCCTATTATGATGCTTTATCTTGGATGGTTAGTTTCTAGCAGCTGAGTTTCAATATATATATATATATATATATATAAGCAACTTTCTAATTATTATTTTTTTATCTGGAACGGTGGATTCCCAGAGAGTAGAAGGGACCTTGTTTATGGATACTTGACACTAGGGTGGTAAAAGATGCTCCCTCTGTCACGGTAACGAGAGCTAAAGGACAAAATGTTCGAGTGAGCTATTTAATTACTTGTCCCCAAAATTGTTTTTGTATTTTAAAAGGTGATTTTAAAAAAATATATAATATTTTTTTATTTTGTTTAGCTTCAAATTTATTGTTTTGATGTGCTATATTAAAAATAATAAAAATATTATTCTAATATATTGTACTTTATACTGAACTAATTTGGCAGGTTAATGGAGAAACCTTGCGAGATAAGTTGAATTGAGAAAAATATTGATGGGGTAACTTTTCCTGGTTGCTTTATTTATAATCCAACCGAACTAAACCTAATAAATTGACTTAATACGAGTTGTCGAATCTAGTTTTAACAACTGTAACTCCAATATGAATGGATGACGTCATTCCTTCTCTAACATTCCCTTCCCAAGTAAGTTTCTTTTTTTGTCCTTGTCGAAGCACGTACTCCTCCATAGGTGGTGGCCGTAATGCTAAAAAATCTTACCAAACAAGTGACGCGAACCTTTCAACAAACTCTATGCTTGAGGACAAAATCTTAGTATCCCTTCGAAGTTCATGTACAACTCAACTACTTGTCGTTTTACATATATTTCGGTTACTCCACTCCACTCGCCTTGGCCAGCTTTCACTTTGTGAATTAACACACCACAATTGTATGGAAATTTTTTTTATATATTTTCTAATTATTTTGAAATATTAATGTAAAAAATTAAAAAATATTAATTTAATACATTTATAAATAAAAAATATTTTAAAAAACATCCATGATTACCGACAGCGTCAAGCACAACTAATCTTTTCATTTGCAGATAGAAAATGACATGCACACAGAGGGAGATCTTTCAAAGAGATTAGAGCCATCCATGTTAAGTAGAGATCGACAGTTGATAAGGTCCTTGTTTATTAACTTTAACAATATGGACGGCTACGCCACTGGCCCCTGATTGCATCACTCCGAACCTTTCCACCTCACATTGAAGGGACAGCTTCTTTCGAAGAAATCTTAATGTCGCCTGCCTCTGAATATATTATCCCATTATCAATTTAGTTTCTAAATATCCTTACATATCGATTTTACTTCAAATATACTTTTAATGTTAAGCAATTCAATTCATCTGGCATTTGAAATATCACTGAAGAACAATTTTAGAGCCGTCGTTCATGGCAAATTTCCTCAACTTCCCTGCCTTCCTATCAGTAAAGTTGACCAAGTAAGGCCATATTTATTATGATTTGACGATAAGATTATCTTTTAGGTATATTAAAGCTTATTTTAGAATTTTCTATGAGATCATGTAATGAAAGGGCAGATTGCACAAAATCTCCTAAATGTCATTCGATTAGGACCCACTATATTTCTAAACTAGACGCCCGCTATAATGTTGGGTGGATAATTTTTAAAAAAATATATATAAAAGAAACATCCAAATGTTATTAACGTTTTTCTTGTTAAAAAAATTTAAACCATTTAAACATTAATTTGATGGCATTTAATTTACTTGATGGATTTAAAAACAATTTAAATAACCACTAAAAATATAATTTAATTCTAAAAATATTTAAGACAATATTCACAATCTATCATAAAATCAAGATAACCTCATAGAAAAACAATTAAAATAAATCATACAACCTAATTTCTAATCAATTTAATATTAAAGGATAAAATTATATATATATATATATATATATATATATATATATATATATATAAAAAGAGTCAACCAATCCATAACATAAGCTATGAAATGAAGTTAATCATGTATATATAAAAAAATCATAATAAATTATGAGGTGCAATCTATAATAAATTAATTGTTAACATTTAAAACTATTATAATGAATAGGAGGGTGTGCTACCACCCCTTTTTTTAATGTATTGTTAGTGTTAATTTTGTTGTTAGAGAAAAAACAAATCGGTGTAGAGGATACAAAGAGACCGACTATATATCCAATACAAAAATATTGTGCCTTTTTTGACACGCATACATTTGAAAGGATCCCACCATATCTATATTGAAACCAAAACAGAGATTACCTTATCAAGATACGGATTAATTGGACATCCTTATCTCTTTTGTGGGAACAGTTAATGCATTATTGAATGTTAAAACTTAAGCGTGACTAAAAAACTGAAAAAATTGATTAAATTAAGAAAGTTAAAAAATATAATAAAAAAAATAAACTGTAAAAAAAATATATTAAAATTTTAAAATAACCAACTAGTTTGGTTTGGTTTCGATTTTATAAGTTTAAAACCGAAAAAACCGAACCAAACCCAAATCGAAGAAAAAACCAAGCTAAATCGGAAAAAAAAAACCAAACCAATTTGAACCGATTTTTGTTCTAAAATACCAAACCAAACCTAAACTTGTTGGTTTGAACTGGTTTTAGTTTGATTTTTTAAAAAACAATTAATTTTGTTATTTTTTAATAAAAACTGAACCAAATAAAAAATAATCACTCCTAATAAAAAATAAAAATGACGGAAACATGCATCTTTATTTATCCCTTTGTTTTTTTATTTTGGAAAAAAAATTCGTTTTTTCGTACTTACGTGTATGCACCAAATTCATGGTTAAATGGCAATTAATCCATACTTTTGTTTACAACTTTGATATGCAACAAATTTATCCTTGCGCTTATATTGATGATCGTTTGTGAATTCAATGATCTTCCAGAAAATTCAAATTTAGAATAAACGGCTTAATTTGTTGAATATATATGAATTCTTTAGAGAATAATAATTACTAAAAGAACTTATAGCTTGTAGTGCATGTTATATTATTGGCTCGGCCAGTGAAAATGCTTAGCCAGCTTAATTAGCATTATTAGATTCTGGGATGCATGATAGTGTGGCTAAAATATTATTTGTTTAAAATTTAAATTTTTTTATTTAAAATTAATTTTTTAGTGTTTTTATAATATTTTTATATATCGATATCAAAAGTAAATTTTAAAAGATAAAAAAATAATTTTAATATATTTTAAAACAAAACATACTTTAAAATGCAATTTTTATTAAATTTTCAAACAAAATGTATTATACTAACACAACCTGTTATTTTTTTTCTTTATGGGATTTAATTATCTTAATACAATGGTTAAATGTAACCATGTGCTTGAAGTTATTAACTCCAAGTCATTGTAGCCATTGACGGAGGCACGGGGTTGGTAGAATTCCCGATCCCTGTAATAAAATGTTTTTTTCAATCCTTTTATTGACAGTATTTATAATTTTAATAGTAAATTAACTAAAATTTTAACTTATTTAGAATAATTTTTTTATTCTGATTTTTTTTTTTATCTTGCTCCGCGGCTGACTGCAGCAAGCATCTTTGAATATACACACCATGGTACGTCCATGACCCCAACGCAAAAATCAAATTCAGAACATATAATTAACCAACACCCTTCTCAAATATATATATATAGTAAATTGCTGTAAAAAACTAAAAAAGTGGCTTTTGTTTCATATTGTACGAAGATTGTTCTTGTACAATGAGTTCAAGGAGAAAATCCTAAGAAAGATGGTGAAGCATACAGAGATATTGTTGTCAGGGCTGCTGGGTGGAAAGGCTTCCAATGGGACCGTTAAATTAGTTATTAAGTTGCTTAGCTACACATATAAACGTGGTATAATAATTGTTTTTTTAAATATTTTTTATTTTAAAATATATTAAAATAATATTTTTTTATTTTTTAAAAAATTATTTTTAATATTAATATATCAAAATAATATAAAAATATAATAAATTTAACTTGGTTATTAAATCTGTACAACAGTACATAAGGTCACACAAGGATGTTTCATGTTTTAAAATATGTTTTTTTAAAAATAATTTTTTTATTACAATTTATTTTTTTATATTTTTAGATTATTTAATATATTATATTAAAAAATTCTGGAAAAAAAAAATCATACAGAATCTATTGTTTTTATCGAAATTGTACAGCCTAAGCACTTGAGCTAGAGATTCAGAGATGGGAGCACTGGCAAGGATATGGTGCGGAGATCTGGCTTTAGTCAAATAAGGTGAGTCTATGAACAGTGCGATAGTGACTTTGATATGGCTTGGATGTCAGCAAGATTACATCTTAATAGTCAAAAAGTATCAATTATTAAGATGCTAAACAAATCAATCACCCTAGATTGTTGGTACACGCTATACACTACGAGTAAGATGAAATATTTTTTTTAATGTAAAAAAAAATATCTAGACATTGAAAATATTTTTTCTAGCAGAAAAAATAAAATTATATAAAAATTAATTAGATATGTCTTAATTGTTTTGATGGGTTTTAAAATAATTTAAATTATGGATAAAAATATAGTTTGACTCAAATAAATATTTAAGATAGAATTGTTTTAATAAATATTAAGATGACAATACATTATATTAATTCAAATCAATTTGAGTTAACTTATCAATACACATACTAAATTATGAAATCATGATAAAGTCCATGAAAAGTAAAATAAAATATATTACAAAACTCAATTTTCTATAAACTCAATGTTGAAGAATAAAACTGAAAAAATAATCAATTAAAAAAGATTAAAAAAAATAACTTAAGTCAACTCGAGTTAACCTAACAAGCCCACGATCCAGTTTATGAAACCAGGATAATCCAATAAAAAGAAATTGAAACAAAGTATGAAATTCAATTCTCAATCAATCAAGTGTTGAAAGATTTAAAAAAATTGATTAAAAAAACTAACAAAATAATTCAAGTTAATTAGGATTAATCATCCGTCAAACTTGTGATCTAAATCATGAGATAATAATAACTTCATAGAAAGCATACTGAAAAAAAATAACGAAACCTAATTCCTAATCAACTCAGTATTAAAAAATAAAATTGAAAAAAAAATATCAATTAAAAAAAACTCGAATCAACCAAGTTAATTTGTTAAACCCGTAACAGGATAATGGGTTTAGGATAATTTTATAAAAAATAAATTGAAAAAAATTATGAAAATCAATCCCCAAAATCTAATACTGAAAAAATATAATTGAAATTGATAAAAAAAAAGATTAGAAAAGAAAAAAATACTAAAAAAGAGGTACAATAAAATCTTTTTAATTTTTTTTGTTAATTAATATTTTTAGTTCAACACCTCCTCATCCTCATTATCTTCCTCAAACAATTATGATGGCACTTCCACCGCGATGATGGCTAGGTTTTGATATCAAGCTTAGTGATTGTTTGATTTTATATATTAAATTGAATTTTTTTTATAATTTTAATTTGTTGATATAAAAAATTTAAAAATATTTTTAAATAAAAAATATTTTTTTTAGCTGAAACTAGATTATTGAACTACATTATATCACAGGTCAGATCAAATATTTTCTTTTAATGTAAAAACAAATATTGAGACATTATAGATGCTTTTTTTAGCAGAAAAAATAAAACCATATAAGAATTGATTCGATATATCTTAATTATCTTGGCAGGTTCAAAGACAACCTGGATGACCAATAAAAGAATAGTTTGGCTTAAAATAAATATTTAAAATGAGATTGTTTTAATTAAAATTTAGACGATAACACATTGGATTAATTCAGGTTAACATGAATTAACTTGCCAATACACATAACAAGTCATAAGATCATGATAAAACGTATAAAAAGCAAAATAAAATACATTACAAAACTCAATTTCCAATAAACTCAGTGTCGAAGAATGAAATTGAAAAAAAAAATTAATGAAAAAAAAGACAAAAAAAAAAATCAAATTCAACTCGAGTTAACCTATCAAACCTGCGATTCAGGCTATAAAGTCAGGATAACCCAATAAAAAAAAATTAAAACAAACTATAAAGTTCAATTCTCAATCAACTCAATGTTAAAAGATGAAATTATAAAAAAATCAATTACAAAAATATAAAAAAACAACTCAGGTTAACTAGAATTAATCTGTCAAACTTGTGATCCAGATCGTAATATGACGATAACTTAATAGAAAGTATATTAAAATAAATCATAAAACTTAATTTCTAATTAATTCAATGTTAAAGGAGTTTGTTTTTTTTTTATAAAAAATATAAAATTAATATATTTTGAAATAAAAATATTTTATAAAAAAACTAAAGAAATATAAGTTACTTCTCCTGGAACAAGACACTTAAAGAGGTTATTTGATATTACTTTTGTTTCATGTCTTTCTTTCAAAAGTTTTAAAAACAAAAAACAAAAAAGTGGTTTGTTTTTGTTTTTCTAAATGAGAAAGCTGATAAATGTTATTTTTAGATTCAGATAATTCTGTTTCTGAGTGTGATTGTGATTGTATTTTAAAGTATTTTTTATTTAGAAATGTATTAAAATAATATATTTTTTTTATTTTTTAAAAATTATTTTTGATATCAATGTATCAAAATGATATAAAAATACCAAAATATATTAATTTAAAATAAAAAAATAAAAAAATTTGAATTTTTTAAAAATATTTTAAAAATATAAAAATAAACCGATCTAAATTTTACTGCGGTAATCGGATTTGTCTGTTTTTGCTTTAAGAAAAACCGAAAACAAATAAAAATAATTTAATGGTTTTTTTTTAAAAGTTCTATTGATTGTTGGAAAGGTAGTGTGTCTCTTACCCGATAAAATACGGAAAAGCAAGCAGACAGGAGCGGGGCCCACGGAACGTCATCTTCAGAGGCAGAAAGGACAGAGAATGAGTCATATACGATATACGTCTGCCATTTGCAGCTGCCTTTGGGCACCTTTTTCATAGTTTTGGTCTTCCTTTTGTCTCATACTCTGCTACGAAAATAGCTTCATTTCCTTTGACTTTTTCTGTAATAAAGGTCGGAAAAAATTATATATATATATATATATATATATATATATATAGAGAGAGAGAGAGAGAGAGAGAGATTCATGTATTGAAAGAAACGACAAGTAGTTTTCATATGGGAAAGGACCACGACGGCCTTGAAATTGAAGAGTTCTTCTGTATTTAATATTCCAGCCAATTTGAATCTCATCCCTCCTTTCCCCGATGATTTATGTGAAATGATTTAAAAAAAAGAAAAGAATTAAGCATTCTTTGACTTTCAATCATTTTATCCCCAAGTTATCATCATCCAAGTACCTTGCGTTAGAGGTGTAAAGATTTTGTCAAAAAGTTTTTTTATTTTAAAATATATTAAATTTATTTTTATATCATCAAATCAAGATAATTTAAAAATATAAAAATATTTTTTTAAAATAACAAAACAGAGTTTTAACTATAACGCTAAACAAGCCCCTAATGTATTTATTATTATGCTGCATTCTATTTTTTAAAAATATTTTTATTTAAATATATATATATTTTTTAATTTTTAATACCATTATATTAAAACCATAAAAAATATTAATTTGATATATTTTTACTAAAGCATGCTCTTTTTATTAACTTTTGTTTATAGATTTATTTTGTGTCACTTTTTAGATTTTTTAAAAAAATCAGTGTGCATAGAGTTGGTTTAATTTTGTTACCCATTCGAATTTTTTTTTTATTGTATAAATGTGTTTTATTAGAAAAAAAATTTGATTTGTATAAATAAATAAATTTATATTGAATCAAGGTTTAATCTTATTTATTTTGAATAAACTCCTATATCACAACAGACAAAACCTAAAACCAATCACAAGAGCCCTCCCTATATTTGGATTTTCTATTCATGTTCGTAAAATATAAATTATAAAACTCAAATAAATAATTATATTTTATTTTGTGTTCAAATAATTCATTTGAATGTCAGAAATCAAATTGTATTTAAAAAGGTTCACCCACATGGTCTGTGCAGTTCTAACGGTGTGTGGTTCTCGCGGGGCGTTGAATTTGAAAAAATGGGGACGTTGGTTTTTGCCCATAAGCACCGAGCTTCCACATGGCAAGAAGCCACAGGCTGCACGCTGGCCTAGGACCCACATGGTCCCTTCTGGCTCCATCCACGGTGGTGGTGGTGGTGATGTTGACGTGACCCTGAGCCAGCGGTTTAGATTTCTAGTCCCGACCTCTTTAACGGTAAACTTCTCTGTCACTCTTCGAATTCCCTTCATTAATTTTGTTGCCAATCATTATTAATTAAACTTTAATGTTTGAGAAAAATAAAAAATAACCGCAGCTTCCCACCACAGATTGCTCTGTTTTCCTCATTAAATTTAGTTAATTTTATTGTTTTTTAAAATGTTTTTTATATTAAAATAATATAATTTTTTATTTTTAAAAAATTATTTTTAAAATCAGAATATCAAAATGATTCAAAAAATATAAAAAAAATTAATTTTTAACAAAAAAAAAATTAAATTATTGTGGAAGCCCAAGCATTCCCGAATCCTTAGTTATAGGTTATTCATGATTCAATGGTAACTGAAAAGATAAATGGACGTATAAATTATGCCTTTTTTCATCCTTAAATTTTATTCTTGACTACATTAAAAAGACATGCCTGTTCACTTTATATACAAATTAACCTAAAAATATCGTTTAACTATCAATAACCAAAATATATATATATATATATGTGTGTGTGTGTGTGTATTCGCTTGAGTCGAATCAAATTTTTTATAAAGTTTAGATTTATGTAATTTATACTACAATAATGAATGTAAGATAAATAAGAAAAATAGACTTTTCGTGTGAAAAAATCATAGAACATCACAGTAAAAGGTTAATAATAGAAAACAAATGCGCTGTTTGGAATTGCACGCCGCTTTATAAGAAAATTATTATTTTATATTTTTAAAATAAAAAAAATATTTTAAAATATAACTTATAGTATATTCTAAAATAATAATTGATCAACAACCTTTTTATTTGATGGTAATGAATATAATTGCGATTATTTTTTAAAGTATTTTTTATTTGAAATATATTAAAATAATATATTTTTTATTTTTTAAAAATATTTTAACATTAATACATTAAAATAATTTTAAAAAATATTAATTTAAAACAAAAAATTTTAGTCAACTAAGCAATTCTAAATCTAAACAGCATTTTTCTTGCACATGTTCGTTTTTAATGACTTTTTTCCCTTGTAGTGAAATATCGTACAGCATGAAAGAGAAGGTATAACAAATAGGACGGATGCATGTTCTCAATTGAAATAAGTGTTGACTGGTAGAAGTTGAAGACCAATTCCAAACTAAATTTAAGAAATCTGGTGATTTTTTTTCTAGTTTGATAAAGGAAATTGATATAGATAAATGGTTTTTAATATTTCATCAACAAATTTTGATAATAATATTTATTTTACGATAAATCAAATTCATAATAATTTTTCAATGAATTTGTTATCTATTCATTTATTGTTTAGAAAACCATTTTTTACTGTTAGGTCCTGTTTGACATTGCTATCCAATTATATTTTTTATTTTTTAAAAATTAAAATTTTTGATATTTTTAAATTATCTTGATGATTTGATTTTAAAATTAAATTTTAAAAAATTAAAATTTAAAAAATTAAAAATATATATTTTAATATATTTCCAAGCAAAAAACACTTCAAAAAATAATTTTTACTGCCATCACAAACACCCCTATAATTAAAATGCTAAAAATCCAACTATGAGAGATGTAACTCAATTGGTTAGACCCTGGGTTTGTTTCTTAGAGGTCGCTAGTTTGAATGCCACAAATCTCATGACCATCAGAGACTTACATGGTTGTTAACTTCAGGACCTCGAGAATTTAGTCGAGATGCGCGTAAGCTGAACACTTACGATTACAAAAAATGGCAACCATGCTTTTTATAATTTTTTAATATTTTTAGATTGTTTTAATATACTAATGTTAAAAATATAAAAAAATTATTTTTTATATATTTTTAAACAAAACATATTTTAAATAATAACTACGGTATAACACAGCTTTTTGTATTTAATACATAACCATCAATTGGAGTACTCGTGGAGAAGTGATTGTAGCGTAACACCAAAAGCTTCATTTTGATCTAAAAGATATCGTAAAATAATATGATCATAGATGTTCATTTCAGCAAAATAGTGAGGAGTTTTTTTCATTGCCATAAGAAGTTTCAATGACAAAAATAAAATAAAAGTGAAAAAAAAGCCACTAATCTTTATAATTACAATAAAAATCATTAATACACTGATTTATTTATTTTTCATGTAAGCACGTCTAAATTCTTGAATGATCAGTAATATCTCAATTCAACCCGATGATAGTGTAAATCCGTAATATAAAATTGTGAAATTTAAATACATAATATAAATTTAATTTATTCACATTTTTCATGAATTCTAATTATATCAAAGCATAGTTTCTAGAGTTGGTCCGGATCAATTTTTTTAAAAATTAAAATGATATCGTTTTAGTAAAAAAAAAAATCAACGAGTAACAATTAGATTTTGCTAGGTCAACCTGCCGGGTCAGCCGGATCTCATTAGGTTTTTTTTTTCAACTAAGCTCGAATTCAGTTTTGGATTGGCTGAGTTTTAGATCGACCTGCCGGGTAGGGTCAGATTTCAAAATTATACTTAAAAAAAAGATTTTTTTATTTTTATTTTCTTGGTGCACAATTAACCTTATGCTCAACGACCGTGTAGTATTGAAAAAGAAGGAAAGAAAAAAGGTGAAAATTTTCACCACAAGCCAAAGAGATGCAAAGGGCAATTCTGACAACAAAAGTAGATATTTGAAACAGAGAAAGGAAAGGAAAATAAAAAAAACAAAAAAGGGAAGGGTTGAGTCCACACAAGAACAACACAAAAAGCAAAGCTTGGCATGGAAGTAGCGCCAGATATGCACCAGACCGGAATCAAGTTGGGTGTTTGTCAGATTATGAGATAGATCTTTTTTTTTTTTTGTTTTTTTTGTTTACCGTTTTTAGAATATACCTTTTTAATTTTGACTACCGCTTTCTTTTAATTAATCAATCAATTAATTCAGCGATTGAAATTTGAAACAACAAAAACACAGGAAAGAAAAAGAGAGGAGAGAGAAAAAAAAACTCATTAAAAAAAAGAGAATTCAAAAACAAATCCCAGGCGGAGAGATACAAGGAGCACCACCACGGTAGACCTTTCAATTTCAAAAAAAGAAAGCCCGAAGAAGAAGAACGAGCGCTCGCTCTCTTTCTCGCTCGATGTCTTTGAAACCCTAGCCAAAATTATTGATTAAATGGATTTTCTATTGGCCATTTCGATTTGAATAACCACTCTCCGGTGACATTGATCGTCCAAGGAATGGCCAGTAAACCGCCGGCTTATCAGAATTCTCCTCTTCATTCCCTTGTATTGGCTAGGGCTTCCTGTGCAATATTTTATTCCCAGTATAGAGAATCTCCTAATTAATTGATTACTTACTTTTATTAGTTTCTTTTGAGAGACGAGGAAGGTCATGGCGCCGGCGCCGCGAGGATGCTGGGGGGTGGCGGCGGAGAAGGCGAGGAGGTGTGTGCGTACTGTGATTTTCATGGTGGCGATGGTAGCGTCGCTCTTGGTATCATCGATGCCGGTGCTTGTGGCTATTGGTGACGTGGTGGTTCCTTTCTGTTTGGTGTCCAGTTTCACGTGCCTGACGTGTTATGGATTCAAAAGTCATTTGCGTAAATACTCTTTTAGGAGCTCCTTCACCGATATACCGCTCGTTTCTCTTATCAGATCTTTCCTCATCATCTGTGAGTATTTTTTTTAATTAGCTGCTTTCTTTCTTTGATTGATTGATTGATTGATTAATTAGTTATATGGAGTTTGTGTTTTATTTATGTGTTGTTTGATGATGATGAACAGGTGTTTATTCAATGTGTGATGCACCAGCACTATCACATGGACCTTACCTTGGAACTGTGACACTATGTTCTGTTGTTTCAATCGTGCTTCTTTCGATTAAGACGTGTGTTTTCACCGTCAATTCTCAAATTGAGGCTGAAGCTTCAACTTCTTCAATCTCAAGGCAGAAGCTTCATCTGAAGAAGTCATGGGGGATGCCTGTTTTGTTTCTTTCTTCAGTAGTCTTTGCGCTTGGTCACACCGTGGTTGCTTATAGAACTAGCTGCAGAGCAAGGAGAAAGCTTATGTTTCACCGAGCTGACCCCGAAGCTGTATGTTTGCACGCCGAATTTCTTGCCCTTTCCAGTTTGTTGTGTAGTCTCTTATCTTGTTTTGAATCAAGTATTTAATGAAGTTATATGTCCAAAGGAAAGTGAAAATTGTTGGGTTTTCTGTTTCCAGTGAACAAATTTGTTCCTGTTAGTTTCATATATTTGCTCTCGAAATTTTCAATAAAATCTAAAATCTTAATGTTCTTTTTGCTGTTTAAATTGACTTACCAGGTGCTTTCATGTAAAAGTGTCTTCTCGGGCTATCAGAAGGTTCCACGATCTCCCACTCCCACAGCAGGAAGAACCCCAAAAAGTGACAGTGAAATGAAGCGAAAGCCTTTCGGAACAACTCGTGATGAAGGGGAACTCCCAGTCAGATTACTTGCTGACATTGACAGCCTGTTCATTACGTGCCGGGGACTTACAGTCCACTACAAGCTCTGCTTTCCTGGTGCGCCCCCGTGTTATTTATACTCAACTGCCGCTCTTGAATCTAGTTCTAGCTGTAGCTCACCAAAGCTAGCACCGGGAAGGTTAAGACTTGAAAGGCAGCCATTTAGCGCGATAGTAAAAACCCAGCATCATCTACATAGGAGTTGTAGCAATCAATTTTACAGCTCTTCACTGTACGCTCCGCTATTGGATAGCTCTCCAACTTCTGTTCTATCTGAAGAAATTCCTGTTCTCAACCTAGAAGATGCTGTTCAGGAGGATGGAATATGTGAACCCAAACCTGTGATTCCTGGTCAAGACATGGAGGAAAATAGCCAGTTAGGTATTGTTCTAGTTCATGGGTTTGGAGGTGGAGTTTTCTCATGGAGGCATGTGATGGGAGTGTTATGTCAGCAGGTTGGTTGTAAAGTTGCTGCTTTTGATAGGCCTGGCTGGGGGTTAACTTCTCGGCTACGCCATAAGGATTGGGAGGATAAAGAACTGCCCAACCCATACAAGCTTGAAACTCAGGTACGCCGCAATGTTAGTTGATAGAGAATGAAGTCAAAGTTCTTTAAGCATTTTGGATTCAGGAAACAATTTGATGTCTTTTCATGCTATGTGAGAAAAAACAACAACGGAATGAGAAGCACCCTTTCAAATGAAATCTTGTTCTCTTGCAGAAGTATCCATATAGCTATCTATATGTACTGTCACCGTTTACAGCTTTTAATTCATTGTTCTGTCAAGTAGATTTGTGTAGTTTGCTCGTAACAAGCATTTTCACATACTTTGGGCATGTTATATGGTTTCGTATTCTGTCTTGCTTTGACAAGTTGTCTTTTCATCTTTACCTGCTCTGTTTGGAAACGTAATTATGTTTTTGAAGCTCATCTCTGCTCTGGTGTTTTTCAGGTTGACCTGCTTCTTTCTTTCTGTTCTGAGATGGGTTTTTCTTCAGTGGTGCTTATCGGTCATGATGATGGAGGCTTGCTTGCTTTAAAAGCTGTTCAAAGAGTTCAAGCATCAATGAATTCTTTCAATGTAAGTCTTTCAACATTTAAATAATGTGATGCTGCATCTCTATACAAAACCATATTGGAAGACAGTTGAATAGTAGTAAGTAACTTGAGGAACGTTATGCATGCTACTGCCACTCATTGGTTTTTATGGTTGAGATGATGACGAGTAAGAGGGTAATCCAGTTATTAGTGTGGTTGCTTGAAGGATGGTACCTCTTTTTCTATCATGGAATTTTTTATGAGGGAGTACGGTAGTGCTTTTCTGCTACCAGAACATCCTCTTGATTAGTTAGGTTGTAGAATTTTTAGGATTTATTTTTCCAACGAAAGGAAACTTTGATGGATGATTTTAGCAAGCTCTGTCCCGTGGTTTAGAAAATTTGACTTTTGCATAAAATGCATTTGATGTTGTATACATGCATGTGTCCTGTTATGATGGCATATCTCAGATGGCTAGTTTGTTGAATTTTGATGCCTCACTATCCAGTTATTCTTTGAAGTATGACTAAATTCTTTGAAGTATGACTAAAACTCTAGAGTATTTCATCTGATTTCAATACAACATAAACATGAACTTTCTCATTATGGGCATTTTGTTAAGTGTGAAATTTGTATGGTGGTTCCCATGTTTCTCATTATGTGTGTGTTTATGGATTGTTCAGGTTACAATTAAAGGGGTGGTATTGTTAAATGTTAGCTTGTCTAGAGAAGTGGTTCCTGCCTTTGCTAGGATACTTCTACGCACTTCTCTAGGGAAAAAACACTTGGTCCGTTCTCTACTGCGAACAGAAATTATTCAAGTGGTGAATAGGCGTGCATGGTATGATGCTACCAAGCTAACAACAGAGGTTTTGAGTCTTTATAAGGTATGTTTATGCCTCCTGGCATGGCTATTCTCTCATGTCATGAGTCACACCTGGGAAGCATATAACTTTGTCCATTAAGTATTCAAAATTGTAGAAATCCTCTCTCTGATACCATACCTTAAATGTTATTATTTTGCCATCATGTTGTGTTTTGGCTGCTTTTCATCTAATCTAATTTTGTAAGCCATTAAAGGGTGAGAAATTCATGCACTTGGAACACCAATGGATAGAGAAATATAGTAACCTACACAATACTTCTGCTCTGGCAGACTTTATTGCTGCTTAAAGGCTGGGTAACACCTTGAGGGTTTGATGCCAAATTGGTGTTGGTTGTCCGTGAAGCTCTACATGGAAAATATATTATGAAATGGAAGTAAATTGATGGAAAAGGAGCTTTACTTTTTATTAGTTTCACTAGAATTGAAGACATGTTAAGAAATACATACCTTTCTTCTGTATGCACATGATTTGATTTGGTGCGGCTAAGATTAATTTTCCATTAAATGGTGAGACATTCATGCGCTTGGATCACAATGGATAGAGAAATATAGTAATCTACACAATACTTTTTCTGAGGGAATTGTTGCTTATTGATGAAGTGGGTATAATGTTCCGGGGAAGGTATGAATACAACAGCAATAATTCCAGCCAAATTCCCCTGTATATGCCACAAGCACTAAACTTGATTATCTAATCAAATATATCTATGACGCACATCTGTAATTCATTTCCCAGTGCTCATTATGTTTGATCTGGTTTTTTTTCATCCTCGAGTAATGGCTGTAGTTGTGTATTAATGTGAAAAGCTTTATTTGTTTCTACTGAGTAGATGTGCATGAAAGAAAAGACGCATAAATTTTGTTATCCAGTAATTATGATAGTCTAATATGTCAACCTTGATATTGGCTTGGCTGACATGGTGCGGAATCAGGCACAATTATGCGTCGAAGGTTGGGATGAAGCAGTCCATGAGATAGGTAAACTTTGTGAGACAGTCCTTTCACCACAAAATTCTGCATCGTTGTTGAAGGCTGTAGAAGGCATGCCAGTGTTAGTCATTGCAGGTGCTGAAGATGCCCTCGTTCCACTTAAATCTTCTCAAGCCATGGCTTCAAAACTTGTAAATTCTGTGAGTGCCTCTCTGTTCTACTAGAGTCTTGGATTGGACATAATGAAATTTCTCATGCAGCATCATTTAACTAACCAAGGTTGGGAAATTCAGTTGCCATATTGCTAATTAGCTGCCTTAAATACGTAGTGGTCAGAAATCCAAATTCCAGTCTTTTTATACATGATAGATATAACCAACCAGGATTTCATATTTAAAAAGTAAAAACTGAAGCAAACTACTTCCTTTCTAGCATACTATTTAAAATGGATATTGGTTCTATACAAGGGGGTTCAAGAGGAGAAGTTACTAAGGAAACAAAAACTAGGATTTTTATCAATCAGTTGATTTTTGCTGTGGGTTTTTTCTATGCAGAGACTGGTCGCTATATCTGGATGCGGCCATCTTCCACATGAAGAGTGCCCCAAGGCATTACTGGCAGCTATAACACCGTTCATAAGCAGACTCTTGGTTGAACCAGATTTGGAAAACCAATAGAATACCTTTTTTCTTTTCCACTTATCCGTATAGGCTTGTAGGGTTCTCTTCCCTTTTTCTACACCCTTCTTTCCTAAGCAATTTACCCAGGAGGGTGACTAATGTCTTCCTCTTTTTGGGTATTTTTGATTTCTATTTTATAATAGCTCCTTCATTTCTCATTTTTTTTTTGTTTTTAATTTTCCTCGGCCAGGTCTAATTAGTTAACTAAAGCTCGTCGAACAGTCACTGCTGTTTCTCTTTAAGGGAGTGGGAAATAGCTCATATTTGTACATGTATCTGAGTGGAATGCATGCCTCTGAGAGTGTATGCTTCAAAAGTAACTTAATTGGCTGTGCCTGTTTTTCTGATAATTACTTTTCTCGACTATTGTATCTTTGTTCCTGAAACAAAAAAAAAAAATTACTAGTCAAAATGTAATATGGAATCTATTTGCTTAGTCTAAAATAATAATATGATGGAATTAAGAATGAATTTTGAAGTTCATCTAGATAAAACCTTGCCTGGAAACGATGATTACCCAAAATCCACAACATCAATTCACAAGCTTTCTCGTCGATGCAGCCCCATTTATCCCCTCCTATTTTTAAAAGCCAAAAAAAGCAAGTCTCCACTGAATTCTGAATTTGCTCTAATGCCTGACTCACTTAGCGAAGCCATAGCCTCTACCTTTGATGTAAAATGGGCAACCATTTTGAATGATTGAAGAAGGCCCAATAAAAAAGGGTCAGGGGTTTGGATTCTTTGTTGAATGAAATCAAATGGGTCGTTGAGATATTGAGTGAAGGATTAGTAAGTGGAGAAATGGTGAGGGGATCATGTAGGTATTGACGGTGTTCAACAAAATCTTTGAGTACACATCGTTTATAAATCGTTGAGATTTCAAGAAAGATTTAGAGTTCTATTTGAAAATCTCAGGTTTTAGCAATGAAAATGCATACAACTGGGATAATCACTGCTATATTGATCCGCACTCTGCTATGAGTTAGACTAAACTTTTTTTAAAAAATATATATAAAAAATATTAAGAGCTCGGAGAATTTTTTATCAGTTTTATTAAAACCTGATCAAGTGAGTTAATTTTAAGGCCTTCCGACTCAACTTTTTGCCTAACTTAAGTTTTTAATTAGACCGTATGAGAGCTAACTTAATTTAAATCGATCAATTTTATAGATCCAAAGAAAACCTTAATGATAGATACATGACATAGTTTTATAAAAAACTTTAAGATGATAATTGTTTTTTTTTTTTTAAATATTGAGACAATGACAGATTGGATTGACCTTGCCCCCTACGACCCGGGTTATGAACTCTATTGAGTTTAATATTTTTTTTATATTATTTTTTTATTTAAATATATGATAAAAATAGATATTAATAAAATTAAGCACCAACATAAAAATAAACACTTATTTGAGACAATTATCCTATAAAGCAAACAAAAATCAATAATGTAGTCCATTTCCCAACCAATTCAATATTAGATGATAAAATTGAAAACAAATAAATTAAAAACAATTAAAAGAAAAAAAACATCTTATCAATGGGTAAACTCGTCAAACCTGTGCATCGAATAAGCCGGGCTAGTACGACAAACCTATGAACTGGTTATGGACTCCACTAGGATTATAATTTGTTTTTTTTCAAAACTATTTTTTATTTAACTATATGATAACAAAAATAGATGATTGAAAAATGAATATTAACCCAATACTAATATGTTTTTTTAGATCACGATAACCTCATAAAAGACGAAACGAAACTTGTAAAGATTCTTGCATTCTTTGGTCTTGAACGAACTAAATCCGACTTATCAATTATTAACTAGCTTCGTGACGTCATTCAATTTCATTCCAATAGTGTTAGAACCTTGAAATAAGTTTTTATTGTATCACACTCCTATCAGATCTCTTTCGGCTTTTCGGGATCAAATCTCAATCTTGATCGTGGGTTACGTGACCACGTGACCATGAGGTTCACATTAGTTGGTATCAAGGATAGGTTATGAAATCATGTCATATCCTTTTATATCTTGTATTTTTGTTTTTGTGTTCCGTGTCAATTTTTCTTTATTTCAGGCCTGATCTTGTTTCAAATCAGTTTTAGTCAGATTGTCTTCTTTCTACATTATTATTGATTGGTTGCGTTGAATTGAGTCTTTTGGTTTTTTTTTTTTTTTTTAAAAAGATGTCACGTGTTCAGTAAGGGATAGAGAATTAAGGAGCATTCCAAAGCAAGAATGGAAAAAACTAAAGCTTAGTGTAGGGGTTTTAGAACGAGAAGTTGATAAGTGTAGAAGATTATTCTATAACCTTCAAGCTTCGATGAAAAAGGAGAAACAACACCGCAAGCATGAAAGATAAAAGAGAGTAGCCATGGTTATTATTCAAAAGTATGTGCGTAAGTGGTTAGTAAGACGTACTTATTTGAAATTCTTATCAATCACTATGTCCATACAATGTTGTTGGAGACAAGTGTTAGCAAGAAGAGAATTCTGAAGGCTTAAACAATAGGGCTATAAAACAACCATTATTCATATTAAAGATTCGAGGATGAATCTTCTTGAAGAGAGAGGGAATGATATGATTCAACCATGGATTTTTCATTAAAGGCCTTTGATTTTGTGCTTGGGTTTGATGGGGAGGTCCTTTGGCCAAGCTTGCATTTTTCCTTGAAATTTAGCTTGTGTTCCATTAGGTCATGATGAGTTTTTGGCATGAGATAGTTTGAGGTAGCCTTGGTTTGTGTATGATGATGAGTTCGGTCCAATCTCTTTGATGGTTCATTCGGCCAAATCAGGTCAGTCCATGTATGGGTCTAATTTGGGCAACAAAGTAGGCTTATTGGAAGCTTGTATCAAGTCTGATTTGAGTTATATTAATGAGTATGAGCCACCTGGAGTCTAAAGTTGGCTTGGACCAATTAAGATGTTGGAAACCTTTTCTTACAAGGATCAACAAAATATTATTCTATAATTGAAATGGAAATTCGTTCATTATTGTCTCTATTATTTAGGATAATATTTAGCAACAAAGGAGGAAGTTTCCTAGTCATGCAAAGAAACTAAAGGGGGCTATCAGGTCTTAATTCTAAACTTGGAAGGATTGTTTATTGCTAAAGATTTGATTCTCTTAGTCAAGGAAGCAAAGTGATAGGTGGCTAAAGGGGAATTGATTTCTAAGATTATTTTTCATGTTCCGAAGGGAAATCCTAGTCCTATAAGGAAAGAAGACTTCAACAATTAAATTCCTATTCATATCAGGTTTCATAGCATCTAAAGGATTTTAAAAGTTAACTAAGCAATCCTAGAGCATCTAGGAAGGTGGATCTTGACCAAGATTTATTTAAACTAGGAAATTAATATATTTTATCTTGTTTTTCTTTCTAGTATATACGACATCAACAGGCTACTATCCAAACTTGTTGTTTTCATTATTATTTTTATGTTTGAGTTTAATTAATACTTTGATTTTCAGCTAAGATCCAATGCTTGTTTGGATAAGGGTTTGGACTTACAAGTAAAGGTTTTGGGTAAGTTTTTGTAAGTGAGTCAATTCAACCCACAATGGTAGATACATTAAGGTTAATTTCTCAGAACTATTTAAACACATGTAAAGCTTAAATTTCAGGATCTTTGATGAATAATACTTATGAACTTTTCAGTTTAACGTGTGAAAGAAATTCTTGCATGTTTTGGTTCTTAAATGAGCTGAATTTGACTTATTGAAGATTAACTAACTTTGTGACGCTATTCGATTTGATTCCAATAATGCTGGTGCCTTAAGACATGTTTTCATTGTGTCATGCTCATATTAGATCTTTTTCAGCTTTCCGAGATCAGATCTCAATTTTGATTGTGAGTTGCGTGACCACGTGATCACAAAGGGTTGCATCATCAAACCACTAATGACTTTCTAATATTTTAGGGATCATAACACGTTGTTAGACAATAGATCTGATTTCAAATATAAATTAATCAATTGTTGAATTGATAATATATTAAATTGTTTAATTTATTTAATATTATAATTTATATTTAAGCTAACATATTAAAAACCTAATGGTTCATACATATTAAGAATCATTAGTCAAAAATTAAACAAAGATAATTTAATTAAGTATAACTTGATTAAAATATATTTTAGAAATTAAGGACTAGAATATAATTAATACAAAAATTATATTTCTAGATCTAAAAAAATTAAATAAAAACCTGATTGAGTTAATTTTCATAATGTTTAATGATTTTCATATACACACGTTGTTTATGGGTGGCCATTTTTGTTTTTAAATTTTTAAACTATACGATGCGGTCAGGAATAATTAATTATTTATCCGTGTGCTTAATTAGAACTACAATTGTAATAAAAAATGGAATTGTGCGCTTAGCAGATTTCATCTCTACCTAGTCCATATATCAACATAAATCTCATCACAACTACGTGAAGGACTCGGGAAATTCCATTCCATCTCCATTTAATGTTTCATAAAACTTTGCAGGTCACAATCAGCAAATCATCTTAGTAACCATTCTCTCCTCTCCAACATTTATATTTATACATAAATATCATGAATTCTAATGCATGACGCTCGATGCAAAAAAGCTTGTATGGATTCGATAATCAATATAACAAAAACCTGTTGTAATATTAAGCAACCGTATCGTCCTTTTCTTGAAGTTCTACAAGATCATTAAAAAAAAACTAAACGTGGCTGGCTAGGTTCACAAAAGAAGGATTTCCCAACAAGGCAAGGCAGACAGAATTTTCAACTCGTTTTTGTTTTTTCTTTCAAGTCCATTTTATTTCCACGGCAGACCAAACGCAAAAGAAGTCACATCCACATGCAAAGCAGAGACCGAACACAAACAAGTTGAAACCTGAAACAATATGAAGCCCAAGTCAGGCATCTGTTGCGTTTTCCTTCTCCGTAGTTTTCCCTTCTCCGCTAATATGAAAGCCCTCGATCTTTTGGGCAACATCGTCAGCAGAAACCTCCACTTTCCCAGTTGGTCCGTTCCCAGGAACAGAATCATTCTCATCATTACTTGCAGGGCCCAGTTGCCATATTCTGATGGTTCCATCTTCGGATCCTGATGCATAAGATTCTCCTCCAGGTGAGAATCGCAAACAATGAACAGGACCATGGTGACCCTTGTTGCATCCTGCAGATAAAAACCGCATGCAAGATGGTTAGAACTGAAACTTCAGATCAGCAAAGCATCACTGTAGATTATGGCCATATAGGGGCCATCAACCAATGGTACTAATAATCATATATTCAGCTCAGATAGATCATTTTCACATCCGGTTGAAGACTTGCAAAAGAACATGCAGCCCATAGCATTGGCGGTAAACAGCAGATATTCTTATAGCTAAAGTGCATCGAGTTGCACCTCCATGCATAACTCACATTAAAAAAAAAATTGACAAAATTTTGACATAAAAGTTTCATGGACCATTGTTTTTAAACTCTAAATTGCCCATTCAACAAGAACATACAGCACAAAGATGCTAATCACCAACTTTTTGTGTTTAGACGTTGATTTTTTTTTTCCCCAAAAAGAAGCCATAGCAGTTGCACATACCGATCTGTTCTCCTGTGTGGAAATCAAAGACATGGATCCACATATCTTCTCCTCCAGCAACAAACTTATTACCAAGTTTTGGTTCCAATGAAGCTGATTCCACATTGCATGGCATGTCATAGCTTTTCACCAATCCAAAGCTGGAAAACGAAAGGAAGAAATGTTAGAAGGGAATGCCTACGAAAAGGAAGGAAAGAATCCAAATCACAACTTACTGATTTGCATCCCAAAATTTAACTGTAGATCCATCAGCAGTAGTTATATAGCGACCATCCCGACTCACTTCAGCACTTGTTACAGGTGACTTTGTTTCAAGAGTTTGAACAATTTTGCCACTTCGGACATCCCATAACCTATACAGTCAGAGATCAAATTAAAAGAAGGTTCAAGATACAATGATGAGTTGATGAAAGACTTCTGGCCAATAATTGAAAAGGAAAAGAAGAAAAACAATTGAGTAACTGTTCTTCCTTCCGTGATGTTGGTGATAAAGATGATGAGGATCTGTACCAGTAGATAAAAAGAAAAGGCATGCTTTCCAATAGACTGTTCAAGGTGAAACCATGCACAATATTGAAATGCTTTTCCTTCAAGTATGATAATGAGAATACCAGAACCGAAACTAAGCCTACAGAGTACAGATGGAAATAATTCTAAATCAAAGGCATGCTACTGCAACCAATTAGTACATCTAACAGCGTGAGATAGCATCTTGCAGTTGCCTAAGTGCTGAATCTAGTGTCTATTATTAGTGAGCATGATACTGGTAATTTATTGGGAGACCATCTCCGACTAACTCTGCTGGAACAGTCTCTGGTCAAAGCCCACAAATTCTTATCATTTGATCACTTTCTAATAACACAGAAATGCATACAAAAGCAATAGCATGTAAGAGAATTGGATAACTCATCAAATTAAGTTTAGTTCACATACCCCCCCCCCCCAAATTTTTTTTTTCTATTTCCTATCATGCTTATTATTTAAGAGTATATGACTATACAGTTCTAAATTTTGAGCTAAATAGTGTAAAACAAGTCTCATTAAAGATTTTATTGTAAAAAAAAATAAAAAATCAGATAAGCTTAATGCATTTACAATTACCTTCTGTAGGATAAGACAAGCTTGTATTCACATATCCTGTCTATAGAAATACTAAGCTTAATGACACAGACTGTATTTTCATACTTCACAATGACAGAATCTCAGATATAACAAGATATAATACCCAACCAGTCAAACAACAATGAGCAAACACAAATGAAAGTAGGTAATTATATGACATCAAATGGAATCAGACTTGATACTGGCCATACCTCACCCCACCAATATCAGTACAAGAACTTAATATGGTCTGATCACTGTGAAGCCATGCAACAGTTCTGATTGAACCTGGTGAATTGTCAACTTCTCTTGGGGGTGCATCTGGTCGATTCAAGTCAAATATACGAAGAATTTTTTCAACTCCACCAGTAAGTAGAAGGTGTGTATCCTGCACAAAGAACAACTCAGATATTGCATGTGCACACTAGACACAAAGGAAAATGCCACGGAAATAGATAAATATTTTCAACCAGAAACTATTTTTTTATTACTATTTAAACAAACCCACGTAATTAACTTAAGTAATGCAAAAAATACACGGATCAGATTATACAAACCTAGAACCAAATAATAATTTTCCAAAAAAGTAAAAATCAAACAGAAAGGATGTAAAAAGCAAAATCAAATGGATGGTATAAAAATAAAATGAAAGAAAAGAGATCCAGCTGAAAAAAATCTAAGGTTACCTAGAAAGCAATTGAAAGACACCAAAACTATAGCCCACCTACTTATACATCTCAAATTAAAACATCTTTGAACTTTGGTGTGCCAAAATATAGGAAGAAAAAAAAGGACACACACCTAGAACAAGGACCAGGCTCATAGCATCTGGCAAGAAACCCAATTCAAACTAGATTGAGTTTGTATTTGCAGAGAACCAAAACTACGTAAATCAATGTATAAACAATCTGCTTAGTTAATAACTTTAACAGCCATTGAGACACCATTAAAACTTTTGAAGGCACTTTCAAGCAAATAGCAGAAAACAACATTGTTATAACTGCTACAATCATTTTGAATTTGGTTTAAGCATCTTCTTTGATGGATGAGACACCATTAAAACTTTTGAAGGCACTTTCAAGCAAATAGCAGAAAACAACATTGTTATAACTGCTACAATCATTTGAATTTGGTTTAAGCATCTTCTTTGATGGATCAATCATATGTTGACTCCTCTAACATTGATTAGCAGGTCACTGTCTTTAAATGTGAAGACTATGGACATTTAAAGAACTGTAAAAAACGAACAAAAACAGACTCAAGGAATAAGAAAGTAATAGAATAGAAAAGGTAAATTCAATTCTACCTCTGAAAATGTGCATGCTCGAACAATATGCTTATGCTCAAAAGAGTGTAATTCATCCCCTGTCAATGCATCCCACAATTTTCTGCAAACAATACACCAGACATATTATAGAAACTCTCTAAATTTATTGAGTTCATAATTTGTTGATCATGCAACATCTTTGCACTAGTCACCATGGGTGCAAGCATGAGAGAGAGAGGGTCTTAAAGAAAATTGTCTTAATAGAGGAGTACACGGGTCTCTTGAAAGGAATTCAAAAATTAATAAATATTCATGAATTTCAAAATATAAAAGGAAGGGACTTTAATAACATACGCAGAAAAATCAGCAGAGCCAGATGCTGCACGCAAAGCACTAGTGTCCAGGCAGCAACTCCACACCGCACCCTTGTGCCCCTCAAATGTTCCAATCCAATCACCAGTCTCCCCATTTCTCAACATTGGACTAGAATCTGAATTTCAAAGGATAATATTATTCTGCAGTGAGGAATTACAAGTCCCGAAGAATAGAGGTTCAACTCCAATTTTCAGTTAACATTTGACTAATCCACCATCATGCAAATCCTAGTTCATTTTTTTCATGACTGAGTCCACATTTGCACAAGGAGTTGACAAAATGATCCACAAACCTTTCAGGTTATCTTGCATTTGGAAGAAGGGGTGCAGCAAGGAATAAAAATAATGACTATTTGATCCTTTGTTGCCATAGAAAATAAGAGAAAGGAACTTCTTTCATTTTCATTTTCTTTTAAACAGGGAAGTTTGCAGATCCAAATCCCGATTCAAGAATAAATTGACACCTAATTTACACTTGGAAAAAAGTTGATCACTAATAATGTAGCCCTCATATTTTCTCATGCATCAAACTTCATTAACAACTAAAACTTTCACTCTAAACAACCGCTTTCCTAATAATTATATTGATAATAATCCACCTGAGTCTTCTAACATTGGAACAAGCTTACCCTTAAGTAACCATGTAAGTAAATTGAGGCTACATTTCCAAATAACAAGACAAACAGCAAAACTACTTGAAGAATGCCTGATTTACAACTAAACTTGCAGTTACTTTAATCAAAATGTCCACAGGTGAAACATGGAAACAAGCAGAAGAAAACTCGATTCAGAATTACATGTGGGATCCAAATTCTAGGTTAAACAGATAATAAAATAATAAGCGTTGAAATACGGGTTCCCAGTCTAAAATAACAAAAGATCACTGATTGACTATCTAAAAATAAATTCGACTGCAATCAAATTCAGGGTTAACACCAGTCAACAAAAGCTAGACCAAGCTTTCAACTAGGCCATAGGTAACAGAAATGAACTGATAACCCTGATGAGTAACGACTAAATGACAATGCAAAGGAAATCCAATTGCTTAATGGAATCCAAAATCACAGTTAACAACAGATGCCCAAATGAAAATGGATAAAATTCACCGCTTAAAACAGCAGATAACCGTAAAAAGAAAGAGAGAGAGAGCAGGCATACCCTTGCTAGCACTGATGAGAAAGAAGCCATCAGGAGTGACAGGACTGTAAAACAAATCCACAACAGGACGTGAATGTCCATGGCACACTAATGGCACTGCCACTTTCTTCTTGTCCATTGTTCCCTCTCAAGCAACAACAGCAGCAGCACAAATTCAACAAACCCCAAAAACCCTTATGGATCAACAATTCCTAGAACCCAGCCCAAAAAAGAAAAATGCTTTACTCTTTATTTATTTATTTTTTCTTTTATACACAACCAAAGCACTTGCACAAAACCCAATTCACCTGTTCAACTACACAACATGATTTGATGTCAAAATTAATCTCCTTCTCTCCCCATATTGTAGAATGTAGAGGATGTTGCTGGCTTAAGCTATGATTTTGCTTAGGCTATGTAAAATGTTTTCTATGAAAAATTAATTTTACTAATACATCAAAAAGAGGAAAAAGAAATGAAATGAAAATTTAAAAATAAATAAAAAAGATAGAGAGTAACCGCTCTGTGAGGGCTGAGGGCTAATCGCAGAAGACTTAAATGAGATGGGGGACTGGATTTATAGGGTTGATTTCCCCCTTTTCTTTTCTCTTCTTCTATTTCCCGTTGTTTCATTGTTTTTGTATTTTTTTAATTTATAAATAATATGAATTAAAGTAAAAAAGTAACGTTAACTAAAGTAATTTGATAAATTAAAATAGTATCACCTTTTTTACCCTCAACTACTTTACTACCATTTTGTCATGTACATTTCCAAATCATCATGTTGTTTAATATCATTTTCATTGCTAGGCTGCAGTCGGATTACTTTTTATTTTTTTTTGACATAAAAATTTATTCAATTATTGTTAATGTGTTTTTTAATAGAAAAATTTAAACTATATAGAAATTGATATGATATAGTCTAATAGAATTTGCATGTTTAAGAAAACTCATACGATTGATAAAAATATAGTTTGAAAAAAAAATCAAGATGATATATTTTTATAAATATTAAAATGATAATATATTAGATAAATTTGGGTTAACATGTTAAATTTGTTATCCAAGTTATGAGATCCTAATAATTTTATAGAAAGAAAATTAAAAAAATTATTAAATTCAATTATCAATTAATCTAATGCTGAATAATAAAATTGAAAACAAAATTTAACTAAAAAATGAGTCGAGTCAACTCGGGTTAACCTGCCATACCTGAGCCATGGATTCAGAAAAAATATAGAAAGTAAATCAAAATAAATTATGAAGGTCAATTCTCAATCAACTCAATATTGAAAGATAAAATTAAAAAAAAATCAATTAAAGAAACACAAAAAACTCTTGAGTCAACTGAACAAATTCGTAATTCAAGTCATGTGACTGAGATAACTTCATATCGCAAATCAAAATAAATTATGAAACCTAATTCCTAATCAACCTAATATTAAAGGATGAAATTGAAAAAAAAAACAAAAAAAACTCAAGTCAACCAGCTTAACCCACTACTTGGGTCATAAGATCTTGACAATCCATAGAAAGCAAATGAGAAAAATTATGAATCTCAATTACCAATCAACTCAATGTGGAAGGATAAAATTAAAAAAAAAGATAAAAAAATAACCTGAGTTAATTTGGGTTAGAAGACTAAGATAACTCTATAGAAAGAAAATAAAAAAAATTATAAAGTTCAATTCTCAATCAAACTAATGTTGAAGAATGAAATTGAAAAACAAAATCAATAAAAAAAACAAAATATTCAATTTTCAATCAACCCTATCAATCTGGCTAACCTGTAGAACTCATGACCCTAGAAAATCGTGATAACCTTAAATAAAGAAAATAAAAAAAAAAACCTAATTCTCTATCAATCCATTGTTGAAAGATAAAGTTGAGAAAAAAATAATAATAAAAAATAACTTGAGTCAACATGGTTACTAAAAAATTTATGACTTACGTCACGAGACTGTGATAATTCTATAAACAACAAATCAAAATAAATTATGAAATCCAATACTGAGTAAACTCAGTATTGGAGAATGCAGTTGAAAAAAGAACTAAGTTTATTAAAAAAAATAACAATAAAAATCCTCGAGATTATTTAGGACCAAAATAAAAAAGGCCTTAGCATTTCACTATTTATTACTACATTAAAATGCCAATGTCTTTTAGAGTATACTACAATAAAAAAAAACCCAATGTTGGTTCACTTTTATGTCAAAAAACCTGAATGATCTATAAAAATATAATTTGAACAAAATAATTATTCAAGATGATATATTGTTTTATAGAAATTAAGACAACAACATAATATATTGAATTATATCAATCTGTATGTTGTGTTATAGACCATGATAACCTCATATAAAGTAAATAAAAACAAATTATTAAGCCCAATCTAAATCTAATGTTCAATGATAAAATTGGAAAAATAATTCAATTAAAAAACATAAAAAATAACATGAGTCAACTCGGGTTAATATGCCAAATGATGAATCGAGTAATGAGACAAGGATAACCTAATAGAAAGCTAATTAAAATAAATTATGAAGTCCAATTCTCAATCAATCCAGTGTTGAATGATGAAATTGAAATAAAAAATAATTAAAAAATAAAAAAAATAACTCGAGTCAATTTGGGTTATCCCGCTAAACTCGTGACCCGAGTCATGATATGAGGATAACCTCATTTAAAGAAAAACAAAACAAATCATGAAGCTTAGTTTCTAATTAATTCAATGTTGAAGGATGAAATTAAAAAAAAAAACTTGAGTCAACCGAATTAACCTGTAAAACCTATGATTCAGAACATGAAACTGAGATAACCTCATGAAAAGTAAATTAAAAAAAATAAAGTCTAATCCTTAATAAATCTAATATTGAAAGATAAAAATTAAATTTAAAAAGTATAAATTGAAAAAAAAAACCCAAGGAATAAAAACCCTTTTATAATGAATAGTGTTTTGTGAAAAGTGGAGAATAAGACCTCGGCCTCTAATTTTTTTGTTAATATTAATATTGTATTAATCTTGACATTTCTGTAAAAATTATTTGATAATTTCTTAGTCGGAAGATTTTTTTTTTTTTTTTTAAATGAGCAAATGATTATGAAAATCCACTCGTGTAAACGTTTTTGATTGCTAAATAATTATTTTGTAATGGATAAGGATTCAAAGGAATTACCAATTAATTGAAGCACAAAAACTGAAGTGTTACTTGAACATCAAATGATTTTTCATACAAACGAAGATTTGAATGTTATATTCTTTAATAAATTCAATGTTACTACCAGCCTACAGTTTCATGAAATGATCCAACCAGTATTCCATTGTAATTATCTTTTAGTTATAATTAAATTTAAATTTCACTATGTCAAATTTTAAAAAGCTTTTAAATCCAAAATCATTTTTGTTTTATAAATGCACTTTGATATTATTGATTGTAGAAGTAGATTCTTTTATATAAAAATTTATTATAAGATTTCCAATCATGAAAATGATTATTCTTGGTAATAAAAGATTCCTGGCAATGAGAGAAGTTTGATGATGACATTTAGATCTTCAATATTGCTTAGAACAAAATAAATCTAAGCCAAGAAAAAAATATATAACCTAATTTGATTTTGAATTTATGGATTATTTTTTTGAAGGTTTTTTTTAGGTTAATGAATTGATTTCTAGATATTTTAAAGGTGCCAGTGACATGTTTTTGGGTTGAAATAACTTAAAAATTAAGTTTTGAGGAAAAAAAAAACAATTTCCTTGATTTTCCGGCCAATGTTTAAAATTTGGGTTGGCAGACAATTCGTCTATCTTTGTTGGGTTTTTTTTTTGACCCTTTGTTTATATATATATATATATATTATTTTTTATTTTTTTGAGTTCATAACCCGGATCGTATGTTTTACAGGTTAAGCTATGATGTCCAGGTTATTGTTTTTGTTGTTTAATGCATTTCTTGTCCCACAAGTTAAAAGAAATATTTTCATCAATTTTTTATTGATGATCTACTTTTTAGTTAAACTTAAAACTAAAAAAAAAAAAATACAATTTCACTCTTTGTTATCAGTTATTTGCTTTTGTTATCTCAGTCTCACACACATGTCTTGGGTTTTCTTTTTCTTCAAAAGAATATTTCATACAAAAAAAATATATTCTCTTTATTGCCATATAACTAAATGAAAAATTGTCTTTGGAATAAAATAATCATTGAATTTGATGAAGTGCATGACTTGCATTGTGGGTTTGACTGATTGACTCAAATTCATTGAATTTTTTATATTAAACTTTTTTTTTTTTATCAATTTCACCTTCAACATTGAGTTAATTAGGGATTAAGTTTCTAATTTGTTTTGTGCAAAATTATCCTCGTGAATTTTACAGGTTAATTAACTAAAATTAATCTAAATAAATTCAATATGTTTTTATTTCAATATTAGATAAAAATATCATTCATAATGCATCTAATTTTGACCTCATGGCTAAAATCTATTTCTTGTCTATGAAACATGTTAGTGATGCCTAAACCTTTTCTTCTAGCATTCAAAATTGTTTTTTTAGAACCGTGGCGTAGTATGAGCCAATTCTTTTTTTATTTTTTCAAACAAAGAATTTATTCTAATAAACAGAGTTATTAGATACATAGCCCATGTTGCGAAGTCAAATATCTTGATTTACATCTATCTCTATATTTCTTGAGTTTAATCTTTAGTTATCATTAACGATTTTCTGAATTATTTTATAGTGATGTATAATTCTTTAATTAAATAAAAAATTTATTCAAAGAAATAGATTTATTAAAAAAAACTAGGTACATAACCCATGTTGTGAGATTAAATATATTGATTAATTCACATATATCTCTTGATTTTTCCAGTTTAATCTTTACTTATCATTAACAATTTTTTTTTTTTTTACATTTATTGATACAAATAATTCTTAATTTATTTAATTAGATGTATATATAAACTTTTTGATTTTTTATTAAGAATTTTTTTGTGGTAAAAAATACGTTGAAAAAGATGCATTTTTTTTTCAAAATTAAAATTATTTAAATAGCAACAAAACACGGTTTAAATAGCTAGTGATTATTCTAAAACATGTTATTAATTCGTGAGATTTTCATATTGTCGAGGTTGGGTTGATTGTTTCCAGTGAGACTGCTTCCATTTCCTCCAGTTGAGATTAACTACCACAAAGACACTCCCTAGCTAGCCCAGATTAATCCTCCGAAACCCACTCTCCCTGGATTGCCACTCGAACTTCCATCGACATCAAGCTTGACAAACTCAACATCGGGTCACTGCCATGAAAATTCAACATGCAGATTAGCCACCGAGCTAGACCTGTTCCAAGCCAAATGAAAGTCAGCAGCCGCACAATATCTATTCCTTAGGAGCCAAACATCTCCCTTATACAACTCTCCGAGGACAAAACAATTCCTCTGCCTCCATATCCACCACAACGCCGCCAGGAACAAGAACCCATTATCGGAATCAGCCATGACCGTAATCCGCTCTACAATATCCGTGGTCCAGAAGTTGGGAGCAGTGCATATCCCCGAGGTTACCTTAATTCTTCTCGCCCCAGCACAGTCCCCGCATACTGTAGAATTCCAACGTGAGGAATGTAAAATATGCAGATAAAATTTGCAATAGAAGGAGATTAATGAATTTCTTGAAAGGAAAACAAGAATTGTTTACAACTGTATATACTGCGTGCAGAGTTCCTTTTTCTCTTGTATTTCTCTTAACTTTACAGATATGTAGAGTGTTGTAGATTCCAATACATACAATGGGCTGTATCTTCATTCGCTGTTTGGCATCTCTAACAGATTGCAGTAGAAGCTAAATTGCGTACCACCATAAGGGAAGCAGTGGGTCAACTTCCGTGGAACACAAACCTAAATAATAAGTACCTGATCTTTTCTGAAACTTTTAACCGCCAAAGCCATCTCCATTTATGTTCCGAATGAACCGTCCTAGACTGGGAAGTTAGACAAGAACAGGCTACTTTCGGAGCATAAACCCCATTAGCTGCTGAACACCAGGTAATGCAATCGTGCACGCGGTGCTCTCCAACAGCCCTAGAAATGGGAATTGCAATAATTCTGTGGTTCAATTCTCCGGGAACATCAGTGTTAAGAGTGGATAGGTGCCATGAATCCTGAATCCACACATCTTTCCGTAATGTTGACAGCAGCGGGAATCAAACTAGCAAGGGGACCCTCTTCCAGCCATTTATCATACCACAGGGACAAATCTCACGTCCCTATTCTGTTAATGAACCCATCCCGTAGCTAAGACAGAGCTTTCAAAACCTGATTGCTGTGGCCGAGTCACCGTGTAACCCCCTCCCCGATTCATCATGCTTCCAAATGAAGCTTCGGATAATTTTATCAATACCCGATCGAACATACCGTCTGAGACAATCAGACGTCCTGCTTTATTCAACAATTTGCCTTTCCAACTAGCCGATCTCCTGTTAATTCTATCAAAGATAAAATTGAAATCCTCTTGTCTAACTCCCCCTTGAAGTAAAGGGAGCCTCAGGTACTTGCCGAGATTATTAGTAACTCTAATAGAAGATAACTAAGAAATCCTACCCCGTTTCTTTCTACTCACTGCCTTCGAGCACAGAACTCTAGATTTCTCATAATTCACTTTCAACCCAGAATCTTTACAAAAATCACAAAGAACTCTACCCATAAGTCTTACCTGAGAATTACGAGCCTTAGCTAAGAAGAGAATGTCATCGGCGAAAAAGAGGTGAGAAGTAATACCAGGCCCCCCTTCTGGAACATGAATAGGCTTCCACTTCTGCTCAGTAACTTCTTTTGCTATCATACAAGCTCATTTTCCCATCATCAAAACAAATGTTTTTTTAATCTACAGTGTTTTCCATACTATTTATCTCCTGTTATAACCATTTACATATATTTCTTTAAAACTATGTCTATTCGCCAAATTAAATAATGATAAATCATTTGCATGTGTTTTACACACCCAAGCATTCTTTGTGTCATAATTTATTTTTGGGTTATTCTCTAAATTCATTTATTTTTCTTTCAAAATAAAAATAAAAATAAAATAAAAGTTGGTAACATGGAAAAAGTAGACCGAGAAAAATTCTAAACATATAAGAAAATCAATATGCAATTTTGGATGATATTTGAAACCTAATTGTACCCTATTGTACCTATGATTAAAGAAATAATGCAGATTTAAGGTCAAATTAAATGATTATTGGACAAATCTGTATATAAATTAAGCCTAATAACATAATTAGATTTTTAATAGTCTAATTTGATTTAATCACGGGCCAAATTAAAGTTTAATTACATTTAAGAATTAATTTGGATCCAATTGAAGGATTTAATTAGGTGCAATGACTTAATTATACTTTAAATGGGTCAAATTAATTTTATTAGGAGCTTAATTGGTGAAAAATTAAGTTGAAGAGCCCAATTTGAATTTAATTGAGAAGATTGGAATTTTAAGAGACCAAATTTAATTTTTTTCCAAGTCAATTGATTGAAATCAAGGGTAAAATTGCAAGAAAATCAATTTTTTGGGGTTAAATTGAAAATATTCACAACCAAGGACCAATCTGCAAAAGACGCCGAACTATGGGGACCCAAATGATGAAAATCAGGGGTGAAATTGAAGAAAATTAAAAGTTTAATGGTCAACTGAAGGTCAAATTGCATAAATTCAAGACTAAGGACTAATATAAAAAAGCCACTAAAATCAAGGACTAAAATTCGAGGTTGATATTGTAATTCGGTAGGGGCAAAATTGTAATGATCAAAAGTTTGGAGTCAATTAGGGGTACAATTGAAGATATCAAAAGTTGAAGGATCAAATTGAAATTTGACTAAAATCCCTAATTCTAGGTCAAAACACGTTGCTTTTAAACAATAAAAAAAAAAGGAGAGAAACCAAAGGACACATCATTTGGATCACCGTTCATTATCTTCTTTTTTTTACCCGAAAAAGCTGCTTGAGTGGCTACTTTTTAGGGGAATTTAATGTTTCATCTCTCAACCAAACAGGAAAAACCATACACCACCATGATGGGTTGACATTGTACTACACCTCAGAGTAGGTCATGCCGGCCAATTGTCCTTATAGCTATCGCGACGCCGCTCCAAAGCTACCAACCCGACCAACTTGTAGCAACCGACTTTTTCATTCCATGATTGCAACTTTGAACCAATTGTTGAGATCTTTCTAGGTTGAATTAAGGGCCACGATTTGGCACTACTAAAAACAACATATCCCTCTTTTATCTTTTATAAATAGAAGTGGATTCCATGCTCCAAGCATCAATAAAATCGGGTCCAAATTTGGTGAAAACCCAATCATAATTCCCCACCAATTTTTCTTTCCAGACGGCACTTCTTTTTGTTCTTACTCTCTCACCGCCAACCTTCACCATTGCAACCACCAGCTCCACGGCCAAGCCATAAGTATCTCTTCCACGCTAGGTGAGCTCATATGACATCCCCTTCACCCTTCTCTCTTCATTTTCTTCTTCTTCTTCTTCTCCCTACGTCCACCGTTCATGCATGAACAGTGGATTTGAATTATAATTCATGCCTTGTTCATACGTTGCTTCGGGCTGGACCAGTTCTGTCCTAGCCCAAATGGCTAAGCCGAGTCTGGCCCACCTCCTAAAAAAGAAGAAGAAAAGGATTCGTTGGGTTGATCTCAGCCCAAACCCCTTTTTGGGCTGATTTTAGCCAAATCCATTTGGGCCAGTCAACCTAGTCCAGTTGGGTCCAACCCAATTACCTGGATTGGCCCAGGCCATATAATAATAATAATAATAATAATAATATATTATATATATTAAAAAAATGAAAAATTCAAAAAACAAATCAAGGGTCATTTAAAAAAAAATGTGATTTTCTCACATGTTTTTTATCAATTTTGCATAATATTGGGCTGTATATTTACACCGTAAAATACAAATCCAGTATTATAATACACAGTTTTCTTCAAAATGTTTCTATATTTTTTTTACAAAATCCAAAAAAACTCCAAATTTTTGAATTAATTTCCTCTTTCAAATAACAAAAAAAAAAATATATATATTTTCATCCATACGGTCAAATTCTAAAATTTTCCAATCATATTTTTCATAAAAAAATTACATCTTTCTTATGAAGATTTTCCAATCATGATGTTAATTTTGGATCTTAGAACGGTTAGGATTTTAACTCAATAAGATAAAGACTCTCTTATGAAGAAAAATCTGCTTCAAACCTTAAAAAAAAATAACAAATAAAAATCCGATCTAAAAAAACTATCATAACAATGCATTTTATTTTAGATAGGGTATATTAGGAGTGATGCATAATAAATTCCTTATCCAGACTCTCACAGATTATAAATTTTTAATAACCATAATATTAAGTAACGACTCTTAAATTTGATCAAAAACTCTTTTCTTCATAATAATACTTCTCATTAGACATATTTAACGCGTAATCCTAACATCACCCCCGACATTTTGATTTCCTAACAATGGTGGTGGTGTTTTTTGTAACAACATCAATAAATTAGGCAAACGTTAGACATGAATATTTAATGAGGTTTGTCATCCTCTGCCGTAGCTAAAAAAAAAAAAAATAGTTTTAAGCGCTGATATGATAGTCGGCCCGGTTCAAAGCTTGGATTTCAAGTTTTGATCGAGTCACCGGGTTGGTCGGGTCATTTTTTTAAATCAAAACAACATCATTTTAATAAAAAAAAAAAAAAAAATCAACAAGTTTGTAGCCAGGTCTTGACCCAGTTTTGCCATGTCAGTCGGGTTGCCGGGTCAACCCGTTGGCTCGGCTAGGTCACATTGGATTTTTTCTTTCCTTATTTTTTCTTCAACCCGATCCGGTTCCAGCTCCGGATTAGCCGAATCTCAGGTTAACCCGTCGAACCAGTCCAGATTTTAAAATTATAATAATAATTAAAAAAACCATGAGGGCTCGACAATATAAAATATTTTTAAGTGATCCTTAATCTACTCTCGTCCAATTTGTCTGGAAAAACAAAAAGAACAAAACAATTGGGAGTCATTGATTGCGTCAGCTGTAAAGATCTTTCTCCTGTTGATGACTCAGCAATGAATATTCGACAGTCATACATAAGCAAAATTTGATGACCGACTAGTCAAGTTTAGAAGATACACGTTGCATGAAAGTGTCCACAAAAGGGAATCTGTAGTCAAATCAGAATTCTCTTTGTTGTCTCCGAAAACTCTCCTACTTTTTAAATTGTCAAATGTGAGGGGGGAAAAAGAGAAGAACTGCAGTACCCATTTAGAATTAATTATGTTTTTCCAGGATACAATCAATATGTTCTTAAATTGTCAATGAAAAAACTATATACTATTGTTTTTTAGATTGATTTAAATTCATTGGTACATATTTTTTTTTGTTTTCATTTTTATTTTAAATTTCATTTTGCGGGACAATAGATGTCTATGGCTGTTAGATTGCTGTGGATTTAAATTTTAAAATCATCTCTTGTCTCTTCAAGTTTATGTATTTTTGGGCTGGGTTTGTTTACCTGAAGCTTTTGTGTTTGTGGCGCAAAAAATATAGTAAAGTATTTAGTAACATACTAAATTATGTTTTTTTTATTATGAGCTTACTAAAAAATTGAGTTTAAAACACAGTTTTTGAGAAGCAGTTTTTGTATATTTTTGTAATCGAGTTTCATAAAACTCTGTTTATTTTTATGTTTTAAAAACACTTTAAAAAAACAATTTTTTTACTTCAAATTAATATATATTTTTTATGTTTTCAGATCATTTCGATACGCTGATATCAAAAATAATTTTAAAAAAATAAAAAAAATATTTTGATGCATGTCCAAGCAAAAAGCACTTTGAAAAATAACCGCAACCATACAACTACCAATCATTTTATATATATATTTTTTGTTACACATAAACCTCAACCATAATTTTTACCAAACAAGTATTTAAATCCAACTAACCACACCTAATCATATTTTTTTTAAATTTATATTTTTTCAAACTACATGAAAGCTACCTCAAAAAGATAATCTCGAGTATTGTATATATATAAAGAAAAACCCACCATTGGTCCATCCTACACATTTGTGTGTATGCATGTGTTTACTAATTTCTACCGTGTATATTTTCCTTGAAACCTTGAATAATTCGGCATCACAACTTGCAAGGAACTTCATATTTTCTTCATTTTTGTTCTTTGGCTACAGCACAAACGACTAATCATCACCATCAATTTCTCATGAATGTATGGAGGTAATATTTTATCTGAAAGCTATCACAACTTGCATAAAACTCTTGTTTTTTTTTTTTTTTTTTTTTGGTTTCTTATGAACTTGGAGGCTCCAACTAGGGGATGACACAGATTTTTGTAGAGTTGCGAGTGTAACTTGAGCTAGACACCTTTGGCCAGTTATAAGCCACCATAAACTAGTGAAAGACAATGAGCTAATTCTTAAAACGCTTGCTCGTGCTGATGATATAACGACAAGCAACGTACCTTGTTACCTAAAGAATACGATGAGTGGCGAGTCAACATTTGTTTTTTAAGATTCTTATAAATAGAAATACTCTTAAAAAGTAAATTGTGTTTGCAATCGTGTTATATTTTAAAAAACTTGGGCTTTGTAGTTAGTTAAATTTAAAGTAGCGTGAGTCTTATAAATATATTAGACTCACTCTAACTTGGACTTGACAGTCAGTTAAGCTTAAGATAATGTGGGTCTGACATGCCAAGCATTTAGATTCAATCATTAACAAGTTTTAAGGTCATATGCTTGATCATAATCGATTCCTTAAAATAAAAGTATTGAAAATATGATAAACTGTCATGCCTCTTCATCTAGAATAATCATTTATATTGATACAATTATTTTTTTATACTCATAAGTGTATACAAGGTTTCTTAAGAGACCAACTATACTTACTATCTCATTAATATTATTCAAAGCGTAGGGCTTTCTAGTCCTTCCCTTCTCTAAAAATGACAAGGTTCAAGGGGTATAAATATCTCTTGAATCATCAAGGTAAGAGTTCAGGACTTTTTATCTTTTAAGATAAATTCATAAAGATTTCAAAGCATTAACCAACTTAAAACTCAATAACAAACATCTTTGTTCCTTAAATTTAAGATTTTTAAAAATCATTTATTATCTTTTTCATAAATATACTGACTTTACAATCGGAGAGTCTTTAAATTTTCTTTATTGAGACTATTTTTGCAAGTGCTAAATTTTTAGCTTAAACCTGAAATTCTCTAGATTAAAAAGAAAGAATTCAAGTACTGAATATATTAATTAACTACTATCTCAAACACTAAATAACCTATTATTTACATATTTTAAATTTTAAAACATCATCCATAAACAATCAAGATTTGACAAGATATAATTCTTTTGATAAAATATTTTTGAACTTTTTAATTCCCAACTGAATAGAAGATAATTTAGGTTATTTAATACCATTTGATAATTTTGGGCCAATTAAAATTAAGAGAAATTTTCACGCTAGTACTGATGGGTGAGACTCTCAGAAGAAGCATGCTTGTTATCAATTACATGTATATAAATGTAAAGCTAATTTAGAAAATTGTTTAAAACATTCGTACTCAAGGCTTTCTCTTAAGATTATCTCCATCGTATTCAATACCATAAACTAATATTTATAGCTAAAGGGTACATGGAATTTACTATTTACTAACACCCAATATACTGTAGATTACAATAATAATCCATAGTGTATTACTTTTTTGTTTTTGTTTTTTTTTTTTTTTTTCCTTGAAATTATCTTTGTCAATTTTACCTTTTTAATATTGAGCTGGTTAAATATTTTGCTTTGTATTTTTTTTTCCTTTCAAATACTATGGGATTACTACAATGTTTTTCCACATAGTTTTTCTATTTTATTTTTTTTTATTTTTCAAAATTATATTTTTTGATTTTATTTTTTAAATATTGAGCTAATTGAGAATTTAGTTTTGTAATTTTTTTTAAAACATTGTTGATTGCTACAGTGTTTCTTCACATGTTTTTTTTTTGTTTTTGTTTGTTTTTTTTTATGATTTTCTCTAAAATTATCCTTTTCAACTGGTTAAGAATTATAGTTACAATATGTGAGGAAAACACTTTAGCTTTCCTCACAAATTACTATGGATTACTACAATGTTTTTTTTCCACATGATTGTTTTTTTATGTTTTTTTTTTCTAAATTGTCTTTATCAATTTTATTTTTTAAATATTAAGTTGGTTAAGAATTACAATTACAAGTAAATAGAAGTAAGGCTAAATCATGTGGGGAAAACACTGTAACTTTCCTTACAAAACACTATGGATTGATACGGTTTTTTCTCACATGGTTTTTTTTCCAGTTTCTTTTGTGTTTTTTTTTTTGTAATATTTTTTTTTCAAAATTATCTTTTGTCGATTTTATTTTTTTAATATTGAGCTGGTTAGAATTTAACTTTGTAATAAAGCTTAATCATGTGGGGAAAGTATTGTAGCTTTCCTCATAAAACACTGTGGATTGCTATAATGTCTCTCCACATGGTTTTTTTTCTTATGATTTTTTTAAAATTATCTTTGTCAATTTTATTTTCTTAATATTGAGCTGGTTGAGAATTACAATTATAAGTCATTACAAATAAGGTTAAATCTTGTAGGGAAGCATTGTAGCTTTCATCACAAAAACTGTGAATTGCTACAGTGTTTCCAATATGGTTTTTTTTTCCCTGTTTTTTTTTTGTTATATATATTTTTTCTAAAATTAGCTCTGTCGATTTTATTTTTGTAATATTAAGCTGATTGAAAATTTGGCTTTGTAATTTTTTTTAAAAAACACTGTACAGTGTTTTTCCACATGATTTTTTTTTAATGATTTTTTCTAAAATTATCTTTGTTGATCTTTTTTTAATATTGAGTTAGTTAAGAATTATAATTACAATAAAACTAAATCATATGAAGAAAGCGTTGTTGTTTTCCTCACAAAACATTATGGATTGCTACAATATTTTTTTAAATGTTTTTTTTATGATTTTTTTTAAATTATCGTTGTCAATTTTATTAGGGAAAGCATTGTAACTTTCCTCACAAAATATTATCAATTACTACAATGTTTTTCCTCATGGGTGTTTTTTCCTTCCAAAATTATCTTTGTCGATTTGTTTTTAATATTAAGTTGGTGGAGAATTTAGCTTTGTAATTTTTTTTGCTTTTTATTAACAGAAAAGCTAAATCATATGGCGAAAACATTGTTTCTTTCCTCATAAAACACTGTGGATTGCTATAAATCATTTTATTCAGTCTCTAAGTTTTTGATCACCAACATAACTTTTTTTCCGTCATTAAATATTAACTTTATCGTACTTTTAGTTTCTATTACTTATCTAGCGTTGGTTCACAATTATAACACCATTAAATACATTTATTTTATAAGCCCGTGATAGCACATAAGCATGCCATCTCGTCTTGCTTAAAAAGATCTATATCCAATGAGTTGTAATCTTTCTATTTTTTTTTGTAATTTATTGGAATGAAATAAAACTAATATCTTTTAGTCAGATTTCCATAAATATTAAGCATATGGCTTCATATTTCCTATCAAAGATACCTATAATGTGGATGTATTCTTCTATTTGAAGGGAGGACTCCATTTTGATCTTCCAAAAAGCTAGATGTGACTATCAAGGCCCTTTTCCACGTTTGATGAAAAGAGGGAACAGTTGATTTTCTTAACATTCGGTGGCACTAATTACTCGTCGTCAATGCCTAATGGTATACCGCACCACGCGTTTTTCAATTTTAAAAATTAAAAAAAAATTATTTTAAAAAAGGAAAAAGAATTCCGCTTGGAGTGTCTCTCGGGCATCTCTCTCTCTGTCTCTCTCTGTTGGGATAATCAGCTGGATGGTATCTCTAATATTCGAGTTTTGTTAATGCAGTACCTCATCATAATAATCTTCTCAATGCAGCCCCTCTACTGCACGTCTTTCAATTGCTTCAGTTCCTCTTACAGTGGTTAAATGGGCTGTTTATTGGGGGTGTGTTCATATCTTAATGCTTAAACTGAACTATATATATTACCAAAAAGAGATAGAAAGAGAGAAATAATAATTATTGCTTGAAAATCAAGATCTTAAGCTCAATAATAAGTCCAAAGTTCAAATTTTGATGTTTGATAAAAAAAAGAAGGAAGAACATAAAAATGTATATGTAGCAATCATATCATTAGTAATTTGCTTGCCACAACTCCATGGATGTACATATTGCTACCACCTCCTGAGCAAAAAACTCATCATCCAAGTTATTTTCCTTCACCAAAAAGCTATAAAATAATTGGGATTAGATTTGATTTGAGTTTAGGATCAATTATGTGGTATAAAAGGTCTCTAAGGAGTTTTTTTTTTCTATTTAGTTTAGAAAATTAAATAATATGCTTGATATTTTTTTTTTCTAGATTGATATTTATTTTATTTAAGGACTTGCAAACCCTTTAAAAAGGCGGGCTACTTAAAGAGAAATATTCACTAATAAATTTTAAATTAAAGTTTTTATGTGGTGGATCTATTGGTATCATTTTATTTTGGATTGTGCTTGTTATTTTTCTTATATTGTTTCCTTCTACATCAGCTATTATTGAAACTTTGTGTCAATTAGTACTAAACTATTTCTAGTAATTTTAGTTGGATATCGTTGAGGACATGTATTAGAACACAACAATTAATGTTGGTTAGTTGTTGTATATTGTTAAATAACTATAGTTGAAAGTGTTATTAGAACAAAACATGCTTCTATAAAAGGTGATGAAGAGGTTCTCTATCAAGAAAAAAATATTCAAGAACTAATATGTTGTTTTCGTTTGTATTAATTGTTGTTATTGAAAATTCTAGTAGAGGGATCCATGATAGGACAACCCGCACAAAAAAATATTATGTTAAGGATCTATGATGGGTAGCCCACACAAAGATATTGTTATTTTTTTTCTTTACTTTAAATAAATATTATATATATATTTTTAGATTATTTAGATATGCTAATATTAAAAATAATTTTTTAAAAAATAAAAAAATATTTTAATATATTTTTAAATAAAAAATATTTTAAAAATAATCATTATCATAATATCATCTAAACATGCACCGGTAAAAATCAAATTAACTTGGTCCATGTTAAAACTTAAACGACGTGGATAGGGTGCGAGGGCTGCATCAATGTAAACGATATGATGAGGGACTATATTAACAATTATTGAATAGTAGAGAGAAAAAACTAAAACAAAGCTCCTCTGTCTCTTAAAAGAGATTGCAGAAAAGTCCTCTACAAGAAGCCGCCAACTAGAGAACAAATTTTATTCAACACAAACGCACATTTGGTCTCTGTTTCTCCATCGAAATTCCTGCTGAACTTTCCTCTTTGGAAGGAAAAGCCAGAAAGCATTCTCTCTGGTATTTCTTTCTCTGAATCTCTCTTTCATTACTACCATTTTACTCATACAAACCCGCACATTTCTGCGCTAACCTGAGCGTTTCTTGTTCACTTCTTGACTGCATGTTCAAGACTTGATTGTTCTGGTTTTCATGTAACCTTGTTTAATTTCTGCTTCTGGGCTTCCCTTTCCTTTTCTGTTTCCTGTCTGTGAAAAAATGAAAAGAGAACGTCTGGTTGTTTCGGTAACAAAATCTGTGGTTGGATGCCGATAACATGCAGGACAAAGCAACAAAACTATGTTTCTTTTCCTTTCTTGATTTCTTTCTTTGTAAGTAAAAGAAGCAAGGTTTTTCTCTATCAATCCTCCTAGATTTCATCACCTCAGCTTGGAAGTGCAAGAGATTATCTTCTTTCTTTTTTTGTTGTCAAGATTTCCTCGTTCACCCACACCCCTGTTTTTTTTTCTTCTCTTTTTTTGAGTTGCTTCGTCTTCAGTATCTTTTTTTTCCTATCTGATACTAACAATATCTTTTAATTGAGAGATGGAGCACATTAAAACTCCGTTTAAAGGTATCCTAAACGATGTTAGAGGAAGAGCAGCCTGCTATAAACAAGATTGGGTTGCAGGCATTCTTTCTGGATTCGGGTACCTATTACTCAACTCGAGTAGCATAATATTTCCATCCTGTCTTTGGAATTTTATCTAAATTTTCTTTCAAACTTTTCTGACAGTATACTGGCACCAACTACATATATCTTCTTCGCTTCAGCCCTTCCCGTTATTGCCTTCGGCGAGCAACTAAGAAGAGATACAGGTTGCTACTTCCTCTCCTCCTCATGTTCTCCTAATCACGCTTCTTTAGAAAAGTATAACCCAGCAAAATTGGATATTCTCACTTGTAGAAATTGCAGTGCTTTTGTTTACTTTAGACAGTGAAAGGCTAGGAAAGTAAATAGTAATCCTGAGAAGCACAGCATTATTTTGCCTCTGATAAAGTGCAGGATTTAATATATTGCGGCGTGGTGCATAAAAGGTAAACCAATAAAATGAAATCCTAAGGAGATATTTGATTTCTTATTAACTTAATCTCCTTGCACTATTAGCTGCAATTTTCTATCTTAATCTAAGGTCCATGATTGCATTTAAGGAGTTTGAAAGTAATGTAATTTCTATAATTTTCTGTTTGTAGATGGAAGCTTGAGCACAGTAGAAACTTTAGCTTCTACTGCTCTTTGTGGCATCATACACTCAATACTTGGTGGGCAACCTCTATTAATATTAGGAGTTGCAGAACCCACTGTTATAATGTACACTTATCTGTACAACTTTGCCAAAGAAAGGGAAGATTTAGGGCATAAACTCTTCTTGGCCTGGGCTGGATGGTATGAGAAATTTGTTTTGTTACTTGCTTAAAATTGTTTCTTATATTTGGTTTTTTGATGCATTCATTTTTCTGGTGACTGTCGCAGGGTTTGTGTCTGGACAGCTCTTTTGCTGTTCCTTCTTGCAATATTCAATGCATGTGCTATAATCAATCGGTTTACTCGAGTAGCAGGCGAACTTTTTGGCATGTTGATTGCTGTTTTGTTCATGCAAGAGGCTATCAAGGTGAGCACAATCAATACAAAAAAAGAAAAAAGAAAAAAGAAAATGTTTGAGTGAGTGAATAACAACTTGATGAGGATGATGCTACTAAAATATGTTGCACAATTTGGATCACAGGGCATGGTCAGCGAGTTTGGAATTCCCAAAGCTGAAGACCCGAAGCTAGATAAGTATCAATTTCAGTGGCTTTACACTAATGGACTTCTGGGTATCATATTCACTTTTGGCCTTCTTTATACTGCCTTAAAAAGTAGAAGGGCAAGAGCATGGTGGTATGGCACAGGTTTGTGAAGCAATCTTTACCAAATTTTGCATTTTGGTTAGAAATTAATACGTGAACACAAGGAATTTGAAATTGTTGCACGATGTTGTCCAGGTTGGTTTAGAAGTTTTATTGCAGACTATGGTGTTCCTTTCATGGTTGTGGTGTGGACAGCACTTTCATTTAGTATACCAAGCAAAGTTCCTTCTGGTGTTCCCAGAAAACTTTTTAGCCCTCTTCCATGGGAATCTGCATCCTTACATCACTGGACTGTCATCAAGGTAACCAAAACTTGATTGGAATTTCTAAGGCAGCGATTTAGTAATGAATCATTTTCTCTTTTTTATTTACTTGTTTTGTGCATGACCGTTTTGTCTGCTTCTAGACACTTGCAGCTAATATCTATTGTCGAATCAAATTACAGGATATGGGGAGTGTCCCCCCAGCATATATCTTTGCTGCCTTTGTTCCTGCTGTGATGATAGCAGGGCTCTACTTTTTTGACCACAGTGTTGCTTCCCAGATGGCACAACAAAAGGAGTTCAATCTTAAAAATCCTTCTGCGTACCATTATGACCTCTTGTTGCTGGGCTTTATGGTACATACCATCCACATATGTTAAAGCTGGCTATTCTTCCCATTATGTTTCTTGAAAACTTAATATTCTACTGTTGACTGATTGGTTTCAGACTTTGATTTGTGGATTACTTGGGCTACCTCCTTCTAATGGTGTTCTACCACAGTCTCCAATGCATACTAAGAGCCTTGCTGTCCTCAAAAGACAGGTCGGATTACAGAATCTCGAAGGAGAACTTCTTAAGGTAATAAGATGAGCAGCCTCTAGATGCTTATACGATCTGTTTGGTCATTTACAGTTGATTCGAAGGAAGATGGTGGAAAGTGCCAAAGAAAGCATCAAGCAGAAAGCTAGCAACTCTGAAATCTATGGCAAGATGCAGGATGTGTTCATTGAAATGGACAGCGGTCCAATCGTAAGTTCTTTGATCTAATGCCCCCTACGCCGAAAAACATGAACATTTTCTTACAAATGACTTGTTCAAGTTGTATGTTTAAAAATTCTAAGAACATTAGTTTGTCTCCAGGAAGATGGTAATGTTCACAAATCCTCAGCACATTAATGCCAACACCATGGTTTTCTGATATGCAGACTACAGTAGTTAGAGAGCTGGAAGACCTAAAGGAGGCAGTCATGAATGGAGAAAATCCAAAGGATACATTTGATCCTGAGAAGCACATTGATGCCTACTTGCCTGTCCGAGTTAATGATCAGAGAGTAAGCAATTTTCTGCAGTCACTACTTGTGGCAGTATCAGTGAGTGCTGTGCCTGCAATAAAGTTGATACCTACATCAGTCCTTTGGGGATATTTTGCTTACATGGCAATCGACAGTCTCCCTGGGAACCAGTTCTGGGAAAGAATGCTACTTCTCTTCGTTACCCCTGGCCGACGCTACAAGTAAGTTCTTTGTCATTCTGAGTTGTTAACAATTCAACTAGCATTTTAGAATTAGAGCACAGTTTTCTCAAATCTTGTTTTATGGAATCTATAAAACTAGATCGAACCAAAACTGTTCTATTTTTTCTCAGCATTTCGGAAAATATATATTTTTGGGGTGAAAGAATAAACCTGTACTTGATCATTTCCTTCAAGTTATTAAATTCATTATAAATGTTAATTGTTTTTAGAAACTTCCTGATTGCAGGTAAATACTACTTCATCATTCTGACATGTATTGTTATTAGCTGCCTATGATTTACCAGTTACATCTGTGCCTGGAATTCACTTTTGGCAGGGTCTTGGAGGGGGTTCATGCTTCTTTTGTGGAATCAGTTCCATTCAAATACATTGCCATATTTACAATCTTCCAATTCGTGTATCTCCTGTTGTGTTATGGCGTGACATGGATTCCGATAGCTGGAATCTTGTTCCCTTTGCCGTTCTTTGTTCTCATCAGCATAAGACAACACATCCTTCCTAAGTTCTTCTGTCCGAATCATATGCGGGAACTAGATGCAGCTGAGTACGATGAGATTACCGGCACCCCGCGACTTTCTCTCAGCCTCTCTTTCAAGGCATATTATTCTCCAGATCTATCAAGATATCTTCTGATACTTTGTAGTTTTCGTCGAGTTGATACTAAATTCATGTGGCATTCTATCAGGAAAGAGAAGCACATGTTCTTGGAAACGAGGAAGGGGAAGTGGAGATGTGTGATGCTGAGATACTTGACGAGCTAACTACCAGCAGAGGGGAGTTGAAAGTTAGAACTGTAAGCTTCAGTGAAGAGAAAACACTCAGGTATTCTGGTTTCTTTACTCCTGAGAAGGAAAAAGTATATCATGTTCAACAGTACATCTGGGAAGCACATGTTTCCTGTACGCGCACAAATGCGTTCCAAATTTCTATACAAGAATTTGATGCTTACAGGTTTTTTTTTTTTTTTTTGGTCGTTGCAGGTTTCTCCCGAGGGTGCTGTCCAACCAGAAAGAGACGATAAACCATCTTGGTCAGGACTAAAAAAATTGAAGAGTGATAATGAAAAATGATACTTCAATAAGGAGAAAAGAATCCCATCATGATAGATACAGAAAAAGAAAGACAGAGAGAGAATAGACCTCATTCAAAATGTTCTTGGAAGAAGCGAAGCCAGCCAAGAACAGATCATTAGGTTTTGTCCATTAAAAACCACCACATCCTCTAATTTCCAGTCCCTTTAATATTCAACTCCAAATTAGCGTTGTAGTAGAACTACAAGATTCCAAAGGTGAAATTCTGTCGCATCAATACCATCTCCATTATACAAAGAACACCTACAAACTACACATATTTTCCAGTAGTGAATACAAGCAATGGCTGGATTTCTAACTGAAAATTGTTGTTATTGCTCTTACTTTGATGTGAAGTAACGATTGCTTATTCACTCTTTTCTTCCTTTATTGTTTAGTTATCTCCAATTTCCCTGCTGTAAAACACTGGGGCTTTATCAACTTCCATGTAAAGGAAAAATGTAGAAGCTAAAAATGTTTTCTATGATTCATATAGAGAGGCTTTCAATTGGTTATGGGAAAAAGGCGAATATAAGACGCATTCCCCATTTCTATCGCATGAGGTTTAAGCTCCATTTCACTAATCAAAACATTACCTTATGACATATTGTGCAAGAGAAACATTGCCATGGTGTTTACTCTCTGTGTACAGATTGCATTGTTTATGGCCATCACACCTGGAAAAAAGAAACTCTCGAATGACAGTCACCAGTCATAATAGTGGCACAATGGCAGAAAGCGATTCCAACACCATTCATGATTCTCTCATAAAAGAACATTTTAATTAAACTCATTTCGAGGAACCAGCTTCTATCATATATATCGAGCTGCAGAAAAAACACAGATACTTGGTACATGGAAGGAACATCATAATTAAACTCATTTCAAGCCCCTCGTGCTTCCATCTCAGGAAACCTTATAGTATATAAAGATATATGATGATCATCTAGATGGATGGAGATTGAACAATGTAGTTGCACAAGCACATTATGCAAGAAGACGCCTTGGGTTTCGAACACTAACCAGCTTTACATCATCTAATATTGGACCACATAGAGAACCAGAGTGGTCACTTTTCATGGTGTAAAATGAGCTAAGGAAAGTAATTCTTGTGTGGTTCGATATGGCCTTGAACACGAACTTGGCGTGCTTGAACCCTCCTTTGCCATTAGATTCATAAGGAACTTGAGTCCTATCCTTACCAGCATATACCTCTACTGCCATTGATCCCACACATGAGTTGCTACTGTCCCCAACACTGAATGTGAGGGCATATATCTTACTGATTGTGGTTTTTACAACTTGTGAGATAGCACTTTCTTTTCCGGCCACAAGTTCAACGGCTCTCTTTCCTTCCGGGACTGTAAAGTGATCGCTATCTATATATTTCACTGCCTTGAGCGAGTCAACCATCCATCCAGGTAAAGGGCAATGGTCATCTTCAATGTTGGGAGGGACAAGGACACCCCAGTCTGTGTTAGGAAACACGTAAGGACCCTCTTCAAAATTTCCATTCTTTAACAAGTTGTCTGCAAAACAAGGAATCAGCGTAATCAACCAAACCATAATGGACCTTTTTATATAGAAAAATCATAAACATTAGTATCATTACCTTTAGGACGTTTAGGATTGGACAAAAGCTTGAACGCGACAGAATCAATAAGTGGGCCGCAAGCAACATCCTCCTTCTCTACAGCTGGGTTATGGATGGAGATCTCAACTTCAGGCCCATCAGCTTGGAAAGCCCAAGCATAAGTATCCCATCCATTGCTGCTATACATTGTTTGCATGGGCAGGATTCCCCAATCTCTTGGTTCCGAATTTGGTGAAACGGAGACGTTTAGTTTCTCCTCCTGGGCACAAGTGCGAGCCACGTTGAAAGTTAACGAGTAGAAGAGGCCTTGAGTGACCTTCACTCTTTGTTTAATCGATGCGTCGTTCCCTAATCGGACTGCGTAGGCTCCGGCAGGGACTACGAGCACCATGTCACCTTGTTTATCCCCTGATTTTATGTACTCGATGAAGCCAGAAATTTCCCAGTTAGGAATTGCGTTCTTGGCTGTCACTACTGTTCCTTTCATTTCTGATGGCTTGGGGCCCTGCTCGAAGTCTCCATTGGGCAATAAACCTGAAATTAATGGCCATTAGTTAGCTTCCAGTTCTTGATGTGTGGTTGCAATAATTCATCTGTCATGTGCCATGTGATTACGAGGTATTTTTAAAGAGAAAAAAGAAATGACAGCAGATGTTTGACTACAAAAATGCTCAAGAAGATGATCTTTTTTATCTAGACTGAAAATAATTTCATCCCATTTAATTATACATGACAGTCCATAAAACAGGGCCGAATTTATTATCTCGAGAGACATGAAACCATTGAATATGACTACAGCATTGAAGAGAGGGAGAATTCATTGACCTTAACACTATTTAAAGAGGTAAAACATTAATGCTTGGATCATTGCAGATCCCTTCACGGAGTGGGATTGTGGTTTGCAATATTAAAAGGGTGTTGGAAATATAATAATAATTATTTTTTTATTTTAAAATTATTTTTTATATTAACATGTAAAAACAAATAAAAATATTATATTTTAAAAAAAATATGATTTCTGTTACGTTTCCTAACAATCAATAAACAATCAATAAGAGCTTGTTTAAGAGTATAGTTGTGATTGCTTTTTAAAGTATTATTCGTGTTAAAATAATACTTTTTTATTTTAAAAAAATTATTTTTAAAATCAACGCATCAAAATCATTCAAAACATACAAAAAAAATTAATTTTTAACAAAAAAAATAAAAAAAAAATGATGGTATTAGCTAGCTGATCAGTGTACTAACATAAGCAAAAAAGATTTGTTATGTATGTTAATCAGGGGAGTTTTGCATAAAAGATCTAGCAAACAAGATTTGGGCAAGAGGTGGACTCCAAATTAATCAAATTACTCATAATTATAAAATTACTTGCGAATCAATTAGTGTTTAGTGGCTAGCAAGCAAATATTTGTGCCTATACGAAAAAAATACTCGGAGGACTTACCATCGGCGACTGACGATGCAACCTGCGAGGTGATGAAAAGGGTCACTAACAGCACGGTGGCTCTGTACATTGTGGTTGCTTCACAGATAGAGAGGAGGGGGAGGTCTGGCATGGAGGTCACTGAAGGTGAGCGTGGGGTTTTATTTGTTTCAGTCCACGAGAAAGACACCGGACTTGATCAAAACTACACGAATGCCACCACAGCTATCGTCAGCTACGCATTCATTACCAGGCACGGAAAATTACAAAATTATTCGTTGGTCATCTTCGTTGAAGATAAAGTAATCATCTTGTTGAAAAAATGCATCTCTTTTCACGTCCGTTTTAAAGGTATAAGAAAATAAAATATTTCATCTTCAATCTCTAATACATTTTATATATAAACTTTTTATTTTATTTTAAATATTTATCAGTCACGTCTGCATTTAGTGTTACTAATTATTTTTTCATTGAATTAAATATAAATTTATTTTCACTAACCTTATCATCACCCAAATATCCAACAAAGAAAAAAAAAATATAAAGTTATATACCCCAAATAAATACTTTTTCATGGTATTACATGTAGAATTTCATAATACAAATTAAATTTTATTTTTTAAAAAAAAATGATCAGCTCAACTATAATAGTTATGACATGTTGAGTGTAGTTACGGGTGTTTTTAATGTATTTTTCATTCAAAAATGTATTAAAATAATATTTATTATTATTTTTTAAAAAATTATTTTTAATATCAACGCATTAAAATGATTTAAAAATTTCAAAAATATATTAATTTGAAGTAAAGAAATAAATAAAAAAATTATATTTTTCAAAGCGCTTTTAAAACTAAAAAAAAAAACATGTTTATCATAAAATAATCGATTTTTTTCATATTGGTACCTGCTGCGTATAATCTCACGTCTCTTCTCCACAGAACATCATGTTTATCATACAAGGATCAATTGTTTTTTTTGGGTTTAGAACTCAATATTAAACTGAATCAAAGTCTTTGATCGATATATTAGAGATTTGAAATTTTTAAGATTTGGCTGTCTTCTGGTGGAGGTCAAGACACAAGGTAATGAAAGCCACATGCTATTTTACTGGATTGTTGTTCTATTGTCGGTTTGAGGATATTCCTTCCCCGGTTTAATCATCACTCTCGGGGAAGGCTAACGCGGTGGAGCTTGCACGTTTTTTCCAGGGGTGTCGAGCTCAAATATTTTTCCGGCAATCCAGGTATGATTGGGTGTTTTATGTTAGTCTAGGCTTAACTCGTGTGGCCTGATCTACTACAATTATTGATTCAAATCATAGTACTCGAATAAAATGTTATATTTCCTTATATTTTATATAAATCTTTAAAGAATTAAATTTAATTAAACAAGTTTATACTTCATTAATATAATTAGATGCATTAAAATCACTCATGACTTATCATATTTTTATCTTTTAGTTGAATAAAATTAATTTATAAGAGTATAATAACTCTACACTTCTTTTACTCTAACAAAAGGATAAAATTCAAATACTATAAATATCTTTTGAATCACTTAAGTATAAGTATATAGTTTAGAATTTCTTCATTTTCAATAGTTTTAGTATATATATATATTCAGAGTTTATCTCTCTAAAAAATATTATTATACTTTCTCTTTTTAATTAAAAAGATACTTATTTAAGTATTTGGAAGTCTCAACATCTATAAAATAAGATATTTTACACCTTGATTTACCGAACACTATGTACAAGATATCAGATCTTGGGTTATGAAAAATGGATCAAATTACTAAAACCAAGAAATTAACTGATTATCCAACATATAAACCTTGCTACTAGGTTATTTGAATTTTTTAGGACTTGATCACAAAGAAAATCAATAATATTAATAATTAACATTCTCAAAATAGTTATAACAATTTTATTGTATAATCAAGTTGCTATTTAGAATATCACTAACATAAATATGTCAAACAGTATTTGAACTTTTTCAGAGAAGAACATCTGAATTTGTTGTTAAGGAAACAATATTCCATCTCTCTATGCAATCCAATCTCTCATTTAGCAAAATAAGCCTGAAGCAAGTGTTGATTTAATGTGGGAGAAGCACCTGGCTTTGATAATTATGTTGTGCTGTCTGTATGGGAAGCTGACTGGTGTGTCCAAGATCTAAATGATGCCATCTATCGACAAAAATAACCTTGACTAAAAAATATATTAATGCGATGGCAAGCAGAAATATATGTGAATGACAAATCATTATATGGATTAAAATTGAATATTATTGGATATAAAATGTATAATTTAACTGATTAGGTTTTAAATTTACTTTTTAAAAATTACCGGTTTAAATGCTATAAATTTCAGGATTATTAAAGATTTATATAATTTTTAATTTTAGAATATATAAAATCAATTGAGATACATATAAGTTGCTAAATATTTATATTAATAAAAAAGAATTATATGAAAAGAGAGAGAGAGAGAGAGATTATCATTCAGATCTTATCTCATAAAACCCATGTGCAACGAAGCATTTTGAAGGAGTATGCATTCAGCTTCCTCACACACCCAATAAAAAAATAATTTCCAGTCTGGTTTTGCTCCTTTTTGGTCGGCAATCGTAGAGTGGCATGTGCAGACAGTGTATGAATGCATGGCGATTGGGCTGGGGGAGGGCATTTTACGGTTCTTGTAGGAGTTGCATACGACTTTCATGCATGCATCGCATTGATTATATTTTGTTTATGAAATTATATTTTATATTTATTAAATACTTAAATTCTCAATGTCTAATTTAACTAGTAAATTTTTTAATTTATTCCTTAAATATTACTAGTTTGAGTTCTATAAATTTTAAAATTACTGAAAGCTAATATAGATTGTTAATTTCAATAGTGGAATTAGACAAAATAAATATAAACAGATCCGAACACTCAAATTAATAAAAACAAATACTCAACTAGGTTATATTTAAAAAAAAAACCAAGAGAAAATGAAAAAGCCCTTTGGATGCTAGTAAAAAAAAGTATTTTTAAGGATAATTTAATTATTTTATTTTACTTTAAAGAAGTAAAAACTCAAAAAATTACCTAAGCAATAGCTAAATAAATTTTGATTCTGAGAGTAATTTAAATTGTGCAAGGTATAAAAAAACTATATTATTCTTGATCAATTTGACTAATGAATTTTGTAAAAAGATTATGTTATTTTTAATAATCATTCTAATGATAAAAATGAAATGATAATGTTGAAATCATTATTTCGCTGTTGCAATTCACAATATAATAAATATGTGTATGAAATGAAACCTTAATTTCTTTTATTAATGCTTTCTAAACGTGTTTGAAACATCACCTTAAACCCATACTATGAGGAATCCTGATGTTAATATAGCGAGGAGAGCTAAATTCTCATCCCAATTCTTAAGATTGGGAATCTTTGCAAGCCTTATTTGGAGATGTTGCCGGCAGTAGCTAGGATCAAGGTTGTCAAAATCGCGTTTTGATTCGTAAAAGTATACGATTTTACGAGTCAAAACATGCATTACGGGTTGAATCGGTTGAAAAAATCAAAAATGGGTAAAATCAGGTTGAAATCGGGTAAAATCGTAAAAATCGGATGAAATCGCGCAAAATCGCGATATCAGGACCGATTGTACGATTTCAATATAACTGCTGCACTGAAAGTCCCCCCAATATAATTGCTGGCATGCTGCACTGAAAGTCCCCCCCAATGTCCACCTGTCTTCCTATTCACGTGACTTCACATTGTGAATCCCCCCACGACCCCACCCACCAACAACCACCCACCAAAGAGGAATGTAAAATAAAAATGGAGTGGATTAATGAGGGCGGTAAGGTCATTAAAACTATTTAATAAGAATACTTAAAAAAAATTAATTGAAAATATAATAAAATAATATTTTTTATTTTAATATTATTACATTAAAATATTTAAAAAAAACCAAAAACTTTAATTTAAAACAAAATAAAAATTTAAAAATTTAATTTTAAAAAATTATTTTTAAAACATGAAACAAACACTTTGACTAATATTGTGAAATTTGATTGGTTCAGCATTCTGATTAGAATTTAACCGACTCAGAATCTCAATTGATTTAAATTAAAAAATAATAGAAAAAAATATAATTAATTGAGTTAAAATGTAATTTTTAATCTATTAATTTTTTTTTTATAAATCATATTAACCGAATATTATTTCAATTTCGCTCGAGTTTTATGGTAGAAATTGGTGAAGAGTGTGTATCACACCTGACAGTATTTTAAGATGCTTGAACTATATATGAATTTTTATTTGAAAGTTTGAAATATATATGAAGTTTTATTTGAAACATGTTTTTTAATGTGCTTGAACTATGTATGAATTTTTATTTGAAACATGAATTTTTTTTAATGTATTTCAAAATTCCTTACGATTTTACAATCTGTTTTTACGATCCGATTTTGTGAAGGGCTTTCCGTTTCGTTCTAAAATCGCGATTTTAACAACCTTGGCTAGGACTACAATTTACCTTAAATTTCATACATTTTGAAACCGAACACATTTGAACAGGTCAGTTTTATATATATATATATTGAATAATTCCCTTTAGAATATGAATATTATCAAATCTTATCAGAAATTCATTCTAAATTTATCCTAATACACACACACACACCCATTTGTATTATATACATATAAATATAAAGAACATTTATATTTTTTTAATCCAATATATATATATATATATATATATATATTTCAATATTAATATAATATATATTAAATAAAAATAAATACTCACATAGATATTCAAATAAATACTGAAAATCTGATTAATATAATATTAATATCTAATTTTCTTATTTGATAAATAATAAATGAATTATAAATATAATAAAAATTTGATTCATGATACTCATTATTTAAAAGTGCCACATGTTTGAGAGTGTGCTTGTGATTGTTTTTCAAAGTACTTTTTATTTATAAATATATCAAAACAATATTTTTTAAAAAAATTATTTTTAACATCAGCATATCAAAATGATTTAAAAACACTAAAAAAAAAATATTAATTTGAAGTAAAGAAAAAAAATAAAAAAATTCAAATTTTTTTAAAAACATTTTTAAAATACAAAAACAAATAGATTCAATCCACAATTTGTTTTTCATTGTTGAAGTTCAAATGATTAGACTTACAATAAAATGTAAATATCAACATGGAATCTTTAGTAATTAAAAGCATAGTTATGAAACTTGACTTGTCCTGGCAGGTTGACTTGGGATTTGGTTGATTTAAAGCGGGAATCGGGCCGAGTTGAAGAAAAAATAGGAGAAGAAAAAACCCGATGTGACCCGACGACTTGGTTGACCTAGCAAGACCCGGTTGCAAATCCATTGACTTTTTTTTTTTTTACTAAAAACGATGTCGTTTTGATTTTTTTAAAATAAAAAAACTAGCCCGACTGATCTAGTCAAAACTTAAAACCCGAGCTTTGGATCATGCCGACCATCGAGCCGGTTTTAAAATTATGATTAAAAGTGTAAGAAAAATAGGATATAATAATAATAATAAAAAAGAAAAAAGAAAAAAAAAAAAGGAGTACAGTCAAGGCCCGACTGTCCACAATTAATCTAATTAATATAACCTCCTGACACGCAGCATGACCCTATGATATATCCATCCATCCACAAATCATTCAAACAAAGAATGGTCGGTGGTTAAGGATTCTTCGTCCGACCTGGTTTGACACTATTATTCAAATAAAGACAGTAGAATCTGACTGTATATAGTTTTTTTTCCACTTTCTTTGTCGATAAATGAGTATATTTTAATAGTTAATGTATTAATTAAAACTAAATTATTCCTTAAACGACGAGGATCGTTGTATCATTACATCTTTTATATTAATTTGATGCATTCAGAAAAAAAAAAAAAAAAACAGATTAATTCCTCTCGATACAAGCTAAATATCCTAACTCAAAAGAAGAAGATGAGGATATAAATGTTAATATAATATATATTAGATAAAAAGAAATAAGATACTGCCCAAAGGAATGCTCACTCTGCCGTCCTCGTTCTTCCTGGGGAGTATTTGAAAATATAATTTTGATTGTTTTTTAAAATATTTTTTATTTAAAAATAATATATTTTTTATTTTTTAAAAAATATTTTTTATAACAACATATTAAAATAATTTAAAAATAAAAAAAAATATTAGTGTGAAGTAAAAAAATAAAATAAAAATCAATTTTTTTCAAAAATATTTTTAAAATAAAAAAATAACATGATTTTAGTACATTAAACTCTACATAAGTAAGATGTTGTCCAAATACAAAACATGAAGCCCATGATTTTGGACAAATTCATGTCCAGCTCTTCGAATCCAGTGGAGCACAATTGCCTGAAACACCTTTCTTTAGATATTTCCTTGCTTCAGCTTCCTCTTCCTCTAGTTCAGCTTAATCACATGTACTTTTAGTTTTTCTGTGTTTTTTTTTTCTTGTCCTGTATAGGCCTCTACAGGTTACAAAACAGTCCCAGAATTAACAGAGCAGGGGGATTGTATTATCACGATGAAAACTGAAATTGTCACCTTTACGAGTTGATATTCTGATATTCTTTTTAGTGATGTTGTTTTATACTTAAATAATTTAAAACAAGGATTTAGATTCATCATCTCTTTGTAATTTCAACTAACTCACTTCCAATTTATGAAAGTTTTAATCGAATCAAATCAAGATGTGATTATCTTTTTATAGGAAAATCTTCGTGCTGCATTCATTGCATTCATATACGAATAGAGAGTTTAATATTCCGATGGTTTGGGGTCTCGACCTCCTGGACATGGTCCATGTCCTAATACTAGAATAGGATTTTTTTTTTTTTTTTGGCTATATTAGGACATGGACATTGGGAAAACTCCATGAACATGGTAAAGAAGGTTGCATCATATGAGGAGGGCTTCAACTTGTGCTATCCATTGAGAAAAGATGGAAGGCGCCAGTTTCTTATTGAGTTGTGTTGTGATGGTGTGAGCAATGAGTATATCTTCAGTTGAAGAGATGGGGTGAGTGTTGTTGTGTGTGTTCCCGCACCATGTGATGGTGGGACCACCACATTAATTGGCAAGAGACTTGGCTGTCTCTTTAATTTAAAACACAAATGTTCACTGTAGATGGCAGTAGAAAACAAGAGAGAGAGAAAACCGAGAGAAAAAGAGAAGAAGAGGCAGCAGAGCAGTCCGTGTTCTCTTTCGATTCCCAGCTCGTTCACCGTTGGATCGGGCTGAAATTTTGACAGCAGCTTCTAGACACGTTACTCTTCATTCTGGACGGTTGGATGAAGATTGGTGGCGTGGAAGCTGGCCGTTTTGACAGAAAACGGGGCTGTCAGTTTGTGAGTTTTTCTCCAATAATTCTCTTATAATCTTGTTGTAATCCGAGAATAAGTTGTTCTTGAGATGATATATGTTGTATCCCTTAGTTGAATCTGAGGAAGAACAGTTGTGAACCCATTATTGTTGATAGTGGAAGTTTTTAGGTGGACTACGGTCCCGTGGTTTTTCCCGTATCGGGTTTTCCACGTAAAAATCTTGGTGTTGATTTGTGTGATTATTTGCATTATATTTGGTCATTGTTTGATTCTGTTTTTACTGCACAAAGAGGGAAATAATTGGGACTTGTGAATTGTATTCCGCTAAATTGGTGTTCGGTTGTTCCTAGTTTTCCCAACAAGTGGTATCAGAGCACTGGTTGTGTAGATTGAATTTCTTGTGCAGTTAAAATGGAAAGGAAGATTCGGGCATGATAAAGCTCACTTCCTCAAATTATTTCCTATGGAAAACAATGATGGAGGATCACTTATATTGCAATGATTTGGCTTTGCCGATTGAATGTAAAGGAATAAAGCCTGATGAAATGGATGATGCAAAATGGAATGGGCTTAATAGAAAGGCTACCGCTAATGTTAGAAAATGGGTATCTTCTAAGTCCATTAATCATATTTCTCAAGAACATGACTGTTATACAGTTTGGAAGATGTTGGAAGAAACTTTGCCAAGGAGAGTGCACAAAACAAGGTTTTTGTAATTAGAGACCTTGTGAATTTGAAGTATAGAGATGGTGAAGATGCTTCGGTGCATATAAATGTATTCCAAGGGTTCTTGAATCAGCTGTCATTGATGAATCTTGAGTTAGCCGATGAAATGCAAGCATTAATCCTATTGAGTTCATTGCCGGATAGTTGGGAGACTTTGGTGGTGTCACTTAGCAATTCTACTCCGAATGGAAAGATCACTTTGAAAACAGTGAAGGATTGTATCCTCAACGAAGAGAAGAGGAGGAAAGGGACAAGCACTTCCGAGTCTCATGCACTTGTTACAGAAAGTCGAGGGAGAAGTCAAGCAGGTTCTCTCACAGCAAGCAAGATAGAGAATCCAGCAATAGAAAAGGCAAATGGAAGCCAAGAGGAAGATCTCAGTCAAGGAAGGGTTTCAAGTGTTATTATTGTGACAAGCCTGGGCATATGCAAAAAGATTGCAGAAAGTACAAAAGAGATAAAAAGGGCAAAGATGAAGACAAGAATGAAGAGAATGGTACAGCTGCAGTTGTATTTGATGGTGATGTTGCCATTGTTTGTGATGATGGTTGTGTTAATCTTGCATGTCAGGATACCACCTGGTTGCAGATTCAGCAGCTTCTTACCATGTTACACCCGACGTGATTTTACACATCCTACACTGCTGGTGACTTTGGTCAAGTTAGGATGGGAAATCAAGGGATGGCTAGTGTTGTGGGCATTGGAGACATTTGGTTGGAAACCAATACTGGGTGCAAGTTGCTACTCAAAGATGTTAGGCATGTGCCTGATATGCGCCTACACTTGATCTCTACAGGTACTCTTGATGAAGAAGGCTATCACAATTACTTTGGAGATGGTAAATGGAAGCTCTCCAGAAATTCCTTAATTGTTGCTAAAGGGAAGAAGATGGGTCTCTACATGTCACAAGCCAAGGTGATCAAAGGGGAGGTGAATGCAATTGAAGATTGCTCTACTGATTTATGGCATAAACGGCTTGGACATTTGAGTGAGAAAGGCCTTGGCATCCTTGCCAAGAAGAACTACCTTCCATTAAAAGGTATGAACTTGAACACATGTACTCATTGTTTAGTTGGTAAACAACATAGAGTATTTCAAAGATCACCTTCACATAGAAGATCACATGTTCTTGATTTAGTTCATACTGATGTTTGCTCTATGATTGATAAGTCTCTTGGAGGTGCATTGTACTTTGTTAGTTTTATTGATGATCACTCCAGGAAAATTTGGGCCACTTGTTTGAAATCCAAAGATCAGGTGCTTGATGTCTTTAAGGATTTCCATGCCAGAGTTGAAAGAGAAACTGGTAGAAAGCTGAAATGTATTCGAGCTGACAATGGTGGTGAATACAGAGGTCCTTTTGAGAAGTATTGTAGGGAACATGGTATCAAGTTGGAGAAGACAGTTCCTAAGACTCCACAAGAATGGAGTGGCTGAGAGAATGAACAGAACCATTGTTGAAAGAATTAGATGTATGCTCTCTCATGCAAAGCTGCCTAAGTCCTTTTGGGGTGAGGCAATGAAGACTGCAGTTGCCATGATCAACCTTTCTCCATCAGTTCCTCTTGATTTTGATGTTCCAGATAGAGTTTGGAAAGGAAAGGATGTCTCTTATGCACACTTGAGAGTGTTTGGATGCAGAGCATTCGTACATGTTCCAAGGGATGAAAGGTCTAAGCTTGACAGCAAGACAAAGCAGTGTATTTTCTTGGGCTCTGAAGATGATGAGTTTGGCTATAGGTTGTGGGATCCAAAGGAGAAGAAAATTGTGAGAAGCAGAGATGTTATCTTCTTTGAAGATCAAACCATTGAAGACTTTGAACAGAAGGAGAAAACAGAGTCTACTACTTTTATTCCATCTAATTCAAATCCAATACCTACTCCACAGTTACATTTGATGCCTGCTAATCACGGGGGAGATTTGCAAAATGATGATAATGGTGGTTTTCTTAATGAGCCATTAGTTGGTGATCCTGAATTAGCTAATGATGATATTGATGTTATTCCTGAACAGGTTATGCAGGAAGCTCCAGATGAGCCACAATTGAGGAGGTCAACTAGACCTCGCCAACCTTCCACCAAATACTCTCCTCATGAGTATGTACTGGTTACTTATGGGGGAGAGCCAGAATGCTTTGATGAAGCTATGCCACATGAGAAGAAAAGTGAGTGGTTGAAAGCAATGCAAGAAGAGATGAAATCCTTGCATGAAAACCATACTTTTTAGTTAATGAAGCTTTCTAAAGGTAAGAGAGCATGACACGACCAAAAGATTGATGTCTTCTCCCAAGTGCAGGGGTGTCGAAGTAATAAATAACCCGGCAAGACCGGGGTCGAACCACAGAGAGGTTAATTGTATAAATTATAAATAACAAGACAACAACAACAACAACAACAACAACAACAATAATAACAATAATAGTAACAATAATAGTAGTAGTAGTAATAATAATAATAATAATAATAATAATACTCAGTACGTGGCGTTGTTATACCTGAGAATGATCTAAAAGATCGGGTCACAAGTTTTCAGCCTATATACTGAGTTTATGAAAAGATCAAAGAGATATAACAAAAATGTAAATAATAATAGTAGTAGTAGTAGTAGTAGTAGTAGTAGTAGTAATAATAATAATAATAATAATAATAATAATAATAATAATAATAATAATAATAATAATAGCAATAGTAGTAGTAGTAGTAGTAATAATAATAATAAAAAGAAGAAGAGCAAGAAATTAATGAGAACTTTGAGATGAAAGATTAATGTAAGAATTAAACAATGATAAAAACAAATGTCAAGGTTAGAGGATCCACCAATGGTATTTCAAACAAGTATAGTATAAACTCTTATTACTCAATTTGGAAACCACACACGAAGGAGGTTCCAATCGAATGATTTATCATTAATAGCTCATTATAAATTATTAACATGATCATATTAATTATCTTATTTACATAACACCAAACTTTGAAATATTGTCAGGAATTCATGATGTTAACTGATGTTAACAACAAATCAAGTTCCTTTCATAGCCCAAGTGTAGGTAATACCATACGGTTGGGCTATGAGAGTGCCAAGCATTTGTTGTACCAAGTGTTATACAACACAAATATAGATTAACTATTTAACAAGCAAGGTATTAAGAATTAGTAAGATAAAAAGATAAGACATGTTAATATTAAACATTAAGGTCCATGTTGAGTTTACACTATACTTATTCTTACACCATTAGTGTACCCTTTTCACCTTGACATAATAAACTTAGCTAAACATAATGAAGAAGAGAAACATAAATAAACAAAGCAAGAACATAAAGAAAATACAAGTAAACTAAGTAAAGGAAAGGAAATGAAAAGCATAAACAAGATATTAATGAAAGCAAAACTTAAAAATTACAAAAACAAATATAAAGAGAGAAATAAAGAGCATGAACTTGATCTAAACAACCAAGCCCCCAAATACATTGCAAATGCCTCCTTTTATAGGCCAAAATTCAGAATTATTGATTTGATGACTAATTGTTGAGTGGGTGGCCAACTTTTGACTTGGTGAAAATCCTTATCTTCTTGTCTGAATAAAACAAAAATGCTACCATCTGAAATGGGTCCACTGGAAAACATGAACGTTGTAGGAAATTGACTCAGCTTTCCAGGAAAAAAAATGGAGGTCATTTGGACTTCTAGAACTCTAGATATGGGCCAAACACTGAACATTGTTCGGGCTGCAGGACATATTCGGACTTCTCCGTTGTTGCTATAATTTGGACTTGAAAACGACCTTCTTAGATCTTGATGAAAACATGAAAGTTGTAGGCCTATATCTTACTGAATCTAAATTTGAGGTCATTTGGACATCTATAACTTGAGATATGACCCAATTACCGAACAATGTTCAAGTTTGGACTGCACCAACATCTTTTTTCTAAGTTTGGCCCTCTCTTTGTCCTTTCAATTTCCATACTTGAACTCATCAATCAATCCTTTGATTTATGTGATAGGCCTGCAATTAAGATGAACATTTACCATATATTAAGACATTTTATAATATTAGACTTGTTATTATAAAACATGCTTTAGTTAAAGAGTTATTGATACTTTAAGTGCAAAATGATGATATAAAGCCTTGATAAATATGCACTTTTAAGTACTAATCAGAGCACTCAAGAACAAATGGGTGTTCAGGTTGAAAATTAATGAACAGTGCTCGCAACCAAGGTACAAGGCAAGATTGGTTATGAAAGGTTTCGGTCAGAAGAAGGGTATTGATTTTGAAGAAATCTTTTCACAAGTGGTCAAGATATCTTCAATCCGAGTTGTGCTTGGCTTAGCTGCTAGTTTGAATCTTGAAGTTGAACAACTTGATGTGAAAACTGCCTTTCTCTATGGTGATTTAGATGAAGAGATCTACATGGATCAGCCTGAAGGGTTTGAAGCAAAAGGTAAATAGTAGTTAGTTTGCAAGTTGAAAAAGAGCCTATATGGTTTAAAGCAAGCTCCAAGACAATGGTACAAGAAGTTTGATTCTTTCATGGCGGATCATGGTTATGACAGAACCACTTCTGATCATTGTGTATTTATGAAAAGGTTTCCTGATGGAAACTTTATTATTCTCCTATTGTATGTGGATGATATGTTGATTGTTGGCCATGATGCTAAGAAGATTCAGATTTTGAAGGAAGAGTGAAGCAAGTCTTTTGCAATGAAAGACTTAGGACCGGTAAAACAAATTCTTGGCATGAAGATCACACGTGACAGGAAGAAGGAGAAACTTTGGCTATCTCAGGAGAGATATGTTCAAAAAGTACTTGAGAGATTCAACATGAGCAACTCCAAACCGGTTTGTTCTCCACTTGCAAGCCACTTTAAACTAAGTTCTAAGCAGTGTCCTTCAAGTGATGAAGAAAGAGATGAGATGAAAAAGGTTCCTTGTGCATCCGCAGTTGGTAGCTTGATGTATGTCATGGTTTGCACAAGGCCGGATATAGCTCATGCAGTTGGTGTGGTTAGTCGGTTCCTCTCCAATCCTGGTAAAGAACACTGGTCAGCAGTGAAATGGATACTCAGGTATCTCAAAGGTACTTCTAGTTTCAACCTATGTTTTGGTAATAATAAACTTGTGTTGGATGGATAACTAGATGCAGATATGGTTGGTGATGTTGATTCTAGAAAGTCCACATCAGGATACTTGATGAAGTTTGTAGAGGGAGCAGTCTCATGGCAATCAAGGTTGCAAAAATGTGTTGCATTATCCACTATAGAAGCTGGATATATTGCTCTTACTGAAGGGGGCAAAGAGTTGTTATGGATGAAGAAGTTCTTACATGAACTTGGCCTAGTTCAAGAGAACTTTGTGTTGCACTGTGATAGTCAAAGTGCAATCCATCTCAGTAAGCATCCTACTTTTCACTCTCGATCAAAGCACATTGAGGTTAGATATCAATGGATTCGAGATGCTATGGAGATGAAGTTATTTGTTGTTGAGAAGATCCATATTGATGACAACGTGTCAGACATGATGACCAAACCTCTACCAAGAGAGAAGTTTAAGTTTTGTAAAAGGGAAGCAGGCTTGTCAGAGCCTCCTGTTGATCGCCAGTATGGCGAATTCCTCACATGGTGCGTGAGGGGGAGATTTGTTGTGTGTGGTCCTGCACCATGTGATGGTGGGACCACCACATTAATTGTCAAGAGACTTGGATGTCTCTTTAATTTAAAAACACAAATGTTCACTGTAGATGGCAGTAGAAGAAACATAAGAGAGAAGAGAAAACCGAGAGAAAAAGAGAAGAAGAGGCAGCAGAGCAGCCTGTGTTCTTCCTTCAATTCCCAGCTCGTTCACTGTTGAATTGGGCTGAAATTTTGATAGAAGCTTCTAGACATGTTACTCTTCATTTGGACGGTTGGATCGACGATTGGTGGCTTGGAAGCTGGCCGTTTTGATAGAAAACGGGGCTGTCAGTATTGTGAGTTTTTCTCAAATAATTCTCTTATAATCTTGTTGTAATCCGAGAATAAGTTATTCTTGATGATGTATATGTTGTATCCCTTAGTTGAATATGAGGAAGAACAGTTGTGAACCCATTATTTGTTAATAGTGGAAGTTTTTAGGTGGACTACGGTCCCGTGGTTTTTCCCGTATCGGGTTTTCCACATAAAAATCTTGGTGTTGATTTGTGCGATTATTTGCATTATATTTGGTCATTGTTTGATTCTGTTTTTTATTGCACAAAGAGGGAAATAATTGGGACTTGTGAATTGTATTCCGCTAAATTGGTGTTCAGTTGTTCCTAGTTTTCCCAACAAGCGTTTGGGTTGATTTTAGAGGTTTGATCTACAAAAACCAATATTTTAGAAAAAAAGATATGTTTGCTCGTGAGAGAATTGACTCTGATATCTTAAAAGATCAAACAACTAAGAAAAAACTATCTTTCATTGCAATGTTGAGTGAAATATATACAAAAGCAAAGTCTATTTTTGGTAATTGATACATATAGACATTTGTTATAATTCTAGCAGAATATTATTTGCAATAAATGAAAAGATTTGTAATAGTTGGAATGCTAAACTTAGGTAAGAATCCGTTGCTTGATTTGAACAGAGTTCATGCATATTTTCTTAAAAAACCTTTCCATAATCGGGCCTAGCATTAAGCATCAAAGCTTGAGATTCCTCACTTAGGTAAGTATCCAGCAACTAGTCAATCCCTTGTGATCTACTAGCCTACTATTGAGATTTCTTAATCATAGTTAGGTCTTGAACCTCTCTTACTTGTCAACCCCTACTTAAAAATCTACATATTTAGAAAAACCTTCATGTAGAGAAAAAAGTATGTAACCTCGCAAAATCTCGTTGATTGAATTTTGGCTGAATAAATAAGAACAACTCATAAAAAATGGCCCAAACCCTTTTAAAATGCTAATTTAAAAGCTAAAAAATGTCCCAAAACTTTTTGATGTGGTTAGAAAACTAATAAAAAAATAGGGTATTTTTGTGGATTTGGGATATGTTTTAGAGCATGTTTGGGCATCGTGTTTTCTTGAATTTTCTTTTATATATATATTTTTAGATCGTTTTAATGTGCTAATATCAAAGCGAAAAGTACTTTAAACCACAACCACTACCATAAACTAGTGATTTTGCCTCGTCGTAAATCTCCTAGCAAGATAGCTAGAAAAGTGAACGGAAATGGGGGGAATAAAAAAGAAAGCCAACTTATGGCTTTATACAGGCCTGTTAAAATGGTCAACCATATCAGTGTAAATATAACAATTTTTTTTTATATAATCAGATTCTAGTTAACCTAGTGATGCTTTTGATCCAAACCTTAAAAAAAAAAAAAAACTCAAACACAAATTTTTATCACTAAGGTTAATAAAATCCAATCAAAATCAAAATTGTTAATAATGTTTTTAGCCAATGAATCAAAAGGACAAATAAATAAATTAAGGCCTTATCCAATCCCAAATAACTTGGGTAAAAATGTTAATTGAAGAAAGTAAGTGCAAAACCAAAGAAAAATAAATAGTGGCAATCATCACATGATTCCATCATTTTATTTACAATTTCATAGTAGTTTTCATTTGAATGATTCAAACTTGTAACATTTCAATTAACTATTTGGCTATAAAGTCATTTGTATTCATAAAGAAAATGTACTAGTATTAATCTATGAAGCATTCTAAAACCATTAATCATGCATTTTATAAAGCAGTTGTTATAATCATGCCTCTCCCTCCAAAGTTATTTGTTTAAATTTTAGTATTATTTATACATGTATCTTAAAAGATAATGTATGGATTTATATAATGAAATAAATCTATCGAGCAATCTATTGAAACCCTACCTAATTAAGTTATGAAAACTTAAGATTGATTTAGGACTTCCCATGTCTATTTAATGGGTATTTTTTCTTAGGCTTTTCCATGTTATCTTGTAAAACTAGTTCTCTATATAGATAAACGACCATTTAATACTTAAGTTAGTAAAATGAAAGAGGAAAGCAGTGTATGAGAGAATATTAATTAAAAGTGTAGGATAATATATTTAGAAATTTTTTATCTATATGGATATGTTAAGTCATCCTTCATACTTAGTGATCCTTAAGTATTTATCTACCATTGGATCACACAAATTTAATTGATGAGGAGTAGGGTTGCAAGCCTACTACACTCCCTATTCATATAAGATATCATAGAGAATAATTGATTTACTATAAATGATTATACAACTTACTAGTAAGATGATGTGCTTATGTAGGCACAATGATAACTTATAAAATGAGAAATTCAGGTAGGTGTCACACTAATAACTTATAAAGTAGAGAGCTAAGATGGGTAGTTTGGTGACGTAAGCGTGTAAGGAATTTGGGTGGATGTTATACTAACAACTTATAAAACAAGAAATTCATGTGGGTACCATATAAATAACTAGTAAAATGAATAATTAGGGTGGGCAACTATGGTGGTATGAGCATGCTTAATCATTGTTTGGCATGTTAACCCTTCTTTTTTTTTTTTTTTTTTTATCCTCTCTTATTATTTCCCTAGTTTGGTCCTTTTTAGGCTCTGTTAAGCAGTTTTTTCTTCCCCTTTCTATTCTTCTTCGTTCCTTTGTTCTCCCCTATTAGTTAGGCTTTTATTGGACTTGGTTGAGCTAACTTCAAAGATTAAATTAGAGAGCAATTAGAGAATTAAGGACTGAAATAAAAACAAGCAAAGATATTTAGCATGTGTAAGAGCCATTCATTTTACAATGAAGTGTGTTGTGTTTTCCATTTTCTGAAGTTGGCCTTCTTTGGTGGCATTGACTTCATCTAGATGAAATGCATGCCCTAGTTTGACACGTGTTGGTTAGTAGAGCTTTGATATGCTTCCACAACTTGTTTCTCTTTTCTCTTTTTTTTTTAACCTTATTTTTTTTTGGGGTTCCACAACAATTTTCTTCTCTGTTTCTTTTCTTTTTGGCTTGTTAGGATTATCTCTACTTCTCCTCTTAGGGTCTAGTAGGGCTTGTGTTGTTCAATTAGACCCTTTTTTTCTTCCATTACCTTCTCTTTTTTCTTCTTCTTTTATTCTTCTATGTCCTTTGTTTAGGCCTTTCCATTCCTTTTCTCTTTTTGTTTTTTTTTTTTGCTCATCCTTTTCCTATCCTTTCAGGTCAATTTGATTTCTCTTCGTCTTTATATTTTGACATGTAATTATTGGACCAACTGAGTAATATAAATTAAATCTTTTTAATACACACACACACACACACATAATATCCCTTTGATTGTGTTTGGTATGAAGGAAAATTACAAAAAAGACAGAAACATGTTTAGTTTATTTCTGTGACAATTTTGAAGTGAATTTGTGTACTTTTAAAATATAAAGTACAAGGAAATATATGTCTTTTTGTCTTTACTGTCTCCATCTCTTATTGTTACCTTTGTGTTTTATTGTTACAAGAATTCGGCTTTAATTTTTTAAAACATTCATCAATTACTTGTTTTTGTTATGAAATTATCCCTCTTTTTCTATTTGAATTCTTCTTGTTTGGTTTGGTCCTCCCCATGAGTATCTATTATGATAAAGCATTTTAAAGGTTCATCGCCTAGTCCTCACTAAACTTTGAACCTTACCTTACCCTTATATATTTGATCTTAAGCAAAAAGATTAGTTCACTACTACATGTTGTTTATGGAACTAACTTTGTAAGATTAGATTTTTTAGTAATGACATGGGAAAAATAAAGTAAGCTAATCAAAGGAGATAATAAAAATAATGATAATTATACATGGATGATGTATTATTTTGAAAGTACCTAACACTTCCCTTAATTATCCAAAGTTTATATGTGCTTTCTAAGGAGTTTAAAACCCAGCTTGGTTTGCTTATTGGCGAGGTTTAAAGTTTACTTTCAACTTTATTTTTGGGATGATATCTTCATTTAAATTGTCTATAAGTTATAGGTTATGTTGATGGGTTTAGAGGTTTGTAAAGCCTTTAGTAAGAGATTGGTATGAAAGACCCACCACCAGGTATTGCTCTCTTGTTGTTAAGAAAAAATAAAATAAAAACAAAAAAGAGAAAGTAATTGAAAATTATGTCATGGAGATGGATCTTGATCCTAAAAGCAAAATGTTACATGATATTTGACAAGTATTTTAATTTGCTTATCAAAATTTATAATGTTATAGTTTCATCTCAAAAGTTTAGTTTGTATCAATTAACCTCATTTCCTTTACCCTTTGTATTACTAATAAATGATAAGTGTAAATATCAATGTCATCTCTATATTTGTGGAATATCTCAAAATCAATAAAAATTTTAAAAACTAAAAGATACATGAATTGAAATTAAGAAAATAAATACATTTTTAGTATAACAACTAAGTCCATGCATGTGCTTCATTACGGGTTGAATCAAAACTCAAAGACAACAACAATAAAATGTGAGCATCGTTATTTTTTTCGTAAAAAATAATTTTTTTGAAATGGGGATTGAAAACTTGACGAATGTATCAGATAAGATTAATTGACCATCATATGTGTTAATAAATAAATAAAAAATAGTGTAGTTTGTTCGATGTAATACACCAATAGCAAACTAGTCGCCTTATTCAAAAAGTGTTCTAGTTAAAATAATAATAATAATAATAATAATGCCCTTGTCATTTTAACCGTTACCTAACTATAACTCAAATGTGAAACAACAAACTACCAAGTGATTAAAATGCAAAAGAAATCTAAGGAGCAAAATTAAAAGATGGCGACATATTGTATTGGTTTGTGCTAACTTGTAAAATAAACATCTCGAATAATAGACAAGACTACAATGAGTTAACCTGGTTGGACAATCTGTCTTTTTCTCTTACCTTCCCTTATTCTTCTCCTGGCTAAACCTTGATTGGATCTTAACTGACCTTAAATTTAAAGGACGAAACTTAAATGCTAAATGATGATAATATTGAAAAAACATTAGCTTAAAAAAAAAAAAACAAACAAGGAAACACATGTGAATTTCCTAGATCAAAATTAATTTCTAAACTCACAACCTGTGAAATCCTAGACCCGAGCTCAATAAAAAAACTTAATTCCAACCACTTTAATATTGGAGGATAAAATCATATAAAAAAAAATCTCAATTAAAACTATTTTCCAAATAAAAATGAATTGCAACAAATAGAATAAAGATTAAAACACATAGGAAATAAATTGAAAGAGGATGACATTGTAAAAAAGCTTCAATTCTAAATATCATCTTAAACAAAACTAATAGTGACTAAAAAATGAGGACAAAATGTGACAAATAAAAAAAATAAAGGAGAATGAAACTAATAAATAAATAAATGTTAAACGATGAAATTGAGAAAATATTAGCTTAAAAAAAAAAAAAAACTTAAGACTTGTATGAATCTTCTAAAATTTGGGTTGATCCCTCAAACTCTTAGTTCAATTAAGAAACTCAATTCTAAACTAATTTAATATTAGAGGATAAAATCATAAAAAATAAATATAAAAAAAAGTGCTAAAACAAAAGGAATTGCAAAAAAAAAAAAAGGAATTAAATCACATAGAAAAGAAAATAAAGGATGCAATTCTAAAAACAACTTCAATTAAAAAAAAATCTAAAACAAACAAATAACGATCAAAAAAATAAAAATCAAATCTTCTAAATAAAAAATTAAAGATGATGAAATTGAAAAATAATAATTCTATAAGTCATTTTAAATAAAAAATATTAATTAAATAAACATGAACAAAATATAAAGAGAAACAATTTAAAAGCTAGTTTGAAATTTTAAAGTGTCATGTACTCATAGATCAAGGTGGGAGGGAAGGGGTTGGTGTAAGCATTGGTTCATTTGCACATATATATGTATACAAGCATTGGTGCAAACTGAGAGCTGAAAACATAACATGTCATATTAAAAAAAATGATCCAATAAGACAAACTAACTACACCGAAAAAGCTTGTTATTTGAAACCAAAGCATTGTTAAATTCATCATTTAAAGGTGGTGAAGATCCTATTTACACATCAACTACTTTTCTTTTTTATATATATTTTTATTTATTAAAAAATAAAATATTAAAATGATATTTTTATACAAGCATCGCAACATTTTTTGAAAACAAAATTAACCCACCTCTCTCTCTCTCTCTCTCTATCTATATATATATATATATATATATATATATATAGAGGCAACTTTTGATATTAAAATAATAATTTTTTTTAAATATATATATTTTTATACAAATCGAAACAACTTAAAAATACCAAAATAAATATTAATTTAAAATAAAAAAAATCATTTTTTTTTGTAAAATCATTTTCCAGACATAATATTACGTCAGAATCTACCATCCTTAAAAACAAGCTCATTGAATTTTCAGGAAGGCAAAAACGTCACTGTAGCGTTGAATAATAAATTAGAAAGGGTAGCCCTTGATATTTTGTGCTTCTTATAAGAAAACAAAACAAAAGGTAACACGTGCTTTAATGTGCACAAGATGCATGATCCACAGACAATACATCACACATCAATTCTTCAACGTGGCATATCAAGAGGAAAAAAAAAAACAAAAAAGCTTGCCATGTCAATTCATCCCCTATTATCAACGGCCAGGATCTAACAACATTTTATCATGCCAAGTTGACACATCCATGAGAGCCAAAGCATCAGATTCACAAACAATTCAAATTTCAACGGTTCGACACTAGAAGTACAACCAAAATAGTGTTCCTTCATAACAAAAAATTCAAAACACACATTCTAAAGTATATATTTCGACAAATTTGTGGGCCCCCAAAAAAAACGTGGGGCTTGCCAGATTTGCCCTACCACCTGGAGGTCCGGATTACTTCTCGGGCTGACCCGATCCATCTGAAGCCAAACGAGACGCGATCGCTGAGTGATACATCATATCGTGAAACGTAATGCCCTCCACTGTCTTCCTTCTAAGCCGCCTCGCTTTCTCTTCAGTGAACGACCCGAGGGCGAACCTCGATCTGAGACGACCTGGTTCCTGATCCGAACCCGACACCCCGTATTCCTTATCGGGCATATCATCGCTTGTGCTGCCACCAGCACTGCCGCTGTTAATGTAGTCCGGAGAGGAAGACCAGCCAAAGAGCGGGGCCCACCAGGTTGAAGAACCGGACTTCTTTCCATACGGGTCGGGTTTCCTGGAGGATCCCGATGATGCTCGGACAGGCGCTGGGAGGGAGCAAGCGAAAGCGAGTGTGGAAGCCATGATGAGAAGAAATTAATCCAAGTTTCTGATCTTTTTCTGGAGAGAGAAAGTGAAGAAAGAACTGAGAGTTTTAGAGATAGAAAGTGTTGCGTTGAAGACAGCGAGAAGACTGGAGCTTGAAGCAAGTATGGATAAAATTTCAAGGTGGTCGGTCGTGATCACCTGCGGTTAAGTGTACGTATTATTGTGACCCTTAGTGGCTTCAAGGACATGTACGGTATCGTTTTGAGGGTTATGGACCATTCTTAAAGCGTGTTTGATTTGGGGTGAGCGTGGAGGGTTGTAGAGGATTAGAGCCTGGGATATTTGAGTTGATATTTTTTATTTAAAAATATATTTTTTTATTTTTAAAAATTATTTTTAAAATTAATATATTATCTAAAAATATAAAAAAATAATAAATAATAAATTTTTTTTAAAAAAAATTTAAAATATAAAAATATAAGAGTGGACACGTGGAGGGTTGATGGAGTTGGGAGGTCAAATTTCGGGCTTTTTGCTCTATCTTGATTGGAAGAAGCGCACTTTTTCACGTCGTCACAGGAAATTGACATGCGTGGCGGAGTTGCGAACAAAAGAGCTAATATGTGGACGTACGAGCGTGCAAGGATACAGAAACCAATTATCATAAATTATGTGATGCAAGTTTTTAATGCAATGTTGTTACGTGTATCATGGATCATTAGTCTTGACCAGTAGAAGAAATAAAAACAATTAATTAATGACAATATTGATGCTTTAAGCATCATAGATTATATTACTTTAATTACTCCAAGGATTTTTCTGTTTTAGACCCTTACTGGCACATGCTTTGCTGTTTGTAATCTAAAAAAACAAGTAGTATTTTAAAAGTAAAAGAAAATTTTATAACTTGACTTATAGACTTTAATGTTAAACGGACAAAGAGATCGAAAAAAAAAAGTCTAACCTAATCTGAGTTGGAATGATGAAATTGTGACCTGGATCCCAAGGTTGGAATTTTTTTCATAAAAGTATAAAAAAGAAACAAAAAAAAAACTTAATATTTAATAAAATCAAGGTTGAAGACAGAAATTAATAACGAAAAGAGATGCTAAAAAAAATTAAAAAAACAAATTAATGTTAACTCAGGGTTTATATTTCTTACCCATGACCCGGGTAATGAGACGGGGACGACCACATCTAAAAAAATAACAAAGTTTAATCCTCAACATTTCAATATTGAAAGCTAAAAATTAAAAAAAATTAAAAAAATAAAGAATAAAATTGACATAAAATAAAAAAATAATAATGTAAAAGCCTAAAGTCAATCCAAGCTAGCACGTCAATTATGCGATCCAGATCACAAGATCAAAATATTATCATAGAAAGAAAAATAAATAAATAAATAAATAACGATGCTTAATCTTTAAAAAGCTTAATGTTTAATGATGGAATTGAAAAATAAAATCAATGAAAAAAATACATGAAAAGGATCGATATTAATCCGGGTTAGAATTTTATACTCGTGATAGGGTTATCAGATCGAGATCATTGCAACAAAAAAAAAAATAAAGCCCAATTGTATGCAAATCAAATATTGAAAATAAAATTGAAAAAAGAAAACCTATTTCAAAAAAGGAACAAAGGAAAAAAAAAGAAAAGAATAAGGGTCAAATCTCATATACAAATAAAATGATAAGGGATGAAATTAAAAAAAAATAAAAATAAAAATTAAAAGAATGAGGATCAAATTTGATATAAATAAATAGAACAAAATATTAAAGGATGAAATTGAAAAATAAAATAAAATAATATTAAAAAAAATAAAGAAAAATCAAAAGAATAAGGGTCATAATTGAAATAAAAAGAAAATGAAGGATTACTTTTAATTTTGGTTGGGTTGACATGTTTTTCAAGGGGAGGAGAGGAAAAAAAAAAGAGGGAGAAAAAATCCAACTGCTGCTTAACCACCACGATATGGCTTACATACGCCACCCCTTATGGATTAGCCTCTACATGATCCATCAGAAAAAGGAGAAAAAAATCATCACTTTTATACCTCTTATACCCAAATAAAGTTAGAGAAAAATAAGGTCTAAACAAGGTGATATTGGTAGAGAAAATCAAAGTGAGGAACAAGGTGAGAGAAGATTATCAGATTCAACTACAACCCAAAACAATTCTCCCACTACCTAAAACCATTTGGCCAAAAACTTAAACCATCTGATCACTTCTAAAACAAACCCAAATCTGGCTGAGAGTAGAGATAAGACCCGAGGAGTGAAGAAAATAAATGAGTGAAGTGTGAATTGTGTGGAAAGACTAAAGAAACAACCTAATTTTTATGCTAAAAAGGGTGAGGTTAAATCTGTCTATTATTCAAACCAATCAATAATCCTATTTGTTTACAATGAAGTTTATTTTAATACTAACAAACTTGACCCTTTTATTCCTAATATTTATGTTTTTTTTTATAGGAGTTTGATGATGTTTTTCCTAGTGGATTGCCATCGAAAAGAAGAATCGAACATCATATTGATCTTATACCTAACGGATCAATTTCTAATTGACTAGCCTATTGAAGTAATCCTAAGAAAACAAAAGAGCTATAAAAATAGGAAAAAAAAGTTGATGATAAAAGGTTATATTCATAATGGAACTTTGAGAATGTGTATTGATTGTGAATCAATTAATAACATAAATGTGAAATATAGACATCTTATACCTAGGCTTAATGATATGCTAGATGAATAGTGTGAGTCATATAATGCCTTTTGATTTAAATAATGCACTTAGTACATTCATGAGGTTAATAAATCATGTGTTGATATCTTTAATTAAAGATCTTGAATAAACATGTTAATTGTATGCTAATCTAAAAAAAACAAGTGTAGTTTTTGCATGAATATAATTGTGTTTTTTTGGATATGCTGTAACTTTACATGATATCGAAATAGATGAAGTAAATGTTAATGTTATCTATGAAGGCCTACACCTAAATATATGATTAAGGTAAGGAGTTTCCATGGATTAACTAGCTTTTATATAGATGTTTTGTTAAGAATTTTAGTACCATAACTGATTCATCGAATGAAGTAGTGAAAGAATTTGTTGGTTTTAAATGGGATAAAGAATAGGATTCGACTTTTAATATGTTAAAAGAAAAGTTATGTTTTGCACATGTTTTAACTTTACCTGACTTTACTAAGGTTTTTGAAATTGAGTGTAATACATCCAAAATAAAAATAGCAATTGTTTTATTGCAGGATCGAAGACATGCTTATATCAGTGAAAAGCTATGTGGAGTTGCCTTGAACTATCCCATATATGACACAAAAGCTTTATGTTTTGGTAAGAATACTTGAAACATGACAATAGTACTTGTGGCCAAACGAGTTTGTAATCCATTTAGACCATAAATTCTTGAAACATCTAATAAGATAAGGTAAGTTGAATAAGAGACATGTTAAATGGGTTGAATTTATAGAGGTTTTTTCTTATAGGATAAGATACAAGTAAGGTAAAGAAACATATTGGTAAATGTATTTTTGCACAAATATGTCTTTTTAAACACTATGAATATAAGATTGTTAGGATTTAAGTATTTGAAGGAATTGTATGTGAATCATTATAATTTTGCTGAAATGTATAATGCATATGAATTGTTAGACTTTAGTAAATTTTATTGAATGGATGATTATTTGTTTAAGGAAAATAAATTGTGTATTTCTGATAGTTTCATGTGTGAATTGCTTGTTCATGAAGCACATGGAGGTAAATAATATGGCATTTTGGTATTGCCAAAACTTTGAATGTATTGCATGAACTCTTTTATTGATCAAAGATAAAAAGAGATATCCAAAAAATATGTGAACAATGCATTGCATTTAGGAAAGCAAAATCTAGAGTACAATCATATAGATTGTACACGTCTTTACTTGTACCTATTAAAGACTGTGTGTATATTTTTATTGACTTTGTTGTAGGTTTACATAGGTCAAAGAAAGATGGAGATTATTTTTTTGTGGTGGTTGATAGATTTTTCAAGATAACACATTTCATTACATGTCATAAGTCTAATAATGCATCTCACGTAGCAGATTTGTTCTTTATGGAAGTTGTATATCTGCATGGTATTCCTGGAAGTATAGTTTCATATCACGATGTTAAGTTTCTTATCTATTTTTTGAAGATTTTGTGCGAAAAATTTGGTACTAGGCTTTTATTTTCAACAACTTATCATCCCCATACAGATGGACAAATTGAGATAGTGAATAGGACTCTGTCACAACTTTTGTGTGTTATTATTCAAAAGAATCTAAAAAGTTGGGAAGAATGTTTGCCTTTCAGTGAGTTTTCTTATAATAAAACTATACATTAAACTACTAATTTTTTTTCCTTTTAATGTTGTTTATGGAATCCACTAACTCCTATATATTTGATTCCTTTGATTATGAAAAAAACATTTGTATGCTTCCAAAGCAAACAAGGGTTGTAAACAGGTTGTTTTCCAACCAGATGATTGGGTTTTGGTGCACATGCGTAAGGAACAATTTTCTAAGCATAGAAAATTAAAATTACAAACCATATGGTGATAGTCCATTCCAAATTATATAAAGAATTAATGACAATGTCTACAAAGTTGATCTTCTAAGTGAGTATGGTGTTAATGTTACCTTTAATGTTGTTGATCTTACTTTGTTTGATTCAGGTTTTGACTTGAGGTTGAATCATTTTGAGGAAAAAGGAGATGATGCTGATCAATCCATAAACACCATCAAATATCCATTACATGTTCCAATTGGGTCAATCATAAGGTCTAGGATAAAAGCATTGAATAAGGCAATAAATGAACTTGTTACAAAGGTTTTGGCTAGGGTTGGAGATCCATTGGAGCATCGAGAGGAGGTTTTGATCCATTTAATTCAAGTGCAAGAATGGCATAAGCCCAATCCATCTATAACTTCAAATTGACGACAATTTCTCCTTCCATTATATTGAATATTTGGCAACAAAATATAGTTTCTTAGATACCAAGGACATTTAATTTTGGCATCAATAGGAAATAAATGGGTAGCAACTTTTCCTTCTAACAAAGGAATTAATTAAAGTCTACAATTAGTTCTCCAAGTCTAAAAAAGAAACACAATTAGCAACAACTTCTCCTTTCCTAGGATATATGTGTGGCGACTAAAGGCTTTATAAATACTTTAGTTCTAGTTTTCTTTTATTTCTTTTGGTTCTCTTTAAGTTTTGTCAGTTTAGAGAGAATTTTTACACTTAATTTTTCATTTTTAATTTATGCTTTTGGGATTGATTAATTAGCTAAAGCCCAAGGCTTGTTTAAACTTAATTAATAATTAGTTTTTAGTTATAGCCTAAGACTTGTTTTAGTATATACTTTCAAGTTTATTAGTATAGGTTTTGGTTTAATTTTGTAAATGAGTTAATTTAGCCCACAAAGGTAGATCTATTAGGATTTCTATTTTCAAGAGTATACATACTCTTTGTAAAGACAAAATATTCAGACTTGATAACACTATAGTTGTCAAGTTTATTTAGCTTGTGTTAGAGAGATTATCATATTATTTGGTTCTTTAACAAATTAAATTGAATTATCAAAGATTAATTGGCTTTGTGGCGTCTTTCTTATACTTCTTGTTTGCAAATTGATATTCATAAGGTAGGGGTACTTATTCAAATAGTGTTGGTGCCTTGAAAAAAGTTTTTATTATATCACACTCCCATCAAATCTGTTTTGGCTTTCTAGGATTTGTTGTCAATCTTATTATGGATTGCATGACCACATGATCATGAGGCTCACAACATTTATCATTTCAATTCTCTTTATCATTATATGTAAATTCAAGATTCTCTGACCACTTCTAAAATTACCAAGCTTTAAGATAACAACATCACCATTAATGTTGGGTATAAGATCTTGAATACTAAACACTTGAAGCCTCTTTAGCCATTGTACAACTGTAGCATCTTCATTACAAACCTAACCAACAACTCCATCTTCACTCCATTACTTTAAACTTGACATTTTCTTCCATAGCTGGGGTTCTCATCAGTATAGTTTTTTTTCAAATGGTTGTATTATATCATTATAGTGATTTTGTTGCAGGGTTTTGGTCTACTCTCTACCATGAACTTGTATAACTCAGCTCTTCTCTAGTTTTTCTTTATCCTCCCATCATTTTATAAGCTACACTATTTGAGTTTGTTGAAAAGCTGATCTAAACAACATTAATTTTGAAATTGAAAGCACTTCTTCACATGTTATTATCAGAGAAAATTATATTACAGATCAATCATGGTAATGGCAATAATATGTAGATTTGAGTTAAAATTTTAGATTACGATAAATAATTGTAATTGTATTTCAAAAATCAATTTTAGGATTGGAATTGTATTGAAAAAGAGATGAGGGGATTATCATTATGTACAACTGAAACAAAAAGCTGTGTATATTAAAAGTAGTGTCAAAAATTTTATTTTGAAAGAAATAACACACAAACTTAAATTGGAAAATCTTTATGACTCACATGTATATTTTCTTCTTCTAATTCATTTGTTTTATTAAATTAGTTTCTTAAATATATACCTCATTAAATGATAATAAACAAAAACATGAGAGCTTCTCATACAAAAGTTGACTATGTCTAACGAGCAATTTTAATTAAGGTAAATTGACCTATTTATAGGCCAAATTAGATGAAATTAACCAAAAATAAAATATAACATGTAAACAGGCAAAATGACACAAAATTAAGAGCTAAGTTGAAGTTTGTAGAATTCATTATAATTTAAAAGGGGGTAAGAAATCAAGGAACAAATATTTAACACATTAGAATAAGTTACAAATTTCATCAAGCCTCGGTAATTATTTTTGCTATTAACATAGTTTTCTTTTATCTATAACAAAAAGGTTACAAATAAGCAGTATTCGTTACCTTTCTAGAAAGAACCGCTAGCATATCCAAACTCTTTTGTCTAGAAGGAAAATCACATAAAAGAAGGCAATTTAACACACCAGGTCTTAATAGCACAATATCAAGCAAATCTAGTTTACTGCTTGATCATTTGATAAAGGGAGAACATGGATGACACAAAGTTAGTCTTCAAGGAGTAAAAAAAAATAATAATTAAGAAACTAAGGAACATAAATTTCTCAAAATCAATGTTAATCAAAGAGTTGTAAACATTTGACAACGAATTCCCAAAAATGCTGAAAATTAAAGCACTGGATATGATACGGTTCAACCTATAGTTTGGACTTGGGTTACTCATGATGAGGATTTAGTTGAAAGCTATGGTTTGAAGGGAAAACCATTCGATAGGTGGGGGGGTTTCCTTGGGTTTTAGCTTGTATTTCATGCAGCCATGTCAGGTTTTCATCTTGGGATGTATTTGGTCAAATTGAGTTTGTTGGTGTTAATGGGTTCGACCCAATTATGAAGGAGTTAGTTTTAGCCAAATATGATTTGGGCCTTATGGATGTACATATACTTGGGCTACATGGGGTTAAAAAATGGTTAGGATTAATTAAAGTGTTTGGGTCATTTTACTAAAAGAATTTGTAAAAGTTCTTAGCTAAGCTTGGCTTCATAATGGGCGGTTACAATGCTAAATTGGAGAGGGATTTTGTGTGTCTCCATATTAGACAAGGATTTCATATCTAACATGGAAACTAAGGGCGACAACATGTGAGAGTAAATTCCCTTATTTATTGACCATATTCTCCATCAATTGCCTATCCTTTTTAGATAAGGAGGAGTACCTTAGCAGTAGCTTCCAACACTCCATTACAAGTAAGGATTTCTTTCCTTGCAAAGAGAATAAGAGGCGGCTAGATTTAGAGGACTTTATTGTTTTCTTTTCTTTCTCTTGCAATATTTCCTACTTTAAAGGGATATTGTGGAAGGTTTTAAAATGAGCAACACTCATCCCTATTTTTATGAGCATTAGTTCGACCATACAAGGTAATAAGATCAAGTATTCAAGGTAGCATGTTTCAAGCATGGAAAGAGTTTTAAAAAAGGTCACCAAGCATACATTATTCCTAAGCAAGGAAGTTAATCAAACTAGGGATGATTTTGGGGATTGATTGTTTCATTTTGTATTATTCCGAATATTTTACTTAGTTTTTATATTGTTTAAAGTATTATTTGAACTATAATATTTTAGTTTATATTTTTAAGTTATGGGGTTTGTTTTGGCTCAAATTTAGTGTTTTAGGTTTGTTTTAAGCATTAGGCTTGCGTTAGCTGAAAGCCCAATAGTTTACAACCCAATATGGGTCCATTAAGGTTAATTATCTTAGAAATATATAATATTTTCCTTGTTATGAATTTTAGAAGCCTTCAGATGAATAATATTATTGGGTTTTGGGTTTTGCTTGAAGCAAACGTGTTCTTTGTTGTGTTAATGAAGAAAACTTAACTTATCAAGGTGTAACTGACCTTGTTGCATCAATTCATAAATTTCAATAGCTTTGGTTCTTAGTTACATGTTAACTTTAGGTCAAGTTTATGAAACTTGATTTTTGGCTTTCTTAGAAAAGTATCATCTTCTTTGGGGATTGTTTGACCATGTAATCAAAAGATTAATTTCAATTGGTATCAAAGCTAGGCTTCAGAATCAGGTTATATCCCTAATTTTTTAGTGTCAATTTCATCTTCGTCCTTGTATCTTCATTTTTTGTTATAATCCTAAGGGTCATTTTTGGTCATATTTATTTTCTTTCCGGTGTGATTTCTTTTTTATTTTCAATATTATTGTTCTTTTTTTAGTAAAAAAAGAAAAAAAAAGAATTACACACCAAAAATGTTAGTTTGTTAAATTTGGTCTGATTACATCTATTTCGTGTCAGCTTATCATAACACCTTAGAATTGACTCATATTTCATATTCTAGTTATTTGGGGTGGGAATACACCAATTATAAATTTTCAACTCATTCGGGTATCAATTTCTTAAGGTTCTAGATTCAGATAAAAAAGGTTGTTACTTATTTTTTTTGCATCAGCATATCAAACGTTATCATAATTATATCATAATTGATATTATGTTTATTTGGACTGGAAACACACTAAATATAAGTTTTTTGCTCAATTATACATCATTTTGGTCTAGGGTCCAAACTCAATTCAAACCAATGTTTTCATATCATAAACTCTATTTATGTCGTGTCTCTAACTTGTCTTGATATTATCTCTGTGAACACTATTACTACAGACTTTTAGCATTGAATTTACTTATAATTAAAGCCTTTATGTGAAACACGAAAGGAGAGTAAACACGTGAGAGAGTGGTTAATGAGAAAATATAAATTGTTTTTTTACCACTAACAAAATTTTATAGATTCGTGACGGGTAAGGAAAAGCAAGAAAAGCAACCTCAGATGAAGACGAATCAACTACAACTTTAGATTCAAGGTGTAACAGAAGTGGTGGAGAGGTTTCATTTGGTGATGGGCAGTATGCATGAAATGGTAGAAAGGTGTGGTGTTGATGGGGAATATCATAGGGTTGATCATGATGGAAATCATGCTAGGAAGCGTGAGATGCATATTAGTCTTATTGTTGACATTGATTTTGATGTTATAGGTGATGAGGATGATGATGCAGTGTCTTGGGGCTATAGGTATTAGATTGACAGCCTAGGAATAAGAGGTTTCATGGGGTTAGAAGGGCAGGTCAGTTCGGCCAAGAAGATGATTTAGGTGATTTTGGATATCGTGGTGCTTTAGGTGTAGAAAGAGACTCTAATAAACTAAAAATTTATAATTTTCAAGGTAGAAATGATCTTGAGATTTATTTAGAGCGGAAGAAGAAAATGGATTGCATCTTTCATTGCTAGTTTGTTCTAAGTAGAAAAATGTGAAAATTATGACCATTAAATTTGTTGATTATGCTGGAATACTTGGGATCAAATTGTGACTTCTAGTCAAAGGGATAAAGAAAGATGTTGATATGAAGGTTTTGATGAGAAAGCAATTTGTACCAAATCACTACTATAAAAAAAAAAAAAAAAATTAAGATATATATATATATAGATATATATATATATATAGATATATATATATATATATGAATGAGGGGCGAGTCAGTATGTTTCCTTGGATAAAAACTGTCCACGAAAAGAGCGCGCCTTTCGCCTCCGCATTTTAAAACCAGAACGTGGCGCCTTTATTAACCGCTCACCAATTGGTTGACAACAATTGTCAAAGAATATGAGGTGGATGGCATGGCATGTAAAATTGTAAAACATGTCCACGTAATGGCAGTAGGTATTTTGAGAGAGGACACGAGGGCATTTTTTAGGAGAATAATTACTAAATTTAGGATGGTCAATTATAATAGTAATTAATTACTTAGCTTTTTTATTTTAAATTAAAGGGACTAGGTTGTAATTAGCTGCTAGCAATCATGATAATTTAAATATAAAAACTCACTCTAATTTACTTTATTTGTCAAAGCTAATTCATTTAGTTTTATTTACATTATGTTTTCGAATATAATGATTAAGTTCGATAATTTTAGTTTTTAAATATAAAATAATTAATTAATTATATTGATAAAAGTAGTTAAAGATTTTATATTATAAAAATACCCTTTTGGATATACATCTAGAGCTTATTAATTTAATAATTTTTTTAGATGAATATTTTCTAAACAAAAAAACCCAATTAATTTGAGATGGGTTTATTAATTTTTAAAAACAAATTTTAATTTTTTTTTAATTTTTAGTTTCAAATTAATATTTTTTGAATTATTTTAATAAATTAATATCAAAAATAAATTCTAAAAAAACTATATTATTTTAATATATTTAAAAAAATTTAAAAATAATCTTTACTGTGATTGAAACACGTAACTACTATAATTAATTAATTCATCTCTACTGCCAGGTAAGCTAAGCTGCTGTCATCACTTTTCGCTAACAACAGCTGACTACTGTTGTCAGCTTATATGTACCGCTCACCATAACTTCCCCCCATACGCAGTGTGCATGGTGCAGATTAGCCCTCTCCTCCGCAAAATCCACCTCTACCCTCGTTATCCTATACCCCAAGAGCTCGTTAGCACGTCAGCGTCATCCAATTCAATTTAAAGCTCCCTCACTCACTTTTTCGCGATGCAATGCAATGCAATTATCACTTTGTTTGTCTAAACCTGCTCAGCACTTGAAGAACCCTCTAATGGCTGCATCCGGGTCGGGTTCCATCATGTGGTTCAGGAAGGGGCTTCGGATCCACGACAACCCAGCCTTAGAATATGCTTCCAAAGGGTCTGATTTTGTTTATCCAGTTTTTGTGATTGACCCGCATTACATGGAGCCGGATCCAAAAGCCTTCTCTCCAGGGTCAAGGCTCGCCGGTCTGAACCGGATCCGTTTCCTGCTAGAGAGTTTGGTAGATCTCGACACGAGTCTCAAGAAGCTGGGTTCGAGGCTGCTGATCTTAAAAGGAGAGCCTGGTCAGGTTTTGATTCGGTGCTTGAAAGAATGGGGTGTGAAAAAGCTTTGCTTTGAGTATGACACTGACCCATATTATCAAGCTTTAGATATTAGAGTTAAGGTAACAATACTATTTTCTCTTCTTTTATTTATTTAATTTTATTGTTATTATTAGTTCTTTTTTCTCATGTTTTGGTGATATGGCTTTTTTAACCTGTTGATCAAGATCAATAAGTTGGTTACAGTGCAAAACAAGTGAGTTTCATGTATGGCCCGAAGCAGGGGTGGAGCTACAAAGGGGGGAGAAGGGGGGCAGTTGCCTCCTGAAATTTTCAAAATATTCATTTTAGCCCTCTTTAATTTTAATTTTAATTTTATCATTTTAAATTTATCCTCTTCTTTTTAGATGTTTGCCCCCCACATTTCTTGCAATTCTTTATTTGCCCCTTATTGTTGAATCTTAGCTCCGCCCCTCGTCGGAGGGTGGTTGCCAAAATGGACAGTAACATTTCGCTTGCACTGTTCAGTAACGCTGATATGATAATATATATATCATGGTTAGTACAAGAAAATTGGTGCTGGCAATTACGTTCAGGCGGTGCATGATATTCATTTGCTGACCTGCACTGTCATCAACTTGCTGGCACATCAGTGGCTTGAGAAGCCATCTTGCAAACATTCATAGAAAAGCAAAGAGGAACGGAGCATGACACTGGTCTATTTTTTCAAGATTTAGACGTTGAAGTTAAAGCACTATACTGTATTCTCTCTATATCTACGTTCGTAATGCTGTTAAAATCATCGCAATTGAATGTTTCTTAGCGCATTACAAATTGCATTTCTCAACGGGATTCTACACTCTTTTCAGGCACCCAAAAAAGAAAAAGAAAAACATTAGGATGTGTTCATACTGAAATTAAATAGTTGGTAGTTTGCCACTTATGCATTGAGTATCATTGACAGTTTTAAGAGTTATCTTTTCATTGTTTTAACTGTAGAATCTTGATGGTTTTTATTAGTGTTCCTTTATTATTTCAAAAATTGAAGTTCTAAGGTCAATTTTCTCCACCTTAGTAAGGCCCAACCTGAATTAAACCCATTGTCGGCTCTATGAATGAATGTTGTGTGAAGTGTGAACATTGAATACGAAGTACATGTGTAGGGAGTGCTAAATAGTTCTTGTAAGTATGTGCCTGAGTAGCCTATCCCTGCTGATAGGAGGGTTGAATCATCTATGTTCTTACAGGAATATGCCTCTGCAGCAGGGATTGAAGTTTTTTCTCCTGTCAGTCATACACTTTTCAATCCAGCAGATATCATACAAAGGGTAGGTTAGAAGTGGTATTGTTATGTTCGTTGACATAATTTCTTTTACTGATGTGGAGCTGTTTTATTTGTTTTATCATACTAATATTGGCTACTTTTTTCCTGCTGCAATGGTTCATATCCAAAAAGAATGGAGGAAAGCCCCCACTGACTTACCAATCATTTCTAAAGCTCGCTGGACAACCTTCATGGGCATCATCCCCGCTTTTAACCTCTATTTCCTCACTTCCTCCTGTCGGAGATGTCGGAAGCTGTGAGATTTCAGAAGTTCCAACTATCAAAGACCTTGGTTATGGAGACATTGAACAAGTATGAATTTATCACTGCTCTAAGATTGTTCCTTTTTTGGACTTCTGATAAATAAAAATTTGTTTGAAGGAATGGATTCCTTTCAGAGGAGGCGAATCAGAAGCATTGAAGAGGTTGAAAGAATCAATCAGTGACAAGGTACATTGTAGTAGCACCCATGAAGTTTTTGCTTTCTTGACTAGCTGATAATTAGACAATGAAGTCATTCACGGTTTTATTTAGTTTACGAGTTTCATTTTTTCCCCGTGGTTTTTGCGATCCAATAATTCATGTAAGGTTTTATAATGCAACAACCTGAGTTTGTTCTTACACGTTCTATGTTTGTTTTCTTGAAGTTTTATTAATGTTTAAGAGTCTGGTTATGTTAGTTAGTTTTGGAGGGAATATCTGTTAGGCTAGTTGGTTAGTGCACGTGTGAAAGGGGAGGGAAAGTCAGGCAGTCAGTTTGGCACGTGCTTTGTTAACGAAATGGAAGAAGTTATCCATTTTGCGTCTTGTAATCTTCTGATTTCTACTCTGTAACCTCTCTCTCTCGAACAACAATTCTCTTTTACATATCTAGATTCATCTGTACTCTTTTTACCTTCTCGCAAGCTTTTACAATCCAATAAAGGCATATTTCAATGCATTTCTGAATTGATGGATTATGTTCTTAAATTCAATCCTGCAAACAACATTGAATCTATATTCATTGTTCCTCAATCTACTGGTCACTTCATGCATGTAGCCTTCCCTCATACCCTAAAGAACCCACTCTCCTATTTAAATGTTCCTCCTATAGCTTTCACAAAATCACATGAACACCTTGCTTGTACAAAACTAGGAAGTTTGCCCCCTTTTCAGGTTATGAAATTTTATCTGGTTTTACTGAAATCCCATCAACAGTAGTCACATGTTTTTCTTGAATTCGTAACCATAGTGTTCCTCAATTTCTGTCTTGTAGTATCTAGGTGTAGCATTTATGTTGCTCACCTTTTCTTGGTATTGCAGGAGTGGGTAGCAAATTTTGAGAAACCTAAGGGCAATCCTTCTGCGTTTGTAAAACCTGCAACAACTGTGTTATCACCTTACTTAAAGGTGAGCAGCCGATTACTTTGTTGGTCAGTAAATCTGTTTTACTTGTCACAAGAGTTGTAACATGCAGCTAGAAAATTCTAACTAAAACTCTCAAGTTATCAACAAGCCCTTCATCGTTCTTCATTTTCGTTGCCATTGTTTTAATCTCCTAGGCAGTTTGGCTGTCTCTCTTCCAGGTATTTCTATCAATGCCTTCAAGATATCTATAAAAACGTCCAGAAGCACACGTCACCACCTGTATCTCTTGCAGGCCAGGTCAGTTAAACACCATCAATCATTTGTAATGCTTTTGCACATGCTGCTACACTTGAATTTAGATTCAAATTCTGGCAGTTGTTATGGAGAGATTTTTTCTACACTGTGGCTTTTGGCACTCCCAATTTCGATAGGATGGAGGGCAATAAACTATGCAAGCAGGTAAGCACCAGTCATCATATATGCTTATGGATATCTCTTCTATTAGTTTTTTTCCTTGTTTTGTTTATTGCAATTTGAAAGGAGCTGGTTCCTTTTTCTTCAAAAAGGGCTACAGATCCCTGATGTCTGGTTCATGCCATGGCATTATTTAAAATTTTGCACTGAGAGGACCCTATATAAATGTAGTTTTGGTTATTTGGAACTTCCCTACGGTTGTTTTTTTTTTTTTTTAAATGAGGGCTGGTGCTTAGCGATTCCTTTATCTTCTTATATATTTGAAAATCAAACCAGGAAATACTATCTGCTGTCTTCATTTTAATTTCTGCTTGCATGGATTTCCTCTCTATCACAAGGCCATGACTTAATACCTATGTGGAATTATAGATACCATGGAATGATGATGATGAGTTGCTAGCAGCTTGGAGGGAAGCTAGAACAGGATACCCTTGGATTGATGCCATCATGGTCCAGGTTAGATCTGTTGCAAAACTACTAATTGTTCAGTTTTTCTTTTTATATTCCAAAACAAGTGTGCTGATTCAGTTTCTAGCAAACTCACTGGCAGTTAAATATGTGTCATTCTTGTAGCTCCGCAAGTGGGGTTGGATGCACCATCTAGCACGGCATTCTGTTGCATGTTTTCTCACTCGTGGGGATCTGGTATATTACCAATATATCCTCCTCTCTTTTTCTTAATCTCATCTGTTACTGACCTGAATCATTACTGCTTATAGTTTCTTCACTGGGAAAGAGGTCGTGATGTTTTTGAGAGACTTCTGATTGATTCAGATTGGGCAATAAATAATGGAAATTGGCTATGGCTATCATGTTCATCCTTTTTTTACCAGGTATGCAGAAGCAGTATAAACAAGTTTTGATGATACCCGTCACTAAATGGTTGGTAGGGACTTGCATCATTCCAAAACTCCAAGATAGCATGGGACCTTCAGCACTCTGACTGCATGTGAGACTCATGTTTAGTGGTCTTTCAGAAAAAAATCAGTTAAAAAACTATTCAAAGTATTATGAGGGGAATGATTGTCTCATTGATAATTTTGAATCATCTAATTTCAGCATTTTTTTCTGGCAACATTCTAAAGGTTTGAACAGATAATATTACATGGTGAAATAAACCGAAAAGCACATAAGATTCCTTATATCTAGTAGGAAATACTGGTTGATTTGTTTCCCAATCCCTTATCTGCTGCCTGCGTTTGCCTGAATTGAGCTTGGATGCTCATTTCCTTTTTCCCCTTCAAAACATTACTGCTCTGTTTCACAATTTGTTGTGCTCTAGCTTTCTAAATTTTTAATGGATTTTCTGCTGACAGTATAACCGATCTACTCACCAATATCATTTGGGAAGAAGTATGACCCAAATGGTGATTATATAAGACATTTTCTCCCTGTATTGAAAGGTAATATGGAGTTCCTATCATGCCATTTATTTCTTTTGGCTGAGTGTAAATTTTATATGCATTTATAATTATACAAATGCTCAGATATGCCAAAGGAGTACATCTATGAGCCATGGACAGCTCCACCAGGCATTCAAAGAAAAGCAAAGTGCATAATAGGAAGAGATTATCCAAAACCAGGTCTGTTGTCTACCATTTATTGTGCCTTATCCTTAGTTATACGCCATTATCTGGATCCGGTCGTTTTTTCCAAGGGATTTGTAGCGGGTTGATTTATTCACTCGCAGCAATAATGCCTTGGAAGCCATACTATATCCATTAATATGTACCATTGGTAAAAAAAAAGTGCTGCTCTGTGTTGTAGCACAGTTCATTTTGAATTTGCCACTCGCCTGCCAAATGCCAAACTAGTAGTCCATGTGTTATTAGCGTCTGCCTCCTGTTTACCCATTTTCCAAATAATTTTGTTTTGCAGTTGATTTGCCATGCATTTGCATGCAGTTGGGAGTTATACTTATTTTCACCCTCATGCTTGTTTCAGTGGTGTATCATGATTCTGCAAGCAAAGAGTGCAAGAGGAAATTGGCAGAAGCTTATGCATTAAACCAAAAATTGAATGCCAGCTGAGCCAGAAGATTTAGATAATCTAAGGAGAAAATTGGAGCAAGATGAAGACCTAGAGCCAAAATTAGAAGGCAGAGACAAAAGGTTGGTCACCTGACCTGAGAATATGATTCCGGCTGACCTTCCAGTAGGCATGAGGCGAAAATTTAGACGTAAGCTCTTGGCGAAACATAATATGGCTGTAGGAGAATTTTAAATGTTCAAGCTGCTCGAGCAGCTTAGTTTGATTCAGCTTTCTTGAAGGGAAGTGCTTTCCTAGGTTTTTTTGGCGAATTTAATCCCCCCGGATTTTTAGTTGTGTCAATGCCCTTGGAGTTAATTGGAATCTTCTAATAGTCTAATAGAGTAGTGATAATCATAAACAAAATATGAGCAGAAAATCTATAATTTTTAATGAATATGTCAGGTTCTGTTTAGATAATGCTTGATTATCTAAAAACAAAAGATACGAAGAAGATAATTGAGATCGAATATTTGAGAAATATATTTCTTTATGTTTTTATTTTTATTTTTCTAACTAAATACATCTCTATTTTTTTTAGTATTTGTTTATTTTATCTTGAAACTTCAGTAGTGAATTTTTAAGAGCATTTTTGAAAAAAAAAGAGGAAGATTGTATTGAGAATTTATGCATTAAATTTCTTTTTAATCCTATTAAGCGGATAAATGTACATATCCTTATTTTTTTTTATAAGATTATACTTTAGAGAGCAGCATTTGTACTCCAATTTATATTTTTTAATTTCAAGATTTATCCTTATTTATCTTGACTCCTTTTACTGTTTCAAGTTTTATTTAGATAATATATATATGCTTTTAATTATCTAATTTATTAATTTATTTTTCATATAATCAAGAAATTATTATCGACATATATTACTTTTAATTTGAGTTCAACTTTCATTTATTTGATTATGAGGATCGTTAATTCATTATCCAACAAAAACAAACCTTTACATATAATAAATTATACATATCTTTTTACGAAAATATTTATATTTTGCATTTTAATCTTGAATGATTTAATACGGTATAGCTATTTAATTCATTCTATTACTTCACAGCTTAACTTCATTTAAGATGTGTCATTTATATTGTCTTTATATATATATATATATATATAATGATTAATAAAATATACATTTTTCTAAGAAAATCGGAGAAATTCGCTAAGTAAAATTTTTTTTTGCAAATGATCTCAAGGTTTTGAAATTATAGCTTGATCTAACAGATTTTGCTATGAAAAATCAAAATAAAATTGATGCTTTTAAAAAATAATAAACTGCCTAATAAAAGAATAAAATTGTAATGAGCCGAGACAATGCAAAGTTTTGTGTTTAGTACTCTAAGAATATACATACACGAGATGTTCATTTATAATTTTAGAGTGATATTCACTTATAGATTTCACTAATTTAATTATTTATAAGATTTTTATTTTTTAATGATATCAACTTGTTTTTCAATATATTGAATTCATAGCCATAATAATTAAAATATTTCAGTATATAGCGATATAGATGCTTGTCTGAAACAATTATGTATCATAATTATAATTACTCAACTTGGGGTTTAATCCAAGGTATGGTTTGTTCATGTTAACCATTTATTTTTTTTATTTTTATTTTTTACTAAAACATTGATTTAGAGTGATATAAAAAATAAATCTAGAACAATAAAAACCAGAATGAAATGTAACCTTGGAATACATAAGTTGGTGATTTATTAGATTAACTTGTCATCTTTATAGTCTATTTGAAACCAAATCATATATCAATTGAATTCAATTGATAATCTATTATAATATATATATTTGAAATAAATAAAATATTAAACCACATAATTAAATTCAATTATATTATAAGAATATATATCTATATATATGTATATGTATATATATAAATGAATTGAATTATCAATTTTGATTATTTTTAACCATCACGGACATATGCACCTCTTCTCTACCTATTGTTCCAAAAAATGGGCACCCGCTTGGCATTCATTTACTGCAGAAGAAATGACAGAAAATATGACTTTTTCTTTGTTTTTATTTCCCACCCATTTGCTCTCTCGTTCCACAAACCAATACTGCTATTTAAATAGAGGTGATCATTTTTAATTTAATTTGATTTTTATATAAAAAATATTAAATTAAAATTATTATTTAAAAAAAATCTAAAACTAAATTAAAACCGGTTTAAACCGGCCGGTTTTGGTTCGGATTTTTTTTAAAAAAATCGGTTCAAATCGGTTTGGCTAGGTTTTTTTCGATTAGACTTGGTTTTTTCGGCTTTGGCTCGGTTTTTTCAGTTTGAGTTTGGTTCTGTTCGGTTTTTTCAGTTTTAGACTTATAAAATCGAAACCAGACTAGTCGGTTTTTTTTAAAAAAATTTAATTATTTTAATCGGTTAATTTTTTTGTTTTTTATTTTTAATTTTCTTGATTTAATTAGTTTTTTTATTATTTTTTTCACTGTTAATTTAAAAGCAGAGTCAATCAAGCAAAGGAGGCAATCCCTTTTTCCATTACCAGCCCACCAGCCCAAGCCACTGCCGATCCACACAGCCTTGGCCCTCTCTTCTTGAAGAAACCAGCACGCAGCCTTGCCGCCACCAATCCATCCAACAAATTATGACTCAAACTACACTTGAATTGCAAAGCTTGTCTTTGTGAATGTCCTGAGTTCGATCCTCAAGAATATCAGTATGTCATCCCCGCGGTATCTTACTTGCCTACTAGGCTTGTAGGATGTTCGGTAGGCCCTGAGATTAATTGTAGTGCGCTTAAGTTGAACCGAACACCTAAAATCATCAAAAAAAAAAATTATGACTCAAACTATCCAGACGCCATGAAGACCTCTCATCGTTGAATTATCCACAAAAAGCAACAGTTCCGAGCTAGATCCAAGTCTCCACTGCCCTAACACATCTCCCTCGTACCAAAGCCAACAAAACCAGTTGCCGGATTTTACCAAATCAAACCCACCAATCACACCTCGTGCTCGCATACAATCAGAGCTTAAAAAAAAAGAGACTGGATTGATGATAATCATGTTACTTATAATAATGAGGAGAAGCAAGAAGGAAGATTGTTAAACAGATGAAGATATAAGCCCAGTTGAGTTTCTCACCAGACTTGGCATTTCTCATAAACAATTTGCTCTCTTTCTCAGGGAAAGATCCATGCATATATGGTGGGTGGGTGGGTCTTTGTTTCCTGCTTGTATGTTATTTGGAAGAACCTTCTGCAATTTTCAATGGATCTTCTGAGATTCCCCTTTAAACAATGTATTAATTATCATAGTGCTTTACAGAACCTAAAAGTCAAAAGACTTCCCAAGTAACCATATAATTCCCTCTTTCAAGATTACGAGCTGTTAACGGTTATTTTTAAATAATTTTTTGTATTAAAATAAATATTAATAATATTTTTTTATTTTTTAAAAATTATTTTTAAAATAAACACATTAAAATAATTTAAAAACACCAAAAACATATTAATTTAAAATTAATAAAAAAATAAAAAAAATTTAAATTATTTTAAAATTATTTTTAAAATATAGAAACAAATAAACATCATGAATTGCATTGAAATTCTAGACACAACATATTATGTACTCTTAACTGCTTTAATGAATGTGTTTTTTTTTTTTTGTTTTTTTACATTTTATAGAAGTTTAGAAGAAAGCAACAAAAATAATTGGAATTGAAACTCAATATTTATAATATATTATTTGCACTTCTTGCTTGAATTAATTTTATTTTTTATTATTTTTTATTTTTTTTGCAATGTTAAGAACTAAAGAAGCAAATTTTTTACTCACAAACCATGACCATTTATAGACGTTGGGGTTCACTAAAGCAACAACATGGGTCGGAAATGAAAATCTACAGGCACAACACATTCTATCCAATTCACTGCATGAATTTTTTTTCCTGGCATAATTACGAGGACAAAACCAAGTGATTTTGCTAACACTTTCGAATACAATGAATACATTAAAAGCGATGCAAAATATGATATAAAAGACCAAGGAAAACGAGATTACCCTCAAGAGAATAAGGGATTATTTAGGAACAGGGTTTTCAAAAATTTAGAATTTTATTTTTTATTTAAAATAATTTTTATATATATTTAAATTGTTTTAATATGCTGATATCAAAAATAATTTTTTAAAAATAAAATATATTTATAAGCGAAAAGCATTTTAAATCATCTTCGCTATCATAATTCTAAACATGCCTAAATGAAAAGCTACTGCACCATATACAGTGCGTGGTGACCAAACTCTAGATGGTTGTGTCTTTTTTGGATGGGGATTAGCTCCACCTTCTAACCCTTTTCTATAATGGTGGTGTGTCTCACCACTTCTTGAGGAGTGAGATCAGCTCACAACTCTGGTTTCACTCTTTTTTTTTCTTTTTAATTTGATTATTTGAGTTATTTTGATTGTATTAAGTAGCTTGTTGGTGGCTTCATAGATGGTGGGTGAATGCTATATTTTGCACCAAAAGGTTAGAGGGGCTACCTTTTGGTTTTGAGAGACTTGCTCAGTTTATGGCAGGTTCGTGGATTACAAAATAGGGTGATCTAGTGCTGTTATCAGAGCTGCCATTATTGTTGCTTTATGGCTTGGAGGAGATGTCGAAGAAAGAATCTAGAGGCTTGGGGTTTGTTCGAATAAAAGAGATTGATGATATGAGTTTAGTGGAAATTGAAAAAGTGGTTTCCTTTTTATCTTTTTTTTTTCATTTAAGTCCCCTATTTTTCTGAAACTTCACATTTAAACCATAATTCTTTCAATTCTCCACCAACTGATGCGAACCTCGTGATCACGTGGTCACGCAACCCACAATCAAGATTGAGATCTGATCCCGGAAAGCCGAAATAGGTCTGATAGGAGTGCGACACAATGGAAACCTGCCCCAAGGCACCTACACTATTGGAATGAGTAGAATGACGCCACGAAGCCAGTTAATCTTCGATAAGTCAGATTCAGTTCGTTCAAGAACTGAAGAATGCAAGAATCACTCTCACACGTTAAAACTGAAAAATTCAGAAGTAATTATCATCAAAGCTGCCGAAATTATGGCTTACATGAGTTTAAATAGTTCTTGAAAAATTAACCCTAATGGACCTCTTATGTGGACTTATATGAGGTCCACTCAAAACTGGCCCAAAACCCTAAACTAAAAAGCCCATAACCTGATCCAAACAAGCCTTGGATCCTAGCTGAAAACAAACTATTAATTAAGCCCAAACATGAAAGAAAATAATAAAAATAAGTAACTTGTCATTAAATACCACCAGCCCTTCTTTTCTTGTGTAGCTAGGATGAATAAGAAATCCTTAAAGAAAAGGATTCTGAAACATTAATGAATCCTTGCCACACTAGGAGATTATATTAACTCATTAAAGATCCTTGTGGAACTAGGAAATTCCCAAAACCAGCTCCCACATCCTTGGAGGAAAAGAATCCTAATCAAATAGGAAGTCCACAAGTCAAATGGAAGTAAATAACAAAATCCGTACAGCCTCTGTTGACCAGTATTGGGGTGCCTTCCCGAACTCCGATTGACCTGCAATTTTAACCCAAGGTAGTAAGATATGTCTGGAGAGTCCACATAAATATTAGCCCGATCCAACGGTCGGATTGAGAATTATGACTGTTGCCGTAAACCTGGACTGTTGCGATTTTTACGCCAAAATCCGAATCTGACCTTACTTGGGTCGTATCACAGGGCTGAACCGTATCATTCCCTCCCTCTTCAAGAAGATTCGCCCTCGAATCTTGAATAGCATTAATGGTGACTTCAGTAGCCTCTTGTTTAAGCCTTCGGAATCCCCTTATTGCTGACACCTTTCTCCAACAACACTGTATAGAAGTAGTGACTGACAAGAATTTCAAATAAGCATGCCGTACTAACCACTTGCGTACATACTTTTGAATGATAACCACAGCGACTCTCCTTCGTCTTTCATCCTTTTGGCTTTGTACCTCCTTTTCCCATGAAGCTTCAAGATCATAGAATAATCTTCTACACTTATCAACTTCTCGTTCTAGAACCCCCAAACCATGGCTTAGTATTTCGCATCGTTGATCTACAATCCTCCTCTGTTCCCTCTCCCTTAGTGAATATTCACATGACACAGATAGGGGAAAAAACAAGAAGACGACGACAAGAATAGAGTTTATAGCATGAAGAACATTGATTTAGACTCGAGAATACAAATCTGACTTTTGTTTGGACCAAACTTATCGAAAAACAAACTAATGCGAGGGTGATGAAAATGACTCAAACAACAGCCAAATATCAAAATATGATGATAGTATAATGGCAGGAACGAAATCAACAGAAACAAAACAAGTTTTGAAAGATAACACCAAACAGACCCGTTACGACAAACAAGACCTAATTCGGGAAACCTAAAGAAACCGATATCCAAATGACCTCGAATTTAATTTTATTATTACAATACTATGAAATCACCAAAAATCAATTTATAGGTCGTTCTCTTATTTCTAGGTCCCAAACTCCTTGTATGATCAGTTTGCGGCAGAATTGATCCTCCAATTAAAACCTCCAGAAGCCGGAATCAAAAATATGCTAAATATAATATGAAGTTTCAACTGATTCTAAGGTGTTTTTCTTACGGCTCACTAATAGTAGTGTTTCTGCGGCAGAATTGAACCTCGAATTAAAACCTCAAGCAAACAATATCGAAATATGTCCAAATTTGATATATGATGCGATCTCACCCCAAATAGACTGAATATGAAGTTTAAATTGATTCCAAGGTGTTTTACCTAGGGTTCACTAAGAGTAGTGTTTTTGCGGCAGAATTGAAACTCAAATTAAAACCTCAAGCAAAATATATAATAAGCCCAAATTTGATATATCATGCGATCCCACCCCCAATAGACTGAATATGAAGTTTAAATTGATTCCGAGGTGGTTTGCTTATGGTTCACCAAGATTTGTGTTTCTGCGGCAAAAATTGAATGATCCTTCAAATTTCAACTAATCACTCTTTTCTCTATTTCTTTCTGATTTTTTTTTCTTTTTAACAAACTGATATGATTAGAGACAGTAACAAGATGAAATATAAACTTTTTTTTTTTTTTTTGCTTAGATGACACAGACACGAAGAACAAGAAGATGGATGCAAACACTGAAAAACTTAAGGGACACTAAAAAAAAAACGAAAATAACAGAATGATATGACCTTGTTTCGGAGCCTAGCTCTGATACCAACTGATGCGAACCTCGTGATCACGTGGTCACGCAACCCACAATCAAGATTGAGATCTGATCCCGGAAAGCCGAAATAGGTCTGATAGGAGTGCGACACAATGGAAACCTGCCCCAAGGCACCTACACTATTGGAATGAGTAGAATGACGCCACGAAGCCAGTTAATCTTCGATAAGTCAGATTCAGTTCGTTCAAGAACTGAGGAATGCAAGAATCACTCTCACACGTTAAAACTGAAAAATTCAGAAGTAATTATCATCAAAGCTGCCGAAATTGTGGCTCACATGAGTTTAAATAGTTCTTGAAAAATTAACCCTAATGGACCTCTTATGTGGACTTATATGAGGTCCACTCAAAACTGGCCCAAAACCCTAAACTAAAAAGCCCATAACCTGATCCAAACAAGCCTTGGATCCTAGCTGAAAACAAACTATTAATTAAGCCCAAACATGAAAGAAAATAATAAAAATAAGTAACTTGTCATTAAATACCACCAGCCCTTCTTTCCTCGTGTAGCTGGGATGAATAAGGAATCCTTAAAAGAAAAGGATTCTGAAACATTAATGAATCCTTGCCACACTAGGAGATTATATTGCAACTCATTAAAGATCCTTGTGGAACTAGGAAATTCCCAAAACCAGCTCCCACATCCTTGGAGGAAAAGAATCCTAATCAAATAGGAAGTCCACAAGTCAAATGGAAGTAAATAACAAAATCCGTACAGCCTCTGTTGACCAGTATTGGGGTGCCTTCCCGAACTCCGATTGACCTGCAAGTTTAACCCAAGGTAGTAAGATGTGTCTGGAGAGTCCACATAAAATATTAGCCCGATCCAACGGTCGGATTGAGAATTATGACTGTTGCCGTAAACCTGGACTGTTGCGCTTTTTACGCCAAAATCCGAATCTGACCTTACTTGGGTCGTATCACAGGGCTGAACCGTATCATTCCCTCCCTCTTCAAGAAGATTCGCCCTCGAATCTTGAATAGCATTAATGGTGACTTCAGTAGCCTCTTGTTTAAGCCTTCGGAATCCCCTTATTGCTAACACCTTTCTCCAACAACACTGTATAGAAGTAGTGACTGACAAGAATTTCAAATAAGCACGCCGTACTAACCACTTGCGTACATACTTTTGAATGATAACCACAGACTCTCCTTCGTCTTTCATCCTTTTGGCGTTGTACCTCTTTTTCCCATGAAGCTTCAAGATCATAGAATAATCTTCTACACTTATCAACTTCTCGTTCTAGAACCCCCAAACCATGGCTTAGTATTTCGCATCGTTGATCTACAATCCTCCTCTGTTCCCTCTCCCTTAGTGAATACATGACACAGATAGGGGAAAAAAACAAGAAGACGACGACAAGAATAGAGTTTATAGCATGAAGAACATTGATTTAGACTCGAGAATACAAATCTGACTTTTGTTTGGACCAAACTTATCGAAAAACAAACTAATGCGAGGGTGATGAAAATGACTCAAACAACAGCCAAATATCAAAATATGATGATAGTATAATGGCAGGAACGAAATCAACAGAAACAAAACAAGTTTTGAAAGATAACACCAAACAGACCCGTTACGACAAAACAAGACCTAATTCGGGAAACCTAAAGAAACCGATATCCAAATGACCTCGAATTTAATTTGTATTATTACAATACTATGAAATCACCAAAAATCAATTTATAGGTCGTTCTCTTATTTCTAGGTACCCAAACTCCTTGTATGATCAGTTTGCGGCAGAATTGATCCTCCAATTAAAACCTCCAGAAGCCGGAATCAAAATATGCCCAAATTTAATATAGGTTCTCATCCCCAATACACATAATGAAGTTTCAACTGATTCTAAGGTGTTTTTCTTACGGCTCACTAATAGTAGTGTTTCTGCGGCAGAATTGAACCTCGAATTAAAACCTCAAGCAAACAATATCGAAATATGTCCAAATTTGATATATGATGCGATCTCACCCCAAATAGACTGAATATGAAGTTTAAATTGATTCCAAGGTGTTTTACCTAGGGTTCACTAAGAGTAGTGTTTTTGCGGCAGAATTGAAACTCAAATTAAAACCTCAAGCAAATAATATCATAATAAGCCCAAATTTGATATATCATGCGATCCCACCCCCATATAGACTGAATATGAAGTTTAAATTGATTCCGAGGTGGTTTGCTTATGGTTCACCAAGATTTGTGTTTCTGCGGCAAAAATTGAATGATCCTTCAAATTTCAACTAATCACTCTTTTCTCTATTTCTTTCTGATTTTTTTTTCTTTTTAACAAACTGATATGATTAGAGACAGTAACAAGATGAAATATAGCTTTTTTTTTTTTTTTTGCTTAGATGACACAGACACGAAGAACAAGAAGATGGATGCAAACACTGAAAAACTTAAGGGACACTAAAAAAAAAACGAAAATAACAGAATGATATGACCTTGTTTCGGAGCCTAGCTCTGATACCAACTGATGCGAACCTCGTGATCACGTGGTCACGCAACCCACAATCAAGATTGAGATCTGATCCCGGAAAGCCGAAATAGGTCTGATAGGAGTGCGACACAATGGAAACCTGCCCCAAGGCACCTACACTATTGGAATGAGTAGAATGACGCCACGAAGCCAGTTAATCTTCGATAAGTCAGATTCAGTTCGTTCAAGAACTGAAGAATGCAAGAATCACTCTCACACGTTAAAACTGAAAAATTCAGAAGTAATTATCATCAAAGCTGCCGAAATTGTGGCTTACATGAGTTTAAATAGTTCTTGAAAAATTAACCCTAATGGACCTCTTATGTGGACTTATATGAGGTCCACTCAAAACTGGCCCAAAACCCTAAACTAAAAAGCCCATAACCTGATCCAAACAAGCCTTGGATCCTAGCTGAAAACAAACTATTAATTAAGCCCAAACATGAAAGAAAATAATAAAAATAAGTAACTTGTCATTAAATACCACCAGCCCTTCTTTCCTTGTGTAGCTAGGATGAATAAGGAATCCTTATAAGAAAAGGATTCTGAAACATTAATGAATCCTTGCCACACTAGGAGATTATATTGTAACTCATTAAAGATCCTTGTGGAACTGGAAATTCCCAAAACCAGCTCCCACATCCTTGGAGGAAAAGAATCCTAATCAAATAGGAAGTCCACAAGTCAAATGGAAGTAAATAACAAAATCCGTACAGCCTCTGTTGACCAGTATTGGGGTGCCTTCCCGAACTCCGATTGACCTGCAATTTTAACCCAAGGTAGTAAGATATGTCTGGAGAGTCCACATAAATATTAGCCCGATCCAACGGTCGGATTGAGAATTATGACTGTTGCCGTAAACCTGGACTGTTGCGCTTTTTACGCCAAAATCCGAATCTGACCTTACTTGGGTCGTATCACAGGGCTGAACCGTATCATTCCCTCCCTCTTCAAGAAGATTCGCCCTCGAATCTTGAATAGCATTAATGGTGACTTCAGTAGCCTCTTGTTTAAGCCTTCGGAATCCCCTTATTGCTAACACCTTTCTCCAACAACACTGTATAGAAGTAGTGACTGACAAGAATTTCAAATAAGCATGCCGTACTAACCACTTGCGTACATACTTTTGAATGATAACCACAGCGACTCTCCTTCGTCTTTCATCCTTTTGGCGTTGTACCTCTTTTTCCCATGAAGCTTCAAGATCATAGAATAATCTTCTACACTTATCAACTTCTCGTTCTAGAACCCCCAAACCATGGCTTAGTATTTCGCATCGTTGATCTACAATCCTCCTCTGTTCCCTCTCCCTTAGTGAATACATGACACAGATAGGGGAAAAAAACAAGAAGACGACGGCAAGAATAGAGTTTATAGCATGAAGAACATTGATTTAGACTCGAGAATACAAATCTGACTTTTGTTTGGACCAAAACTTATCGAAAAACAAACTAATGCGAGGGTGATGAAAATGACTCAAACAACAGCCAAATATCAAAATATGATGATAGTATAATGGCAGGAACGAAATCAACAGAAACAAAACAAGTTTTGAAAGATAACACCAAACAGACCCGTTACGACAAACCAAGACCTAATTCGGGAAACCTAAAGAAACCGATATCCAAATGACCTCGAATTTAATTTGTATTATTACAATACTATGAAATCACCAAAAATCAATTTATAGGTCGTTCTCTTATTTCTAGGTACCCAAACTCCTTGTATGATCAGTTTGCGGCAGAATTGATCCTCCAATTAAAACCTCAAGAAGCCGGAATCAAAATATGCCCAAATTTAATATGAAGTTTCAACTGATTCTAAGGTGTTTTTCTTACGGCTCACTAATAGTAGTGTTTCTGCGGCAGAATTGAACCTCGAATTAAAACCTCAAGCAAACAATATTGAAATATGTCCAAATTTGATATATGATGCGATCTCACCCCAAATAGACTGAATATGAAGTTTAAATTGATTCCAAGGTGTTTTACCTAGGGTTCACTAAGAGTAGTGTTTTTGCGGCAGAATTGAAACTCAAATTAAAACCTCAAGCAAATAATATCATAATAAGCCCAAATTTGATATATCATGCGATCCCACCCCCAATAGACTGAATATGAAGTTTAAATTGATTCCGAGGTGGTTTGCTTATGGTTCACCAAGATTTGTGTTTCTGCGGCAAAAATTGAATGATCCTTCAAATTTCAACTAATCACTCTTTTCTCTATTTCTTTCTGATTTTTTTTTTCTTTTTAACAAACTGATATGATTAGAGACAGTAACAAGATGAAATATAAACTTTTTTTTTTTTTTGCTTAGATGACACAGACACGAAGAACAAGAAGATGGATGCAAACACTGAAAAACTTAAGGGACACTAAAAAAAAAACGAAAATAACAGAATGATATGACCTTGTTTCGGAGCCTAGCTCTGATACCAACTGATGCGAACCTCGTGATCACGTGGTCACGCAACCCACAATCAAGATTGAGATCTGATCCCGGAAAGCCGAAATAGGTCTGATAGGAGTGCGACACAATGGAAACCTGCCCCAAGGCACCTACACTATTGGAATGAGTAGAATGACGCCACGAAGCCAGTTAATCTTCGATAAGTCAGATTCAGTTCGTTCAAGAACTGAAGAATGCAAGAATCACTCTCACACGTTAAAACTGAAAAATTCAGAAGTAATTATCATCAAAGCTGCCGAAATTGTGGCTTACATGAGTTTAAATAGTTCTTGAAAAATTAACCCTAATGGACCTCTTATGTGGACTTATATGAGGTCCACTCAAAACTGGCCCAAAACCCTAAACTAAAAAGCCCATAACCTGATCCAAACAAGCCTTGGATCCTAGCTGAAAACAAACTATTAATTAAGCCCAAACATGAAAGAAAATAATAAAAATAAGTAACTTGTCATTAAATACCACCAGCCCTTCTTTCCTTGTGTAGCTAGGATGAATAAGGAATCCTTATAAGAAAAGGATTCTGAAACATTAATGAATCCTTGCCACACTAGGAGATTATATTGCAACTCATTAAAGATCCTTGTGGAACTCGGAAATTCCCAAAACCAGCTCCCACATCCTTGGAGGAAAAGAATCCTAATCAAATAGGAAGTCCACAAGTCAAATGGAAGTAAATAACAAAATCCGTACAGCCTCTGTTGACCAGTATTGGGGTGCCTTCCCGAACTCCGATTGACCTGAAATTTTAACCCAAGATAGTAGGATATGTCTGGAGAGTCCACATAAAGTATTAGCCCGATCCAACGGTCGGATTGAGAACTATGACTGTTGCCGTAAACCTGGACTGTTGCGCTTTTTACGCCAAAATCCGAATCTGACCTTACTTGGGTCGTATCACAGGGCTGAACAGTATCACCAACTCACACAAATGCTTAATGACAAATGCAACTATTTATTTACATATACTGGAAGGTATTGGGTTTTATTTGTACCTCGCGCCATTATTCATGCTCACATAGAGCATTGTGGCCTTTAATTAATATTAACAAAGATTAAGGCGCATGGGTTTCTATTGCTGATGTATTTTTTTCCCTATAATGTGTTTTTGACAAACATGCTAAGGGTTTCTTGAGGATAAAAAAATTGTTGCTATTTGCCTCGGACTTGGTTTTGTAAAGGATAGTTCGGATTTTTATTTTCTAATAAATTAAAACTTGAGGGGCCATAATTGATAATGGGGGAAAACCACATTCCTCAAGAGAAGAAAAAAAGTAGCCTAATTTAGTGGGGAGGAGAGATAGAAAAGAAAAGTAAAGAAAAAAAAGGGAAAATTGGTCGCACACGCCATAAAAAAATAGTCATTACAAAGAGTCTTAAAAAAAATCCATGTTGTGATGCTTTCAATGATATTAATGGAGACCATATATGGATGTCATAGGACGTTGCATGTACTATTATATTGTGGTGGGTCCTCTCACACGTTGGTGTGTGCTTCCCTACATGCCACTTGAGCCATGTCCTTTTCTTTTAATTTTATTCCTAATTATCTAATGACTTTTTAAGTTCAGGCTCAGATTTCATCAACCCAAGCCCAATGAAGGCCAATTGGCAAGTTTTTATTTTTTGTAATCATGCCAATGACACGGATCAAAAATTTGATATTTAACTCGAGTTGACTAAGGGTTATCCAATATATCTCTACCTCAATATTAGAACAAGAAAAGATGCCATCTTTTTTTTTTTTTTCTTAAGTTGACCTATATTTTTATAAGTTGTTTGGGTTGCTTTTGACGCTGCCAAATCAACTTGGTAACATCGTAGCAGCTCCAACACGATGAGTTTGAAGCATAAACTAGGCTAGCAATCAAGTCGAGAGGTTTTCTAGATTGACTTGTTTGATCGGATTTAATGATATTTTCAAAGAGTTCCCTACGACATATCTAGATATTTTACGTTCAAAAAAGCATTGTTGCTTTGATTTTTTTTTTTAAATAGTTTGGGTAACATTGTCTATATGTTTTTTGTTTAAGTCATATCGGGTTTTGAATGGGTTTTGCTTTGCACGTTATGAGATTATGCTTATTTTATACCAAAAAATGCTCACAAAAGGCTTTACTTACACCTCAAATATGTACCTGCATCGAAGCATAGGCAACGACTACCCTTTATAAGTAAAAAAAGGGGGGGATGATAGAAGCATGTCATCTTTTTTTTTTTTTTTTAAAAAGAAAGGGGTGAACAACGCATCGTCTATTCCATTAACTTAAAAAGGGCTCATGTGCACCGGCCTAGATTTGTAGGTCTGCATGCAGGCCCTTTCTTTGTAGGCCAACAGGCCAAAAGAGGCCAAGATAGAAGCGCATTGTCTTTTTTTTTTTTAGCGAAGAAAGGGGCAAACAACACATTGTTCCTCCCATTAATTTTTTTTAAAAAGCTCATGTGAATGGGCTTAGACTTGGAAGTCCATACGCAGACCCTTGCTTTGTGGGCTAGGAGCTAGGTTTTGCTTGCCAGACCCACAATGTCTGGCCTCATTTTAACCACTAGTAGAAAAGAGTTTGAACCGGTTTTGATTTTCTTTTTTAAAAAATAAGTTTGGTTACTTTTTTTTAATAAAAACTGAACCGAACTGAAAATGATCACCCCTATTGTCGACCTTGTTTCCTTTAAAAAATAGAACTTTCAATGTTGCCAAAGATGTCTAAATGTTTCATTGTAGAAGAAGGATTGTTGTTGTATAAGGAATCTCTGCATAATAAATATTGTTTGCTGGCAGATTTCAAGTCTAACTTTTAAATACATCGGTCTCTCTTATTTGGATGAGTTACTGGGCTTACTAAATATGTATGAAAAACTTGATATGTTTAATTTCCATCCCTAACTAGAATTGCCACAAATAATACATGTAACTTTAAATATGACCCAAACAACACACGATAGTCAAGCATGATAGATTTGCAATTATTTAATCCAAACATCTAAAATTAGCCCAATCAATTCATTTTAGATCCTCTTAGTATAAAACTTGTCCAGTTGGTATCTCGAATGGATTATTTGATGATGCTCGCTGATTTGTATCATTGGGTTGACTCAAAGTTTTTTATTTTATAATTTTATTTTTTCTTCAATCTTATCTTTTAATATTGGATTATCTTAAAATTCAACTTTGTGATTTTTTTCTCGAGTTCTTTTTTACTTCTGGTTATCCTTATCATCTTTTATTTTAAATTAGATGCATTTACTGTTGTTGTTTTTCTATTATATAATTGGATGAATGTGAATTTCTTTTTATTTAAATTACTTTTTCAGGGCCAAGTATCTTTTTTATATTACAAAAAAAATCAGTTTGAATAGCGACGAAGAGCATTATACTTCTATCTAGTTTTAACCAACTCTTATTCTAAAACGCTAAAAGTTAAAGTGAAGATTTTTTAAACAATACCATCCCTTTCATGAAAACCAAATATAGCAATCCCAAACTCCTTTCCAATCTTTTCGACAGCAACGCAACTTTACTGCTTCCATTACTTGCATAAATCATACAAAAAAAAAACAAAAACAAAAAAGAAGAGTAACATTAATAAAAAAATAAAATTCTCTTCCACACACACATGTATTTGGAAATTTTGAAAAGTAAAAAAAAAAGATCTCACACGCGGGGAAACAGTGACACGTGCAAAGTGAAACCACACACTCCACACACCCTCGCTCACTAGTCGCAAACTGAACGAACCCCATAGCCACCCGGACCCCATTTTACAATTTGTCTTTCATCCAACCATTTTCTCTGACTGGTCGAAAATAAAAAGTAGAGAAGTACCAACTCGGAGGGAGGGGTGACCTCAGATCAAAACGAGAACACGTTAGTATTATTACATCATAAAGAAACAATGTGGAGAAGACTAGCCTCTTCACACCTCAAAACCCTAGCCACCGCCTCCCCGCGCCTCCACCTCCCCTCCACCTCCGTCCGATCCACTCAATTCCTGCTCCTTAACCGATCTCCATCCGCTTCTGTCTTCAATCGCTATCTCAGCGCCGCCGGTTCAGGTCTTCTCTCTCGACTTAGTCTAGTGTACTATTGTCTCCTCTCAGATCTTCACCTACACACACTGACAACACCGTTTATGACTTCCCGACTGTATTTTTTGTGTTTTTTAGTTAGTATTTGACTCGTTTCTCGTTTTATTTAGGTATGTGTTATGGAGATGAGATTTGTTTTAAATCTATGAGTTTCTATAATTTTTAATTTAATTTCGGTGACTGCAATTGGATGGAGATTTGTGATAAATGCTGCTGCTGCTGTTAAATGCTGAATTTTATAATATTTGCATCACTTGTGGTGCGTATGAAATTGAAATTGAAATTAAATAATTAATGATGAAGAATTCTTTGGTTTTGCAGTGGATGGTGCAGTAAAGAAGAGGGTTGAGGATGTAATGCCTATTGCTACAGGGCATGAGCGGGAGGAGCTTGAAGCTGAGCTTGAGGTGCTTTTTTCCCCTCCTGTTTTTTGAAAGTGAGAAAGGGAAATGGGAATGGCGTTTCCAATTATGTTGAAAAACAACAAGAAAATGAACTGTTGTGTTATCAATTTTTTTGGTTTTTGATTTTGATTTGCATGAAATGGGAAGTTAAATGGAGCTGAGTGCGCTATCACTTGTATTTATTGTAACCTTTGCTAATGCATGGGTTTTTTTTAATAGTCAGAAACCAAGTTTTTTATCTGTTGTGTTTTATTATATTATGTGGAAGAGATTGTAATTATTTCAATTGTTTTTTTTGCTGTTCAGGGGAAGAAACTTCTTGATATAGACTTTCCTGAAGGCCCTTTTGGCACAAAGGTTAGTGCTTTGCACTTTGCCACTTCAACAATGTTGTTTCTCTTTAGTATTGTGTTTTTAATAGGTGAGGTCATTCTCTGTGCGGTCTTTACATTATTATTTCTTCTGTTCATTTGTGTTAATGGAACATGGTTGTAAGCTTTATGTTTATGGCAAAAATGGTTCACGCCATATTAATTTTTTTTGAAAAAAAAAAAATGAAAAGGTGTTCATAAGTCTGACAGCATTTACATGTTAGGATACAGATTTGGCACGAGGAAAAAATAAATTTGAGTTGCTTGGATTTGATTTCTCACAGTCTTGTTTCATTAGGTTAAATGTGACAGTGGTAGTGTAAGGTTTCTTGTAAAAGTTGGTTGACTCCATGAGTTGGTCCTTATATTTTGGTAAGGTAAAGATGAAATGGACTTCTCTTTAAACCAGAAGATGGAATAATCTCCTTTTTCTCTTCTAGAGGCTGCCCTTGTGCTTATTATAATGATTAACATGGTTCCTGTGTTGAGGTCTCTGAGATTGTGCCAAGGGCCGAGGCACTTAATATTGCTTTAGAAGTAGATTTGTAAATTTTACAGTATTATTTAAATCAAACTTTTTGTACAAGGAGATGCTCAGTAATCAATAATGAAAAATAAAAAAATCAGAAATGAAAAAATAGCGAATTTAATGGGAATGAAGACAATTACTATGTTATACAGACTTGAGATGAGAATCAGATTAAACAATAATAATTAATTAATTATAAGCGGTGGCTGCTTCTTTGGAGCGGCTGCATCTTGGAGTGGCGGCATGGAAGATGTATAGGGGTAGAGATGGCAGCTTTGACAGTGGAGGTGCTGATGGTATAAAATTCAAGACTATTTCTGTTCCTTATATCTGAAATTACCACCCCATGTTTATAGCTCTAGGACCCTAAATCCTCAACTGATTCAATCTCTTTTATTTCTGTTCCGAGTTAATCTGTGAATGAGTGGGCTTTAATAACCTATATTCACATCCATTTCTGTTCTTGGAAGGTTAACAATAAAAATCTAATGGCTTATGGTAGTCTGGTTTGGTTCAGTTCATTGAAGGAGTCTGGTTTGGTTCAGTTCATTGAGGTAGTCTGGTTGGTTCAGTTCATTGAGGTAGTCTGGGATGGTTCAATTCATTGGGGTAGTCTGGGCTGGTTCAGATTATTTGGGTCATTTGTTGGTGCAACCTGCACCCAACTGTTATCAAGGAAGATAGTTTCCTTTTATAGACAAGTGACATTGCATTCTTCTCCTCTAATTTTACATATCACGTCTGTATAAATTATGTTTATTTATATAGATTCTTTCAGATGGATCAGTCCTTTTCTTTTGTGATTTATTTGTGTGCACAACTTTGCTAAACTGCCATTTTAATTGGCTGGTAGTTCAGTGTCAGCAAACTTTAAATAGGTGGCCCTCAGCCCTTTGAATATTTTTTTCCCTTGCAGGAAGAGCCGTCTGTTATCAAGTCCTACTATGACAAGAGAATAGTTGGATGCCCTGGAGGTGAAGGAGGTGGGCATTTATCATTCTTATTTCTCCTTTTTTTGTTTGAGCTGATGATAGCACCTTCATCGAATTAAGCAGAAGTACTTTATTCCTGTATATTGAAAAAAAGAATTTTGCTTCATTTTTTGAGTTGCAGAGGATGAACATGATGTTGTGTGGTTTTGGCTGGAGAAAGGCAAGCCTCATGAATGCCCAGTGTGCACACAGCACTTTGTGGTAAGTGGAAGGTTTGAATTGAAATCACTAGCAATTTGTAGGGCCTTCTGCAGTGTACTGAGCCTAACTTGAATGTGAAGATCTAAGCATATATTTGTTCCTTTGAATCTAGTTGTGTATGCATATTCACATGCACCTGTGTGTAATGAATGTTTTATAACCAGTATGGTTGACCAATCAGTTCTTGCTGTAGATGATTTTACCTCATCATGCCGTGGGATGCCTATTAAGGTTTAGATGACAATTTATTTTACTAGAAATGCATATTTGTGATCTGTTTGATCAATTTTGAGCATAAATATCTGAATTAAAATCAAATTTAAGTGTAGGGTAAACATTGAAGGCTTCACAAGCTTTATTCAGTCCAGAGTTGTTGTGTTCAATTAAAAAGTGATGTCTATAGACTTGGTTTGGATTTGATATTTTGATCACAATGCACTGCATATCATACCCACTCATGACTTAGGGTAGTTCAATATGCAGAACGTGTAACCAAATAATATATTTTCTGCCTAGATACATGTAATTCTGAATGAATAGACTAAGTGAACTTTTTAAAACTGAATTGTCTCTGGCTGCACGTCTATAACAACAATTTAAGTTGGAGTATTACTAAATTTTGCTGACTCTCGTTGGTGTTTGACAGCTTGAAGTTGTGGGCCCTGGAGGACCACCCGATGGACATGGCGATGATGATCATCATCATCACTAGTTGCAGCTTTCAATTTTGCTGTTGGAATAAAATGTGAGAAGATGACGAGACAATTTCAAGTATACAAGTGCAGCTTCGAAGTTCAAAAGCTTTATTATGTCTTTTTTGTATTTGATTGGTCCTTTATTGTTGTGGCTGTTGCTTTGGCAACAATTGGAATGGATCTCCCCTTGTGGTTATGTAGACAGAGGCCACTGGAACTCGGGATTTTGTTAGGTTCTTTTAATGCATTTGCCAAATAATCCATAGCTAAACTTACATTCTTTCGGGTTTCATGGAACTTCTTGATGTAGTTTACAGGGAGCCATCGAATCTTTTACTGCAGACTCCGCCATTTTCAGGATCGTTGGAGTTCTGTGGTGCCCTTCTTGCTGCATCACCGCCTCATCGTTATTCAATGGTATGATTATGGCACGAATGAATTCGTCGACTGGATAATCTGATACGAGCTTCGGAGTTATCTTTCACAGATAGTAATAAAATTCGATGACTCGGTAATTTTATTTCTGATAATTGAATAAATATTGGATGCTGATGTGGGGAACATGGCCTTTTCAATTCTATCCTCTCCAGTCTCTGGTTGTTTTATGCGGAAAACTGTTAGAAGAGAATCGGTGCAGCCATGTCACCTCCATTGCATAAGTGCATGTTAATTCATCAATTTAAATGATTTTGATTAAAACTGTGATTATCATCCGAACTTGCAGTTAAAAGTCAGCAACACAAACTCATACTAATGGTGGTGAGCATCTGCAGCATGGTAATGGATGGGTAGGTGGGTGTCAATCTGAATGGTTAACAGGACGTAGAGTTCGAGGAGATGAGATCAATTGATCAAATTAAATTATGGCTACATGGTTGGATGCGTATTTGTCCACCCTTTTATTATTATTATTATTATTAGAACCTTAGAATTGACTCCTATTTTGATGAAAGGATGTATTACTTGAATGTCTTTTTTAAATGTATGTTCAAAACATGGTGTTGGGATAATGGTAAATGAGTTTATCAACTAAATGACTAGAATCCCAAACACTATACCCAGCGGTTCAAGGACATTCTTCTCGCCCCCTTGATCCTGTAAATTTGAATATGTAGTGTTAACTTAAATTGTGGGCTTGCGCTACCAGTGCCAACCTCAACTTTTTTTAATATATATATAAAATAAAAATGTTAAGCCCAAGCATTTTTTAAAATATAAATTATTGATTAAATTGTATTTAATAAACTTGACTAATTAATAAAACATTTGAGCCTATTGAGGTTAGCATGTTAAATTTACGATCTTATTGTGTTATATTTGGATAGTCCAATAAAAAAACTGAATAAAACTATGAAGCTCAATTATTAAATAACCTAAAATTGAATGACAAAACTAAAAGAAAAATTTAATTAAAAAAAGCAATGAAAAAAAAAATTAACTTGGGTTAACTCGATAATCCTGTGACCATGGACACAGGATTTAGATAATTTCATAGAAAAAAAACTGAAAAAAAACATAAAAATCAATTCCTAATAAATAATAATATTAAAATCAAAGCACAAAAAGGCACAAGATCCTGAAGAATGATATTAAAAAAAATCAATTTAAAAAAAATCTAAAAAAAAAAATCAAAGTCAACTCGTGACTTGATCTTGAGCCTGGGATTAATACCATAAAAGGCAAGCCCTAACAAATATCAAAGAAAAATTCCAAATTATCAAAATGCTAAGGGATGTAACTAAAAAAAACAAAACAAAAAAAATAACAATTAAAATAATAACTAATTTTTATATAAAAATAATTTCAAATCAAACGCTTAGGGATGAAATTAAAAATAAATAAATTAGAAAAAGGATTAAGAAAGATAAGCAACAATAAAAAAAAAATACAGACCGAATTTGATATAAAATTAAATGAAATCAAATGATGAGGGGAAAAAAATCAATAAAAAAGGTGTAAAACAAAATAAATAGCAATAAAAATAAAAATGACCAAGTTAAAAAAAAAAACAAATTAAATGACATATTTATATTTTGGCAAAGGAAAGAAGAGATAAAAATGAGGGAGGAGTAGAAAAAAGTCCATTAGAGCCAAACTACTGCGCTTTTATGCACAAGTATGACACCAACTGAAAGATGACGGCGAGGCAGTTCCAATATTGCTTTGGAAGGCTGTATTTGGATGGGGGATGACATCGCATGCGCCACTCGAAGGGCATGAGAGTCACCCACTAGCTGGCGCATGCCTTGCACGCGTCAATATTTTTGTTTTAATAATATTTATATTAATAAAAAAACCAAATCGCCCTCCAGACAATCTATCATTTTTGGTTTTTATTTTGAAGGGTAATATAATCTTTATAATGTACCTTTAAAATGTAAAGAGATCAAATTATCTTCCGTGCATCCTTATAATTTTTTTACCTTTTAGAGAAATATAATTATTACATTATGCATTTAAAAGGAAAAAAAATTGAATTGTCTCAAATCAATCTAGTAATGAATAATGGATTATTATAAAAAGATTATTTTACCCCAACCACCTAGACCATTGTTTTTTGTTGGAAGGGCAAAATGATAATTATATTATCATGGTGAATAATAATTTGTGTTAAGTGCACAATAAATTATTCATGCCTTTTAAGGGTTTTTTTTTTATAGCAATATTCAATAAGTGAATGCATAAGGAGGATGTAGGATGAGTCTTTACAATTGTTCAAAGAATTTATTACCTTGAAACAACCAGATTAATTTAGGGTTGAGGTGAGCCACAAGGGTAGGATTTATATTTAAGGAACAAAAATAAAATAAATATTTTTTAGATTTATTTTTATAATAAAAAAATTACATTAACATCATGTAGTTTAGTTCAAATTACAATTACATGCTATAATTTGAAATGATCAATAAAAATATAATTTGAAAAATTACATTTGGCATCTTAAATTTTATACACATTCTAGCACTTGACATCCTCTCAAAAAAAAAAATCAATAAAAAATATTAGATTATTTACAAAATTGTTATTATTATTTATTTAATAACTAAAAAAACATTGTAATATTAAAACTTTCTATTAAACTAAAAATAAACTAAAACTTGATATTTCAAAAAACATTTTGTAAGATTTTGTTTGAGAATGCGGTGCAAAAAGCATTCTCCAAAAATTTAAAATTATTTTTTTGTTAAAATTTAATATGGTTTGTATGTTTTGGATCGTTTTAATGTACTGATGTTAAAAATAATTTTTTAAAAAAATAAAAAAATATTATTAACATGCATTTCAACATAAAAATTTATTTAAAAAACAACCACTACCACACTGACAAACACATTATCAACCTCAATTTTATAATTCTCATCAACACAAACGTAATAGAGATGGGAAGTCTTGCATTCTCTGGGGATAAGAGAATCACAGCAGGTACGATTATAAATACTGACAATAGAAAGCTCATGGTTTCATGGTAGTGGCGGAGGACATTGTCTTCAACCCATTTGCTTGCTGCGGTCTTATCCTTGTTAAAATGAACTTGAGCACACATGTGATGTTAAGAGACTCCTGTTTACATATCCCATAACTACGAGGGATTTCCAAGACAAGGAAGAACATAGCTAGAAGTTCATGGCATTGAAAGTTTTTCCTTACAGATCAAAGCATCTAGCGATCTGCAAAACTGGCATTACGTCACATCATTTTGGGATCGACAGAGCCGTAATCTCCATGTTTCCTATACAATGGACACCAAAGGAGAATAAAAATCCATGAAGCTTGCTGCAACGGATTTGGAACAGAGCCTTAGTTGAATTAAGAAGATGAAGCACAAAACGTTAATAGAGTATATATTCAGCTATGACAGACCAAGTTCTCCATGTACTGGTAAATAAAGCAACCGATATCTTGTAGAACAATACTGAGAAAGGGAATAAAAAAAGAATTGATTCAAAATTCCCATGAAAAGATTATATATCTTGTTTCCAACAATGCGAAAGTAAAAAAAGTCAGTTTCTTTTCTTCTTTGAGAGAAAAATGCACGGAGAAGGATTTCAATACGTAGCTTTCATTATATTCTTCCTTGATCAATCACTTTCATCTTCATTCAATTCCTGGAAGTTCTACCAGGAGTTGCAAGCAAGGGATGCAATTATGCTTTGGGCGGCAGTCTAAAGATGCAGGAGATAGATAACAAGGAAAATTAAAGAGAGAATAAAAAATAAAAGAAAAGCATTTGAAATTAAATTTGTTTTGTTTGATTCAAGATAGGTGGTAGGAAGTTAGGTTTCATTATTTGGGCATGTAGATGGAAAAGAAAAGGAAAGAAAAAGTAATATTGTAGCTTGTCACATAAAAAACTAAAAAAATAGTGTTTTTACTATGCACATATATACTCAGATTTCAATCATGATTTTTTTTTATTTATTTTGATTATCAAGCTTTTTTTATCTACAATTTGAGTTTTAAATGACCAAATTGATGATCTTTCTAGGTCTAATTTATTAAGGATGAGAAAGATAGGAAGATAAATGATTAAAATGAAAAAAATAAGGAAACTGGAAGGCACTTTCATAATTGTGGTGAAGAGTTAACTTTGATCCTTACCTTCCACTAGATGAATTTTCAGTCCCTTTTGTTTTTTTAAACTCACTTTTTATCCAAAACTTTTTTTTTTAATTTTCAATCCCAAGGTTTAAGAAAAGAGAGACATACTTGCTTGATACCAGCTGAAAAGAGAGAAAATATCATTGTAACTAATTTCAACCATGAAAACGGTTGACATTAGTGTTCTTTGGCTTTAACTTTTTTTGAGATGAGAGACCTAGGGTAGAGAAGTTTTTGGAATTCTGAGTTTTTTGATCGATTTTTGAGTTATTTAAGATCATAAACAAGTTTATTAAGGCCTCTAAAGTGTTTTACTTTATTTTTTCTTTAATGTTTTTTTTTGGGTAAAACAAACGTTGAAAAATGAGTTTTTGAGTATGAAATACTCTAATCATGACTTTTCAGTGAGCCTCTGGTTACCAAAATCTAGGTCAATAGATGATGCGATACTTGTGTTGTTTTCTTTTGAAATGGATAACATGTTATTTGCCCACTAATATATAAAAAAACAAACAAAAAGACATGATACACGAGCCATATATCTTTCTAATCATTCAGGCACACAAGCCCGCATGTTTGACCTTTCCTTTTCCCAACATCTTACACTTAGGTAGATAGGTTAAAAATAATTTGAAAATTTCTTATTACATACCATTGAACTTTTAAATTTTTTTTACACACACACATATATATTAAAAAGTGTTTATTATCTGCAACCATTGAGATATATATATATATATATATATATATATATATATTAAAAAAATTTATTACTATTTTTTTGTTTCTTTTATAGAAAGTCATTAGTATAGCAAGCCCACATTACCCCTGTTAAAATCAAGTATATTTGATCAAGAATTTTGCGAAAGCATGCATGCACTATCATACGTAGATGCAGAAGAAAACTCTGTATTATTCCATAGCAACTAAGGCTATTAAATAGCCTTCCATCAAGACAGAAGATAAATAACAACCCATGATTTTACAGTCCTACAATCGTGGTATATAACAGAAAGATAATAGAGAATCACTTGTCCCTTAAGACTAGGGATTATTATGCATGACTTCAAATCACTTATATCCTAAAAACAATGAAACCTGAAACATATTAAGATAGATGATTAACTTTTACAGCCTCCCTTAAACTGAATGTTTTAATATTCAGTTTATTTATGGATTTTCGCAAACACCCATAAGACCACGCATATTTACAAACGTCTCAAGCTTTAGTGGCTTTGTCAGAATGTCCGCCATTTGTTCCTAAGTAGAACACTGCATTAATTCAACAACTTCATCTTTGATGAGATTTTGAAGAAAGTGAAAACGCACATCAATATGTTTGCTACGACCATGAATGACTGGATTCTTTAACAGTTTAATAGCTGAAATGTTATCACAGTGAATCACGGTCGATTTGTGTTGACAATGATTAAGCTTCTCCAAGATCCTCCTCAACCATACTGCTTGGCAGGCACTAGATGCAGCAGCAATAAACTCTGCTTCTGTAGTTGAAAGAGTAACTACTGGTTGTTTTTTTGATGACCAAGATACTGCACCATCGTTCAGAACAAAAACATAACCAGAGGTGCTTTTTCTATCATTCTGATCTCCAGCGTAGTCACTATCTGTGTACCCAACCAGCTCCTTAGTTCCTCCCTTCTTTTAGAACAATCCAAAGTTGACAGTACCCTTTACATATCTTAACACTCTTTTTGCTACTTGTAAATGAGTCTCAGTGGGTCGTTCCATATACCTACTGATTAAACTTACCACAAACATCAGATCAGGACAAGTGGCAGTTAGGTACATAAAGCTTCCTATGATCTGTTTATAAAGGGTCCAATCGATCCTTACTCCATTTTCATCTTTAGTCAGTTTAAATCCAGGGACAATTGGATTGTGCACTGGATTGCATTGTTTCATATTGAATCTCTCCAATACCTCCTAAGCATACTTTTGCTAACTGATGAATATACCATCCACACTTTGCAAAACTTCAATTCCTAGAAAATATCTCATCTTACCAAGATCGGTCATGTCAAATTCAACCATCATGGATTTCTTAAAGTGCATAAACATAATCTCATCATTACCAGTGAATTTAAGATCATCAACATAAAGACACACAATCAAGAATTTACCTCCCTCTTCCGTTTTGATGAACAATGTGTGTTCATAGGGGCACTTTACAAAGCCTTGTTGATCCACAAAATAGGTCTCTATTCGACTATACCATGCACGGGGAGCTTGTTTAGAGAGCCTTCTTCAGTCGATAAACCTTAGATTATTGTCCCTTGTGTTCATAGCTCGGAGGTTGATCCACAAAGACTTCTTCATCCAGCTCTCCATGCAGAAATGTAGATTTGACGTCGAGTTGATAAATCATCCAGTTGTTAAGAGCAACAAGTGAGATGACTACACGAATAGTATCTAGACGAGCCACTGGTGCAGACACTTTAGCATAGTCCACTCCATATTGTTGGCTATACCCTTTTGCAACGAGTCGAGCCTTGTATTTGTCCACTTCCCTATGTTCATTGAGCTTCATTTTGAAAATCCATTTAACACCAATGGTCTTTACTCCGGATGGAAATTCAGTGAGTTTCCAAGTGTTATTCTTCACAATAGCATTGATTTCAACATCCATGGCTTGTCTCCATTTGCTTTTTTGCACTGCTTCTTCATATGTCAAAGGATCATGATTAGAGAATAAGGCTAGATGTGCCATATTAACATTTTCTTCATCAGAGAGACCCTAGTCACTTACATAGTCCTCCATCCATGTTGGTGGTCTTCGAATTCGTCCTCTGCCATCACTGGAAAATGCTCCCCTATTGGGTGTGTTAGTAGGAACAGATTCAAGTTCACTTACATGATTAAGTGTAGGATTGATAGTAGTAGGATTAATTGCAGGAGTGATAGTAGATGCATCTGGAGTGTTGTTTGTATAAGATTCCTTTTCAAGACTGGTAAGGCTAGCATTTGAATGCTCATCATTATCATCCTTCCATTCCAAATCGGCTAAGATAGTTTCAGTGTGACTATCATCCCAGTTTCATTTTTGGTCTTCTTGAAAAATCACATCACGACTGACAATTATTTTCTGATGAGAAATATGATCAAATAATCTGTATGCTTTGGATTCTTCATTAACCCCAAGTAAAATGCATTTTATGCTTTTGGCATCCAACTTTACTCTCTTGCTATCAGGTACATGAATATGAGAAATGCATCCAAAAATCCGAAAGTGACTTACTAATGGTTTGAATCCACTCCAGACCTCTTCTGGTGTCTTGTTTCTCACGGCAAGTGTTGGGCTTCTATTCAAGCTGTGCACTGTCCAGTTCACTACTTCAGGCCAAAACTTCTTTGGAATTTGCTTATCTGATAGCATGCTATGCACCATATTCATAATAGTATGATTTTTTCGCTCCGCAACCCCATTCTGTTGAGGTGTATATGCAGCTGTTAATTGTCGTTGGATGCTATGCTTATTGCAAAAGTTTATGAACTCTTGGGATGTAAACTCTCCCCCTCGATCAGTTCGAAGACTATTTATAAATGCATCAGTTTCTTTCTCAACTCTAGCTTTGTAAGATTCAAAGGTAGCAAATGCTTCTGATTTATCAACCAAAAAATATGCCCAAGTTGTCCTGCTAAAGTCGTCAATAAAAGTGATGAGATACCTTTTTTTGTTGTTTGAGACTGGATTTATTGGCCCATATATGTCTGCATGGATAAGTTGAAGAATTCCAGATGCCTTTCATGAGATTTCCTTTGGAAAAGGATCACGATGTTGTTTTCCTATTAAGCAGTCTTCACAGATCTTTGATGGAGCTTGTAACTAAGGCAGTCCTTTCACCAGATTCTTTTATTGGATCACCTTGAGTCCATTCCAGCTGAGATGACCATAATGACAATGCCAAAGGTGAGTTTGATCTGTGGCTACAGAGGAGAAACAAGCTTTTTCTTTTGATGGACAACGTCCATGCACAACAAACATTTTGTTACATGTGATATCGGTTTCCATGATTAAGCCTTTTTTAAAATGATAAATCTTGCATCTTCTGTGTTGTATGATCACTGTAAGACCTTTTTCTTGCATTTGACCAATGGTTAGTAAATTATTCTTCAAATCTGGCACAAAGAAAACATCAATAATCACCTGTATGATTCCATTTATCTCCATTCAAATATTGCATTTTCCTTGTACATTGAGATTTGTATTATTACCCAGCTTCACTTGTTCTTTGAAATTGTTATCAAACTGTGAGAATAACTCTCTTTTCCCACACATGTGGTTACTACACCCGGAATCAATAAACCACAAATGATCTCTTTCAGCCTCATTATCATCCACATATGCCATTAAAAGCATATCTTCACTAGTCTCAACAAAGTTGACCCTTGTATCTCTTGTTTTTTTTTTTTTACATTCCCATTGAAAGTGACCCAATTCATGACAGTTGTAACACTCCAGGGTAGTTTTAACAAATCAAAACTTGCCCTTGCCTCTTCCTCTACCTCGATAAGAACCTTTATCACCACCTCTGCCTCTTAGTTGAGGTTCATGAATGACCTGGAGAGCTTGTTCATCGATAGTGTGATGACTGATCCTTTTTTCATGTACAAACAGATTGCTCTGAAGCTCATCAATGGATAAAGTATCCAAATTATTTGATTCCTCGATTGAACATACCACATAATCATACTTTGGAGTCATGGATCTCAAGATCTTCTCGATGATAACCACATCCTCCATTCTTTCACCATGAATTCTCATCTTATTGGCAATGATAAGAATTATGGCAAAATAGTCATTTATCGATTCCCCAGCTTTCATGTGCAATACCTCAAACTCCTTGCGAAGTGCATGAAGTTGAGCACGTTTGACTCGTGTTGTCCCTTGATACTTCTGCTTCAAGGAATCCTAGATATCTTTTGATGTGTCCCTTTTCAAAATCCTTTCCAAAACGGATCGATCAATGGCTTGGAACAAATAATTTTTAACCTTCAAGTCCTTCAGCTTTTGATCCTCAATCATCTTTCTTTGTCCTTCAATGAGATATGTCCCTTCCGTTGCTGTAGAGATCCCTATTTCCATCAAACTCCAATATTCCTTGGAACGCAGAAAATTTTCCATAAGCATACTCCAATGATCATAGTGTCCATCGAACCGTTGAATAACATGCTACACAAAGTTGCTATCGCTTGTCATTTGATCCTTTCACTCTAATTTTTTTGTGGTGTTGATTAGATCTTATAAGGAGACTCTGATACCAAATGTTAGAATCAAGTATATTTGATCAAGAACTTTGTAGAAGCATGCATGCACTATCATACATAGATGCAGAAGAAAACTCTGTATTATTCCATAGCAACTAAGGCTATTAAATAGCCTTCCATCAAGACAGAAGAGAAATAACAACCCACGATTTTACAGTCCTACAATCGTGGTATATAACAGAAAGATATTAGAGAATCACTTGTCCCTTAAGACTAGGGATTATTATGCAGGACTTCAAATCACTTATATCTTAAAAACAATGAAACTTGAAACATATTAAGATAGATGGCTTGCCCTTGCATGTCTGCCTATTGTTTGCCAAAAATAGGTAAGTATTGCCCACATGCTCTTTCTTAATGCCCTAAATTATTTTATTTCTCCAAATTCATTTAAATAAAATTATTTTTAAACTTGTTTTTGAATAAGACCATGCCTTTATATATATATTAGCGTTCCCTTTTTTTGTTATGCCATTCATGATTGTTTTTCTTCTTTTACTTTAAGTTTAATAAAAAGTAATTATAATTTAATAAATGTATTATATTTGACATATTATTTAATTAGATAATCAATTTAATATGTTAAAACTTAGCTTGATAAACTTTTTTTTAATATTTATTGACACTTATAATTCTCAAATTATTTTATTAAATGTATTAAACCAAAAGCTTCAATCTTACTTTTAATGAGAGTTTTTAATAAATTAAACTAGTCAGAATCATAAAATAGTTATGATTTATATAATTATCAGCAAATAAAAATTTATATTATATTATAATTTAATATAAAAACTATGAATAATTTTTTATAGGATTAAAATAAAATGTTTAGCTAAAACTTTAATATCTTAACAATATTAATACGTCGGAAAGATGATCATCCCCATATGTGCATAGTTCTTTTTGTAATTTATCCAATTCAATTATTTTTCAATTACTGCTTTATTTATAGCTTTCATTTATTTCTTACTTTGTTTATCTTCCTCGCCTTTAATTCCCATTTATTTCTACCTATATATTTCTTTCTCTCATATGGTGTTACTTAGGATATACACACCTTTCTTAAGGTTTAAAATCCTGAAATGCTCATATCCTATTTGATTTCGCATGGCTGCTACCTGCCTTCCTTTAGACTTTAATTCTTGATTGTTTATCCTTATTAAAAAGAAGAGACGAAGAACAACTAGCATAATTTATCTAGAAATATTTGATTGAGCAACCCATGTTAATTTTGATTTTGATAATCATGTCAATATATATTTTGGCCACCATGACAACAAATTCTTCCATCATTTTTTCTTATAGACAATTTCTTTCTTCTTGATATCAACAAAGCTTGTTACTAATGAAAGACTTGGTTGACTTGATCCAAAATAGAAAGCATAACAAGAAGGTAGCTCCCCATCAAAGAAAATTAATCATCACTTTGTTTTTTACCTCATATTCTTACTTTCTCTTGAATCATAATAATATTTTATTAATTAAATCATTGAATTATTTATTTCTCTTAAAAATTTTCAATATTTATTCTTCCACACATCTTTTTTAGAGGTCGACAACCATTATATGGCATAGGGGTTTCATCTCGTGGCTTGGTTAAGGGAACCTACCTAGCCATAGCAAAAATAAGTCTTCATAGGACAATTAATTGTCATTGCTTATAGACTAGAATCTCTATGATCTATTTATGATTAGGATAAAGCTCGGGTGAAATTAAGTAGAGGTTCAAATCGACTGATGTTGAAGAGTCAGCAAATGAGTTGAGGTTAGGGGAGAAATGTCACTCAAACTCAAAACTAGTTGGTGCTCTCTAAAATGCATTGAAATATAGTAGTTGACTGGATATCTAGGGGTAAAGCACCATTGCGGTGCGGGCCATGAGAGTGGTATCGAATCAAGGCAAGCTCTGCAAACTAGATATAACATAAAATAATAAGGGTCAAGGTTGGCCAGTGAGATGATGAGGGATAAGCTTCATCATCGGGAGGAAAACAGTTTGGATCAGTATCATATAAGACTCTTAAATGATTGCTCAATGATAAAGAAGGTAGGGGTGTATGGACAGAATCTTTAAAGCACTTAAACAACTCATACAATTTGTTAGAGAGAGTGTTCACAATGTAACCATGACATCAAAAATGTCCTTTTGATGCTTTGTACAGGCAGCCTTGTCTTCATCGGAACTTGTAGGGGTAAGTTTTACAAGGCTTTAGTTGTTCGTCATCCATCAAATAGAAAATTGCCAATTCAACGAGGAGAAACTTGATGATCTCACCCTTCCAGTAAATAAAGTTGATTTCATTTCTATCAAAACATTCAAGTTTGAACTCCTATGAATACACCTTAACTGTTGTCTGATCTTGCACATGAGCACCCATCTTCAAGTAGCCAAATAACACGTTAGAATTATTGGTGGTTGATGATTGTTTAGTCATTGTAACATGTAAATAACATCATTTTTAAAGTATTATTTGCCCCACTATAAAAGTAGATGCTAATGGATTAAGACAGATGTACTCCCAGGACTAATAGAAAGACCCTAAAGTCTTGCATAACAAGACAAATACCGACATTTTATAGTTATTTATCCAGAAGGTGCAGTGATTTCTTCAAAAAAACGATGACTTTTCGATGAAAAAACGTGAAGAAACCACTCATAGAACTGAACATTCGATTGAGGCCTCAATTACTGCATGTTTGGAACAAGCAACCGAGACTCAATCCGATGTTCATCCCTTTTTTCTCCATCAATATATTCGTTGGAGCTTCGACTGGCACAGGTTTAAAACAGCATCTTTTCAACCTTTTATTCATTACACTTTGGTTCTCAAACTTTTTTCGTTTTGATTCCTAACCCTTTTAGTATTACAACATGACCATTGATTTCAATTTTTGTTTAAACCTTGGATTCAACAAGAGTTCTTTTAGTGTGGTGTCACTTTTAATTTTTGTAACTTTAATTTACGTTCACAAACTAATCTATCTACAGTTAAAATGCAGATCACAGGGAAACCTCAGCTGATATGGTATGGCTCACAAACGTCTCGTCAATGAGTGATCGCCAGCTTCTTACATGGAAAATATTATTCCCTTGCACTTTATTCACGAAGTTGAGAACTGGAACCTCGATGTCTCCTATATATGGAGCTATCTCAGATTAGTGACAACAGCATAAATGTCGTCCGCAGTTTAATAAACCCACAGATCAAATTTAAGCATTCACGTAATTGAGATTGATTCTTTCACTGCTGTGTATGGGGTATGGAATTTAGTAGTTGACTTGCCCTATTTTTATTTTATTTTATTTTATTTTTTTGTTCTCCTTCCTTTTAATTTTCCCCATAAAGGAGGGGAATTGCCCTTTTCTAGCGTTGACATTGAGATAAATTAGCACATTTTATGGATGCCCATTTGCTTCTGTAACGAATCACGGCATACCATGTCAGCTCTAGCTAGTCTTTTGAAGAGTTTAGTCAACTGGTTAGAAATAAGAGGAGGTGCTTTAGCAATGTTTATAGAGCCCTAAAAAAAGTTAGGACTAATTAATTTTGGACACTAGAGCTAAAGCTATGAAGTGAGTTGGACGGTAGGCATGTATGGTGCCTCAGGTATGAAGTTCTTTCGTCCATAGCTAAGAATTTCTGGGTTGTTTTTTTTTTTTTTTGTCAAAAAGGAAAAAACACTAATTGGGTACAACTGTAAATGGATGTCATCTGTATAGGGAACAGAAAAATTATTCCTCCATTACATGCTGGGAAAAGGCTGCATCTTATAGGTGACCTACACAGTGATATCTTATGATGAGAGGGGAAGACCCTTGGGCATTCACTCTGTGATATCTACTGGTGGGCCTGGTTATGAAGACTTACGTAGCTGAGGCCAGGAGATATGCCAAAGCTGTCCCTGTCTTACAAATTTAGTAACCAAGACATATTCCAGTATTGGCATTTAGCTCTGGGATGGAAAACACGGTGGGTGCAAAGAGAATTTGATTTAGCTAGGGGGAGTGCTTAAAAAAGAGTTGAAGAACTCTCTGTGATGTTTAGAGAATTTGATTGAAGTGACACCCATTTCAGAGATTCCTGATGTTATCATTTAACAAAGCAATATAAATGTATAGATGAACTTTCAACCACAATGGAATGAAATGAATTGGAAAGAAGTTAGGTTCTCGAAAGCCGAGTGCTTTGCAGTTTTTGTAAAAGGATGCCTGGGGATATATAGACTTTAATTTATCACCACATAATAACAATCTAAAATACTCCAGCACCAGGAAAAGGTTACAATGAGCTCACAAAAAATGAGCTCTTCCTAGCAAGAGTAAAGCACATGGAAACATAAATCAGCTTTTTACAAAAACTCTTCCTGCAAGCCTTTCCATGGATCCATGGTGCATTCTGCAGAAGTGAGTGTGCATTATATATGACCACCAGAGCATTGCACAAACACTCGAGCGCTTGCAAACCAGAGCTCTTTTATTCCCTAGTGACATTAGCATAAACAAAAAAAACTTTTATCGGTGGGACTTGAGCTGCCAAAAAATGAGGTATAGTGGTAAGCAAAAAAGCAAGAAAGAGGTTGGAAGGAGAAAAAATTCGACATGCTTTTTCACGTGTCTCTTTCATACGAAAAAACGCAGGTTGCTGACAAGAAAACTCACACACACATTCAGACAGGCCTCTCATTATGTTTCTGTGTAGATATATATAGTACACTCATACAAGTAAAAAGAAAATTCAACTTGTCATCATTACTTCCTTCTGATGTTGAGAACTAGTTTTCCTTCTGTTGTCGAGCACTAGAATCATTAATATCAGACTCTGTTTTATTGTCATTGATAAACTGGACACTCGAAACTTGTCTTTAAGCTTGTGATTAATGGAACCTGTCAATCATGGGAAATACATAAACAAATGATTGAGAAGAGATATTTTGTAATACTGATGAGGATTTATTCTTTCTTGTTTTCAGTAATATTCTTGAAAGCTGTCGTTGATTGTTGCTGCTGCTGCTGCTAGTTGGGATTTTTTTTAGCTTTATTTTTTTAGCCGCTACCCAGAAGCATTAGATTCCTCTCTATTTTCCGTAATCCCGGAGACTTCCCTCTCTCCTTCCTGTGCGGTTCAGGAATGGATGAATGTGACCCTCTCTGCTTTGATTCTCTCTGCTCTTAAAAAGATTTCCTGCTTTTTATTTCTTCTTTTCTTTTCCTTGTCTTTTTCACCCTCTCCTTTTCATGGATGCTTTGCCTTTCCATTTTTCAGTTTCTAATATGTTGCTGGCGTTCACACTACATATAAAATTCTTACTAGTGAAAGATATGCATATTCACTTCTTGTATTCCTTTTCCACGCTATAAATACACGTTGTCTTTCAGTGTTTTCTTCATTGCAGTACCTCTCTTCCAGTCATTTATTAACATATAGGAGGTGCACTAAGGTGTTTGGTTCCATCCTCAAAAAATGAGCTACCAGCAACATTTTTCCATGGGTTCTGGTTTGTTTCCTTTTGTCTTTTTGATTGCCTGTTTCATTTGAATTGGAACATAGTTTAGATTCTATTAATGCAATGTTATATGTGCTGATCTTGTTGGTTTCTTGTACTAAATCTGTGTTTCCTCTTTTATTCCGTCCTTTCAACTTCGTGGTATGTGAGAAGTGACTTCGTTGGTTCAATATTCAGGTAGTAGACCTCCAAGAGGAAACTTTGAATTTGGGAGGACTTGTGTGGTGAGGCCCCAAGGGAAACACCAGGCCACTATAGTTTGGTTACATGGTCTTGGTGATAATGGTTCAAGGTATTGTAGCTATTCTTTCCCTTCTATTGTTGTTGTTTTGTTTTGTTTTGTTTTGTTTTGTTTTCTTTCATTGCATTGGCATGGTAATCCACCATTCAAAACCAAGTTTCAGATTCCAAAACTCTCTTTGAGAAAAGAAGAAACTCTTTTCTTTAGATTTATAAAAAATTGCAGATAACCTATTCTTTGTACTCAAGTTCATCATGGAACAAAGTGTTCTGAGGCTCAAACATCAGTGTGTCTTAGCATATCACTCCCTATTCAGCAAGCTACTGATCACTGTTTTTCTGTGGACTTCATCTGATAAACAGTCCAATTGGGCTAGTGGGAACTCAATGATTTATTCCTTAACTAGCCATCAACGATTTATGCATTTTTATCTTTTTTTCCTTTTGTAATACATACAAATCCTTTGTTGGAATATGGTGTGCCTTTTGGTTTCAAAGACAAGATAAAGAGAAAGGAGTTCACAAATGTCAACACAGAGGCATGTTCTTTATTGGAGGGGTCCATATGATATCAAATATTTTCGTTTTCTTCTCCTTTCATAGAGATTCTCATTAGAATAAGTTCCATGACGAGAGAAGCTACAGCAGTGCCGTGAAATAATGTCGATCTGATTATTCCTCCTTTCTTGTTATTTTCTTGTTTGATGCTGTGTTCGATTTGGGCATGCTTGAATTGGAAAACTTTTATATGTCATATTCATGGCTAGGAGACCACAGGCTCACTTAATTCTGGCAACCCATTTTAAATGTGCTCTGTTCATTTCTCTGCTAAGAACTTTAGATATAAAAATATTCATTACATTTATGCCTTCAACTGCTGCTCTTTCTCAAATGCTGTGATCCCAATACTTAGAAAATATACTGCAGATGGTTATTAATATTTTATATTTGAATTTAAAAGATTAGGGATTTTTGTTTTCTTCTCAACATGGCAAATAAAATATCTCTTAAATCCAGTCATGTTTCTCATTTTATTCTCTATTTGGTTGCAGCTGTTCCCAGCTACTGGAAAACCTCCCTCTTCCTAACGTAAGCAGCTCAGTTTTTTGGTCTTCCTACTTTATGCACTCTGAATGTATTTATATATATTTTTTTACTTTAATTATCATCTTGTGGATGTTCTGTTTGCTTTCCTCCTCCATAATTATCTTATATGTTTGCATTGAAACTCATGATGCAGGTTAAATGGATCTGCCCAACCGCTCCTACTCGTCCTGTGGCACTGCTGGGTGGATTTTCTTGCACTGCATGTAAGAATGATCACCTTCGTTTCTGATTAATTTAATCACCATTGTTCACTGCATATCCATCTTCAAATACTTCAGAATGGAATCCATTTACCTAAAATACTTGTAAAACTTTCACAGGGTTCGACGTGGGAGAAATCTCAGAAGAGAGTCCAGATGACTGGGAGGGTTTAGATGCTTCAGCAGCACATATAGCAAACTTATTGTCTACTGAGCCGGCTGATGGTATTTTTGAGGCTATATTTTCTGTGAAAATCTACCTTATCTGCACTCAAGATTTCCCTGTTGGCAGCTTTTATAAAACAATGTGCTCATAAAAAAGTAGAAGTTCAACTCCATCTGAGATATATGAAGTGATGGTTTCTGGCCAGTATTAAATCGCTCTATACTGTAACACTAGATTATGCAACTTTGATCATGGCTTCCTTTATGTTGAACTTCTTGAGCCATTATAGTTTTCCAAGTTGCAAGTTATCATATCATGTTCGAAAGTCATCTGATATTAATGTAATGCATCACTCTCTGTCCATATTAGCTGATTCAAATAATGGCAACTTCATTCTTGCAACATTTTTTTTTATGACAGTTAAAATTGCTATTGGAGGCTTCAGCATGGGTGCTGCAACAGCCCTTTATTCTGCAACCTGTGCTGCCTTTGGACGATATGGTAACGGTAATGCGTACCCTATCAACCTCAGAGCAGTTGTTGGACTAAGTGGCTGGCTTCCAGGATCAAGGTATGACCATTCTGAGCTTTCTTTCCTGAATAAACCCTTTTATCCTGCAGCTATTTCATGGATGAGGGATCGGTTGATCCATCAGCTATCTAAAGAGAGCAACTATACAGCCCAGTACTTGTCTGCAATAATTTTCCATGTCTGCTAGCTAAGAAAGGTTTCTTTTTTGTTCATACAGTAGCTTAAGGAGCAGAGTCGAAGGATCACATGAGGCTGCAAGGCGTGCTGCATCCTTGCCCATTTTTGTTTGCCATGGAACAAGTATGCACTCCTGTCTTTGTCGTCTCTAGCTCCATTTTTTTAACTAAGATATCGATCTATTCACCTTCCAAATGAATCTTCATGCAGTGTGCCTCTGATAATTCTTTCAGGTGATGATGTAGTCCCCTATAACTACGGAGAGAAATCTGCTCAATGCTTGAACACAGCAGGATTTCGAAACCTGACATTCAAATCTTATGAAGGGTAAAGCATTTTCTTCAGAAAGCAGGAGCTAACTTGTAATGGTAAATGTAATACGAAGCAATTTTTGAGTGCCTTAATGTGGGCTGCAGGCTTGGTCACTACACAGTCCCGAGAGAAATGGATGAGGTTCGCCATTGGCTTACAGCGAGGCTGGGCCTTGACGGCTCCCGCTCTTAGTTGCAGAACAGAATCAGCTTCAGTCTGGAGCTTACGAGGACGAAGAACGGGGAAAACAATAATGGGAAGAAGAAAAGTAGTTAGCAATAGAACAGGTTATGAAGTATATGGTACAGATAATATAACCTTCCTGGTTCCCTGCCTGACCCTGAAAATAAATCTTGCATGTTGTCATTTTGATCGTAGAATTTAGCAGAAATGGGTGTAGTCAATTCTGCCTGCTGGGAATTTTGTATTGGTTAATCTAATATTAAGTCTAGTGAGCTTTGCCTACCATCATTCCCTCTCTCTGGTGAATCCATGGCTGTTTGAGTTCTCAGATATGCATTGAAGCTTCCATGCCACAACTTAGATGGACGAAGGGTGTTGACTCGTGCCTTTAAACCAAGCTATAGAAATCCTACCTTTGTATCCTATAAACAGAAATAGGAGAAAGGAGAAAAGCACCGCATTCATCTATATATACTTTTTTTTTTTGGATTTGAGCAAACCTTATCTCCTCGGAAAACGAACTTTATGAGCCCAGGTGAGCGAGTAAAACTTAGTTGTCCCAGGCTTTTACAAAAGGTGCACGCCTTGACTCAAACTCAAGACCTGCTGTATAGATTTCAAGTCCTTTGCCACCACGCTACGCCTCTTGAGGACTCATTTGTATATACACATGCTCAAAAAGAGATTATCAACCTGCAAAAGTACCAGTAGATTTCTATGCGCAGATGACCGCAGAGTGATCAACGAGAGTTTAAAAATGCCTGGAGCCGTAGAATTACGTCACGACGGTAATTACTTGCACTCTCCAAAATTTATTACCTGTCCAAACAAGGGTAAAAAAAGGGTTGAAGTCTAGCACCATCTTCCCTGATTTCTTGGGCACAAGGGTTGAGCTTGTGAGCAGTTTCTTGGAATATATCCTGCAGGACAGAACACGAGTCACTTCAGCTTTGGGTAAGAAAAAAGTTCCATGCTTTGCCAGACATATTGCAATGGAATATATCCAAATAATTAAGTCATCACTTACCACAATTCGCATATTCCATCACTGGTAGCCAGTGCTACCATTATGATCGCCATCATTTTGATGAATTCCAGCCTGTGACTTACAATACGGAGTAAGAGGAGGGAAAGAAGGAAAATCCTGCAGAATGAATTTGCTTCCACTTCTCAACCCCCCTGACGAGCTTGATCTTAACTCACGTGAATAAATTTTATTGCTGTATTTTACAACGAAAAAAACATGATAAATTCAATGCAATAACAACATCATAAACAAAACTAAAACTGCTGAGTATTATTATATAAATAAACATCAATCCTTAATAAGAAACTGTTTTGTTGCTGAAGATCTACACAAGGCGAATTAAACATAGGTGATGGGATTGGGATGTTAGTTTGTGAAAACCTTTGGCAATACCATACTGCCTTAGCAGATCTTATGGGAGAGAGATGTTAGGATACTAGCATGCAAACCCGACAAGATAAAAGGCTTAAATGAGAAATGAGACACACAAGAATTTACGTGGTTCACCCAATTAGGCTACGTCCACGGGCAAGTATAGAAGGATTTTACTAGTAATGTGGGAATTACAACCTCTCTCAAATAATAGAAGAACAACTAAGAATTTCTCTATTACTAGGAGAAAACACCTCACTTACTCTCTCACAAATACCTCATAATTTGTGGGATTACTTTCCCTCTCTCACTCTTCTCTTCCTCTCTTGTTTCTCTCTTGTGGTGCAAAATAAGCTTGGATGCATTGCCTATTTATAGGCAAGCATCCAAGAAATGGGAAAGGCAAGGTGCCTAACCTTCTCCCACCATTGTTGACTTAGGTGAAGGATGGCTTCACCTTCTCCATTTCACATTGGTGTCAATCTTGGTGGCTGGTCAATCTTGGTGGCTGGCTTCACATTCTCCCACTTGAAGACTTTGATGAGTTAATCAAGTCTTCACACATGATCATTTGTGATTCTTCTATCCTTTCAATACTTGCTATCTTCATGCTGCTTACGTTTCTACTAGGCCACAAGAGGATCTGCACCATATATACTTATCAGTGTTGACTGGTTTGGTTAAAGCATCTGTTGGGTTTTCCTTTGTGTGAACCTTCTGAAAATCCATACTTCCATATTCCACCACTTCGCGAACAAAGTGATACTGAACATCTATATGTTTTGTTCTTGAATGAAACGCTGGATTCCTGGCAATATGCAAGGCACTCTGACTATCACAATACAAAAGAATCTTCTCTTGTTTGTGCCCGAGCTCCTCCATAAGTTTCTTCAGCCATATTGCTTCTTTACAAGCCTGTGTAGCTGCCATATACTCAGCTTCTGTTGTGGATAACGCTACAACAGTCTGAAGTTTAGAGACCCAGCTCACAGCTCCTCCTGCAATTATGAACACATAGCCTGTAGTGGATTTTCTTTTCTCAAGGTCACCAGCAAAATCTGAGTCAACATAACCTCTGATAGTAAATTCTGATCCTCCATAACATAATGCGGCATCTGAGGTACCCTTGATGTATCTCAAGATCCTCTTAATAGTATTCCAATGCTCTCTACCAGGATTTGCCATGTATCGACTAGCTGCTCCCACTGCTTGCAATGTCTGGTCTTGTACATATCATGGCAAACATTAAACTTCCCACTGCTGATGCATACGGTACTCGAGACATCTCCATCCTCTCTGCTTCATTGCTAGGAGACATACTTGAGGATAATTTGAAGTTAACAGGAAGTGGGGTGGAAATTGGCTTACAATCTTGCATGTTGAAGCGTCGCAAGATCTTCTTTAAATAATTCTTCTGAGAAAGCCAAATCTTCCTCTTACTTCTGTCTCGGTGAATTTGCATCCCTAGAATCTTGTTTGCTGGTCCCAAGTCCTTCATATCAAACTCCCTAGCCAACTGTGCCTTCAATTCTTGGACTCGATCTTTGTTGGGGCCTATTACCAACATGTCATCCACGTACAACAACAGAATGATGAAAACATCATTTTCTTCAAACCTCTTGTAATACGTACAATGGTCTGAACTGAGTCTGTTGTACCCAAGGCTAATTATGAAGGAATCAAATCTCTTGTACCAACACCTCGGCGCCTGTTTGAGACCGTATAGAGATTTGTTCAACCTGCAAACCAAGTTCTCCTTGCCTGTTTCAGCAAAACCCTCTGGTTGGAGCATATAAATTTCTTCTTCAAGTTCTCCATGAAGAAATGCAGTTTTCACATCTAACTGCTCTAAGTGAAGATCAAATATAGCACACATTGCCAAGACTACTCTGATTGTAGTAAGTCGTACCACCGGAGAAAATATCTCATTAAGTCTATTCCTTCTTTCTGAGCATATCCTTTCACCACCAATCTTGCACGATACCGCTCCACTTGATCATTGCCATCACGCTTTATCTTGTAAACCCATTTGTTGCCAATGGCCTTTCTTCCTTGTGGTAGCGGAACAAGATCCCAAGTGTTATTCTTGTGCAGAGCTTCAATCTCCTCTTGCATTGCTGTCATCCACATAGATACATCTGTGCTTTTGATAGCCTCATGGAAAGTTGATGGCTCTCCATCCTCTGTTAGAAGACAGTATGCAATGTTGCTCTCAGTAACATATTCTGAGTGCCAAGCCGGTGGTCTTCTTTCACGAGTTGACCGTCGAACTTCAGGAGTTTCAGACTCTATTTGTTCTTGTTCTTCATGCTCTGGTGCAGCTTCAGAAGAAGTATGATTCTGAGTATTTTCCATCTGGACTTCTGTAGTCTCCTTTAAAATGCTATTATTTTCTTCCATTTGCATTTTATCTTCTGCAAATATGACATCTCTGCTGATGACTACCTTGTGGGCAGTGGGATCCCACAAGCGATACCCCTTCACTCCATCAGCATATCCCAAGAATACACATTTTCTGGATTTTGAATCCAGCTTGCTGACTTCTTGAGTATTGTACATCACGTACACAGGACTTCCAAATATATGCAATCGAGAATAATCAGCTGGCTTTCCAGTCCACATCTCCATCGGTGTCTTCAACTCAATTGCAGTTACGGAGATCGATTTATCACATAACAGGCGGTATTGACTGCTTCTGCCCAGAATGACTTTTCTAGACCTGCAGCCTTCAACATTGCTCTTGTTCTTTCCAATAGAGTTCTGTTCATCCGCTCTGCCACTCCATTTTGTTGTGGAGTGTATGCCGTTGTGAACTGCCTTTTGATACCTTCATGTTGACAGAAGTTATCAAATTCATCACTGGTATATTCTCCTCCATTGTCAGTCCTCAAACACTTGATCTTCTTTTCAGATTCAAGTTCTACCCGCGCTTTGAAGGTTTTAAAAACTGCGAACACATCTGCCTTCCTTCTAATCGGATACACCCAACATCTCCTGGAGAAGTCATCTATGAATGATACAAAGTATCTTGCTCCTCCCAAGGATACAACCGGTGCTTGCCAAACATCAGAGTGAATCAGGTCTAAGATGCATTTGCTCTTAGTTGTTGACGTGCCAAACTTCAACCTGTGTTGTTTACTTGTAACACAGTGCTCACAAAAAGGTAAAGTAACCTTTGTAAGCCCAGGGAGTAACTTCTGATCAGAGAGAACCTTTAAACCTTTCTCTGACATGTGGCCTAGTTTTTGATGCCACATCATTGTCTTCTCTTCTGCAGGACTGGCTGATGTGATTGATGCTTCTGCCTCTTGATGTGTTTCTCCCATTAATACAAACATGTTTGCAACTGTCTTTCTTGCCTTTAAAACCACCAGCGCGCCTTTGACAATTTTCATGATTCCATTGTCTGTTCAGATCTTACAGCCAAGACTATCAAATTGTCCTACGGACAAAAGATTCTTCTTTAAGTCTTTCACATGTCGCACTCCTGAAATAGTACGAATTAAGCCATCATACATCTTTAATTTGATGGTGCCAATGCCAGAAATCTCTACAGCATAATTATCACCCATGAACACTGTGCCTCCAGAGATAGGTTCATATGTATGGAACCAATCTCGTCTAGGGGTCATATGTCATATTGCTCCTGAATCCATTAGCCAGACCTCAGTGAGCTCTTCTCTATCTGTAGAGATTGTTGCTGCTTCACTATATAAAATCTCCCCATCTTCTGAGGTGCTTGCAACACATCCTTGAGGTTTTAATGACTCTGTAGTATTCTCTATACCCTTTTTAAACCAACAATCCTTTTTGAAGTGCCCTTTTCTGCCACAGTTGTAGCATTTCACAACTTCTTACTTCTTGATTTGGACCTCCCCTGCCTTTGACTCCCACTGAGCCACGTTCCGTTGATCTTCCTCTTGACACCAACAATGCCTCTGCTTGGTTTGAACTGTTTCTGTCTCCTTTGTTTTTGCGCCTATTTTCTTCTTCCAAGATAGCAGCTGCAACATCATCGAAGACTAAATAGTCTGAGAGGATATTATTGGTCAAGTTGATAATGAGCTGATCATACGAATCAGGAAGACTTTGAAGTAGAAGCTCTGCACGTTCATTTCCTCTATTTGTTGACCCATGTAGTGAGTTGTGAAAATAGAGTTCTTATTGTGTTGATGTGGTCAGTCACCGACGTGGTTTCTGCCATTCGAAGGGTATAAAGTCTCCGCTTTAAGAAAATCTTATTATGCAAAGACTTGGACTCGTATAGCTTGGTTAGAGTCTCCCATATCTCCTTAGCTGTTTTCTTCTCCGCCACACTTGATAATACTTCATCAGCTAATGCTAAATGTATGTTAGCAATAGCATTGCCATCCATCTCATTCCATTTTGCATTATCAGTGATCTCCGCGGGCCGATCCCCAATTGCTGCCAAGCAATTGTCTTTCCTCAAGATTGCCTTGATTCTCATTTTCCATAGTGAGAAATTGCTCCCCTTGAACCTCTCAATCTCGTACTTTGCTGCCATTGTATTCACCGAGATCTATTCAGCTATCACCGTTTCACAGATCTGTAACGTATATAGAAATAGTATCGTGTGAATAATACTTCACTAAGTAAGTTCCCAGGAAAGATTGGAGGGGTCACAAACGGTCCCGCTTAAAACCCAATCTCCTTAGACAGAACTTCCTAGACTGTATTTAATCACCGCACTGACTTTCTATATACGCCAACAGTAACGTAAGTGAACAGTACCGTATGGATGAATAGTGCCGTATAGGTGAATAGTGCCGTAGACGTGAATAGTAACCGTATACACGAATAACTTTTGTGTGTTAACAACACCAACCAAGAAGGCTCTGATACCACTGTTAGGATACTGGCATGCAAACCCGACAAGATAAAAGGCTTAAATGAGAAATGAGACACACAAGAATTTACGTGGTTCACCCAATTAGGCTACGTCCACGGGCAAGTATAGAAGGATTTTACTAGTAATGTGGGAATTACAACCTCTCTCAAATAATAGGAGAACAACTAAGAATCTCTCTATTACTAGGAGAAAACAACCTCATACTCTTTCACAAATACCTCACAATTTGTGGGATTACTTTCCCTCTCTCACTCTTCTCTTCCTCTCTTGTTTCTCTCTTGTGGTGCAAAATAAGCTTGGATGCATTGCCTATTTATAGGCAAGCATCCAAGCAATGGGAAAGGCAAGGTGCCTAACCTTCTCCCACCATTGTTGACTTAGGTGAAGGATGGCTTCACCTTCTCCATTTCACATTGGTGTCAATCTTGGTGGCTGGTCAATCTTGGTGGCTTGGTGGCTGGTCAATCTTGGTGGCTGGCTTCACAAGAGATTGCTAATGTATCTAGAATAAGGAGATACTTACAATTAAAAAAAAAGTAAAGAAATTAAACAGAAGAAATCACGCAATTCAGACTGTTTCCAAATTCAAGAACTCTATCAAGACAATTGATGAAGGATCCATACCTGAGGAAATAGATTGCATTGCATTATAAGATGGCTATGATATTCATTATATATTTGTTAGGATTGTTACCATTAATGTGCAGCAATCATACATCATCTGGAGCCCTACTCTAGGAGAGAGTTGTCATTGTCAAAAGGCTACAATGATAGGTGGGTTATTATCAAACAAGTTGCATCAACCATTAATAAAATAGTCAATCCATGTGCTACCACCATTATTGAAGATAAGCTGAAGCTGGTAGTACCATTGATGCCTATAAATAGAGGCATAAGTTAAAGAGGAAAGTTGAGAGAAAAACTGACCCAAAGATGTGAGGAATATAGGAGAGAGTGAGCTGTCAAGGACAGTAAACAATGGCTTCCATTGCAGCACTACTAAGAAAAAAGATGAGTGATGGGAGTAAAGTAGAGAGAATGATTCCTTCCCCTCCATTGATGTAAAATCTTGTTCTTTTTCTATATAAAAAATGATTTCTCTCATGGATATGGGTGATTTGTTGAACCACGTTAAATATTGTGTCAATGTGCTTAGTCTCTAATGAACAATGACCAAAACATCACCCGGTCTGAATTCCCAAAAATATTCTCATTTCAAAAGCAAGAAATTCTGTGGATAGAATTTGCCTTCATTTCTGAACGTTTTCTTTTTTGTTTTTTCAATGAATAGAGAGATTAGTGAGGGCTCTTCATTTTTAAACTTCATGCAGAGCAATCATCTTGCAAAAACTAAACAAGAACATAGAGGGTTGCCTATATCTTTATTATAGAATCATAATGACGACACTAGGAATTGCTTCTTCTTTTTTTATGAAAATAATAATGATAATTCAAATAAAAAAGTTAAGAACTACAGTAAGATATCGTTTGAAAAATAAGATCCCATCAGGAATAATAGTGATGGAAATAGATTAGGAAACTGAACAGAAACATTGGAAATGAGAAAAATCTAGAAGCAACAGAGACTGCCGTTTCCGCGCCAAAAAATTAATCATTATCAAGACCGCATTAAACCCATCTAAAAGGAAAAAAAAACATTTACAAATATAGTTCAAACGAATTCCGTAAAAAGTTAGAAAAAAAAATGAAAGGAAATTAAATGATAAACTGATAGAGAAAACAGGAAAAAAAAAGGTACTTTGATAAGAAGTTGTTTCTTCATCCGAATTCCCAGATAAAAAACTTCATGCAAACAAGAAACAGTCGCTCAGAAAAAGAAAGAACAAACAAAGTGTTGTTCAACGGAAATTTGGAAGCAAGAAAGATACTTGGAGAGGAGGCAGGGGATGAGGACGTGAAGGAGTTGATGCGATTCCCTTCAGGATTGTTGTTTCAGAACTATAGCAATAGGGTACTGTATAGACATCATCATCATCATTAATTTCTTAGTACTTTTGTTTTGTTTCAGCAAGAGAAAGAGAAATGCTTTTGGTTTACGAGGGATGATAGGATGGGATTTTATGGGATGACAGCAACAAAAACAGCACAATCAGAGGTGAGGATTTTGATGGCGTTTCTTTTTGAACCTCGTGCGTTTCTTTTTGAACCTCGTACTAGGCGGGAAATAGATTTTGTTTTTAATTTTTACTCTATTTTTAATATTTTATTTTTGTTTTATTACAAATGAGCCGGGTTAGATGATGAACAGTAGTTTATGACTAGATGGATGTCTCATATTATGTTGTGGGTTAGATTAATTTTTTTTTAATATAATAGAAAAATATTGTGTTATTAATGTTTTTATAGTTAAAAAAAAATAATTATGTGGAAGTTGATCCAGTTAGAACTAATCGACTTATTGATTTAAAGACAATCTGAATGTCTAATAAAAATATAATTTGACTAAAAAAATTTAAAATAATATTTTTAAAAAAATTTATTGAGACGACAACAAATTTGATCAACCTGAGTTAATTTGGGTTTACTTGTTAAATTCACAATTCAAGTTATATGAAACTCTGTATAAAGCGAATCGGAAAGAAATTATGAAATTTAATTCCTAATAAACTCAATATTGAAGGATCAGATTTTAAAAAAGATAAATAAAAAAAATGACCCAAAAAAAAAATAAGTTAACATCTCAAATGAAACCAAGATAACCCCATAAAAAAACTAGGTAAAACAAATTATAAGGCTTAATTATCAATCAACTCAATATTGAAAGATGAAATTAAAAAAAAAAACAAAATAATTAATTGAGTCAACCTGGATTAACGTGCTAAATTCGCAACTTGTTTTCATGAAACTGGAATAACCTCAAAATAAATCATTAAGCCTAGTTCATAGTCAATTCAATGTTGAATGATAAAATTAAAAACTAATTAAAAAACACTTAAGTCAATCAAGTTAACTCGTTAAACCTATATCATGAGTTATGAGATTGGAACACCCACGTAAAAAGCAAACAATAAAAAATCATGAAACCTAATCTCCAATAAATAAAATGTTGAATGATGAAAATAAAAATAAAAAATATTTTAAAAAAACAAAGATAAAAAAACATTTTTACAATAAATAATGTTTTATGAGGTGGTGCACAATAAAATCATTTTCTCTTTTAATTTTTGTTAATTTTTGGAGAATAACTAGAAATTTTGGCATATAATACGCATATGTACTAGCCATTTGACTTGCACTCCACCGCGGGTCAAATATTTTTCTTTCAAAAATGAATTTTGATATGTTGGATTTTTTTATGTTGTTGTTTACATTAAAAACAAATTCTAAATGTAAATTGAAGAGCTATCTAATTAAATAAATCGATAACTTTCTATGTAAATAAATAAATAAAAGTCATCAACAATAACTAAAAGCAAAACTAGAAAAAATCAAGAGATAGATGTAGATCAAGTTATTTGATCTTATAATATGAGATATTTACTCAATTGTGTTTACTAAATTTATATATTATAATCAATTTTTATTCAAACACATTTAAAAAAATAAAAACAAACAACTTGGATTGTAGGCCTGATTGGGTTAAATATATTGACTCTATTTTAATTAGACGATAAAAAATAGTTATGATAGTAAATGGACAAATTTTTTATATAAAAAAGATCACGATAACTTGAGAAAAATCCTTGGAAGTACAAAATTAGATTAAAAAAAATAGACAAAAACAACTTGAGTTAACTCGAGTTAACGTTATAAACATGTAACCCGAGTAATTAGAGGCGAGCTAACCAGAGTTAACTTGCAAGACTCATGGCCTAGGTCATGAAATTATGATAACATGATAGAAAATAAATTAAATAAAATCACAAAGCTAAAATTTAAAAAAATATCAAAAGATGAAATTAAAAAAAAAAGCAAAAAAAAATGATATCGACTTGCATTAATTTTTCAAACCCATGACCGAAATTAGTAGATTAAAAGCACCATCAATGGAAAAACCATGAAACCTAAACTCTTGCAAATCAAGTGTTGAAGGATGAAATCAAGAAAATAAACCAATTACACAAAAGAATCTAAGACAAAAAATTATAATTAAAAGAATAAGGGTGAAAATTGAAATGAAAAAATAAATCAAAGGGTAACAATTTTTTTTTATTAAAAGGTTAAATTGAAAAGAAAAGGAGAAAAAAATCAAAAGAATGAGGACCAATTAAAAAAATATACCATAAACTTTGATTGAATGATGAAATTGAAAATCAATAAGACTTTAACAAAAAGGCTAAGGAAAAAAAATAGAAATCAAAAGAAGAAAAACTAAATTGAAAAAAATAATATATGATAAATTATAATTAATGGACTAAATTGAAAACAAACAAAACTTTATAAAAGGTTCAAGAAAAAAAAATAGAAAACAAAAGAAAAGGGACTGAAATAGAAATACCAAAAATAAAAAGGACCTAAATTTACTTTTTAGAGGTAGGGAGATAAAAGGAGGGAAAAAAATGACCATTAACAATTAACTACCCATCTTTCTTCGTCACACATTGCACTAGAAGGAAGTTAACATGACAATGTTTTTAACGACAGAGCATAATGGCAGATATGTTCATTGGGAGGTGTTGCATGCATCACTCAAAAAGCGCAAGCACCTCCCACGCGCTCACAACTTTTCAAATTAAAAGAATCAATAATTTAATGTTAAAAGACTAAAATCCCCTCTATTAATATGGAATTAACAAAATACCTTTGTGAAATGATGAAATTGCCCTTGCATTGCTTTATTTTTTGAAAAAAATAAAAAGAAAAAAATACTCATGGTCAACAGTTCTAAAAATTTTTTTGACTTAAAGTGTAAATTAGTTATTTCATTATTCTAAAAGTGAAAAAAAAATGCATGTACCCTTTAACAATCTTTAATGACAAATAAGCTATTGAAAATAACTGTAGTACCCTTAATATCAAGGCACCTTACTTTTTCTTCAAAGGATAAAATTATAGTTTTATTATAGTAATGAATAGTCTTTTGTGTATGTGTGTGCAATGATTTCTCTATACCTTTTAAAGTTTTGGTAATTAATAATTAAAAAGTTGAAATTCTTTAATTAATGTAAACATAGTATACAACTAGTCATTTTACTTGTATTTTGATGTGAGTTGGGTCAAAAGTTAATTTTATCAAACAAAATGGAGGTGATGTTAATGTTTTTTTTTCAACCATAAAAAATTAAAATTGTGAATTGAAAACCTGAAACTTGCATTTGATAAAATTAATTAAAAATTATATACGCCAATAAATGTTAAGAAATAGATTAACAATAATCAAAGATTACATCATGGAAGTTAAGATATAGATGCAAATAAAGGAATGTGATCTCATGTGACATGGAGATTTTAAATGTTTAAATATATGCAAATATTTTTAGGAGAATTAATAATTTAAATTAAATTGAAAAAAAAACTAATTTGCTAGTATATTTTATCCACTTCTCAAATGGAACCATGGTGAAAGTTGGTCTGATGTGACTTGTTTAACTTTGTAGTCCAAACTCACCTAGTCAATTCAATCAAAATCCATTTGATCCCAAATTATTTTTTTTCAATACATCGTTGCTTCAAAAAATTTACATGACGATATTTTGGATTAACACTGATTAACTTGTTAAACTAGTCACATGAACCATGAACTCGATTGAATTTAATAAATCTTTCTTTTTAACTAATTCTTATTTAATTATATGATAATAAAAATAGACATGCACATGAAAACAATGAATAGTTTTTTTTTAAAAAAAAATTAAAATATTATGAACAATTATACAAAAAGAGTTGTTGTTAATTTTAGAAAACAAATGTTATGGTCTCACTAAAAAAACCAGGTAAAAAATGAAAGATATTTTATAAAATAATATCCCAAAACATTTTTAATGAACTTCAATTAAAATTGAACACCTATAGAGCCGAGCATCTGAAACATATTTCTAATGAATTTAAATTCAAATTGAAAAAAACATTAATTATCAAAAAGAGACTAGGCACCTAAGCCCGAATGGGTTCAAACATATAATAAATATATTTAGAATCTAAATAAATCAATTTATCAACTCAAAACACCCATAAATTTGTTCAAAATACAAAATTAAACCAAAAAAACTTATCAATCTCGATCTACCTTTTCCAACAAGATCAAGGATAAAAAAAACTTTAATGGAATTATTCTTGTCAAATGAAACTTATTGACACTAAGAATACTTTTTTTTTTTATTGTGAAAATGTGAACAACCAATGACTTCCTCTCTCCTTTTTCGTTTAGATTAACTTTTTCTCTTCTCTATCAAACTCAGAAACTTTAACTTGAATAATCTAACTTTTATACCAATATAAAAACATCCAAAACTATAGGAATCTAAAAGAAAGATGTTGTAAAATATGGGGACTAAATATAACTTTTCCGTGTGAATTTGAGATAGGCCACCATGTTTTTTTCTTTCTCAGTTTTGTCCTTATATTTTTTTGTCATATCTTAATGTTATAAACTAAAACAATATCTTATTAAATTTATGCACAATCAAGTGCAAAAATCTTATTAAAATCTTCACACTTCAAGGAAGTACAAATAAGGACACCATCATTTGAAAAAACTAAAACCAAAACATAAAAGAATAAAATTAAAAAAAAACATTAATGATAAAAAAATCATCATCTCAATCCACAATAAAATGTGAGATGATCTATAATATATTGGTGAATAATATTTTACCCATACCTTTTAGTTTATTATTAATTATATTTTAAAAAAAAACATGACTAAACTTTGAATTTTATGAGGAAATAGGAAAACTTTTATTTTTTAACTTGATGGTGGAAAAAATTAAACAATTTTTTAAAAATATGAATTCATTTCAATCCATGAAGTTCAATGTTGTTATATAATGGTCCCTAATCTTCACTTAGCTTATATCCAATCATGAGATAAATGAATGTTGTGAGACAAGAGAAGGTAGGAGAGAGAGAGAGAAAAAAAATCTTCACGATATGCATTTTGAGTATGTGATTTGTTATTTTTTGTGTTATGTGTTTATATTTATGATGAAAGTTTGTTTGTGATATTTTCAGCATCTCAAATTACTCAAATTATTAAAAAGAAATAATGGGCTTGGAAAAATAATTGAGTTTTTCATTTTGATTCAATTTTCTTGAGTTTATAAAGTGAATTAAAATGTATTTTAAGGTTTAAAATGGTTTTAGAATGATGCTTAGTAAGATGTTTGAAAATGAAAATGATGTAAAATATGGGTGTGGAGGGTAAAAACCACCGCCATTAATTTTTTTTTGGATAAACTTTCAATGATATTTATTCATTAAAAAGTTTTAACTCTGTTTAATACTATAGTGATTATTTTTTAAAATATTTTTTATTTAAAAATATATTAAAATAATATTTATTTTTATTTTTTAAAATTTATTATGAATACTAGTATATTAAAATGATATGAAAATATATATATATAAAAAAACCTAAATTGAAGTAAGGAAAAAAATAAAATAAAATTAGTGTTCAAGATTATGTCAATGCAAAATAAATAAATAAAAATTGAACTACCAAGTAGAGATTAGATTAAGCGAGAGTTTTAATCCATATTATTTATTCATTAACTAAAACTAAACATCCTTCAATCATAGATTGCGCACTCAATGCCAGTTCCTGCTTTTAAAAAAAAAAAAAGTTTTGAATTTCTAATTAGATTTTTATGTGATGTAAGAAATAAATTGCAAGTTTAGTTTTTATTTTTTTTTAAAAAAAATACACTCATAAAATATGTTTAAAATTAATAATAAAAATTTACATGATATTAAATACTAAAAAGATATTTTCAATTAAAAACTTATAAAATTAACACTGATTTATTTTGATTTCATTTACCTAGATTTTTTTCTAAAAAAAAATAAAAATAAAAAGAGATTTTACAAGGTTATCCGTAGGAATGCACGGATAATTTATAATTATACTAGTGAAATATAAATCAACGAAAATTCCATAAACCTGATATCACTTTAATTGAATGTTGAGGGGATAGGTGCCCTCACTTCATAATTATTCTCGTAGTTATTCCTTTTTAAAAGTATATTCGTTATAAGATATCAGCAGATTATTTAAAAATATGATAAAAATTATATTTTAAAATGTTTTTTATTGTAAATATATTAAAATAATATATTTTTATTTTTAATAATTACATCAACACAATAAAAAAATAATTAATTTGAAGCAAAGAAAAAAATAAAAAATTTTAATTTTTTTAAAAATATTTTTAAAATACAAAAACAAATATTTCCTAAATAAATAATAACCGACTATCTTTTCTCCTCCTCGTCCTTTTAGTTTACTCCATTCATTTTTTTACTCTTCCCAATCCCTCTTTAACATACGCCCGTAAAGATGCCATGGGAGCACCAAGAGTTTGCTGGAGGGGTTTGGGCTTAATGGGCCACAGTAGTTTAGATTGGGTCGTTATAGATGGAAAATATTGAGGCTTGAAGCCCATTGTTTATGTACTTTGATCTTAGTTCAGAGTGTTAAATTGACGGAGCCTATTAATATTATTTTCTGGCAAAAGAACAAAAGAAAAGGAAAACAAGGGAAAAGACGTTTGTTTGTACACTCTTTCATCCAGAGTTTAAACCCTAAACCCTACGGAGGAAAAACTCAGCTTGCCTGCTTGCTCTCTTTCTTTCGTCCACTTCAATTTCTTGAGATAGAGAAGATATCAAACAGAGCAGAGGATGAATTACAGATTCCAAAACTTGCTTGGAGCTCCCTACAGAGGAGGCAACGTTGTAATTACTCAAAACACCCAACTAATCTCACCAGTCGGCAACCGAGTCTCTATCACTGACCTCATCAAATCCCAAACCATAACCCTCCCAGTCCAATCCTCCTCCAACATCCGCCGCATTGCCGCCTCCCCCGACGGAACTTTCTCCTTACTGTCGACGAGAACCACCGCTGCCACTTCATCAATACCGCCCGCCGCGTCATCCTCCACCGCATTAACTTCAAGAATACAGTGAATGCTGTCAAATTCAGCCCCGATGGTAAATTTATCGCGGTTGCAGCGGGAAAATTGGTCCAACTCTGGCGGTCTCCGGCGTTCAAGAAAGATTTTTTCGCTTTCGAGTTAGTTAGGACCATAGCTGATTGCGAGGATACAGTTACAGCAATTGATTGGAGCTTAGACTGTAAGTATTTGCTTGTTGGCTCGAAGGACTTAACGGCACGCCTCTTTTGTGTTGAGAAATTGAAAGACGGGATTTTGAATAAGCCCTTTTTGTTTTTAGGACATAGAGATAATGTAGTTGGTTGTTTCTTTGGTTATGATAAGAAAAATACTAATAAGGTTAATAAGGTTTATACAATTACGCGTGATTGTTATATTTTTAGCTGGGGTTATAGTGGTAATAATGACGGTAATTTTGATGAAAATGATGGGGGATTTCAGAGCCGGCCTTCCCGGGGACGCCGGAGAAGGACGGGGAAGGGAATATGGACAGTGGAAGCGCGGGTAATTTAAGAAAAGGAAGGATTTTGATGGGAAAGATGAGGGAGAAGAGGGGTATTTGCACAAGGAGAAGTGGGAGCTGTTAAGGAAAGATGGGTTTATGCAATCACCGGCGAAGTTAACTGCATGTGATTACCATAGGGGGCTTGATATGGTGGTGGCGGGGTTTTCTAATGGTGTTTTTGGGTTATATCAAATGCCTGATTTTGTTTGCATGCATTTGTTGTCGATTTCGAGGGAGAAGATAACTGCTGCAGTTTTCAATGAGATTGGGAATTGGTTGACATTTGGTTGTGCAAAGTTGGGGCAGTTGCTTGTGTGGGAATGGCGGTCAGAGAGTTATGTGTTGAAGCAACAAGGGCATTACTTTGACGTGAATTGCTTGACTTACTCTCCAGATTCACAATTGCTGGCTACTGGTGCAGATGATAACAAAGTAAAGGTAAAATATGAGCGTATGGAGATGTTTTATGTTTTTGGGAAGTTGTAGTCACTTAGCATGCTTTTCTTAGGTAAAATGCGTTTTGAAAATGTCTGCATGATACAATAGGTTGGTTCTTGCAGGATATTTAGGTGAGCTGGCTGTTGTATGTATGGATTGTTTGAAAGAAATGTGTTGCTATGTGCACATGCGAGCTTGTGATTGGTTGCAAAAATGTTATACTTATTTGGTTGATATGCAATTGCCCATGTATATTGAAAAAGTGTCATAATGCATATGCAAAAATGTTAGGATTTTTGTTTATCATCTATATGGTATATCCATACATTGTGTGTTTGTTTGCGATGTAGAATAATTATCCCAAGATTTTATGGACCAGATTGAAGCATGAAGTTATTGTTTTTCTATTTTAATTATTTGTTTCATACTCAACTTATGATTTTTAATTTAATTAATATTTTACTATTTAGAAATTCTAATGCTAGATCAATTCTATTAGCCAAGAAAGTTTTAATTAGGAATCTTTTCATATAAAAGATTGTAGGACTAATATAAATTGAGATGTCTTGTTTATTTTATAGAGATCAAGACTGTTGTTTAGATTTAATAAAATACCAGAGAATTTTCTTTAGATTTCTCTACAATTTGGTCTATAACATTAGGGGTCAAGAACACTAGTTTTAGACCAAACTTTGATAAGTTGTTTGAGGTTGAATGTGATGCTTGTGGAGTGGGTATTGGAGGAGTTCTTTCCTAGGAGAAAAGTCCTATAGCCTTTTTCAGTGAGAAGTTAAATGAAGCTTGCTTGAAGTATCTATGATAAAGAACTCTATGTTGTGGTAAGGGCTTTGAAAATTTAGGAGCATTATTTGATTAATAGAGATTTTGTCTTATAATTAAATCATGAAGTCCTGAAGTCTTTGAATAGTTAGAAGAATGTTAGTATGAGTATCATGGCCAGGTGGATTACATTCCTTCAGAAGTTCAGTTTTAGTCTGAAGCACAAAGCTGAAGTTTAGAACAATGTGGATGATGCATTGAGTAAGCGAGTTGCCCTACTACTAATCACTTTTCTTAGCAAGATTTTGGGTTATAAGTGTTTGGAGGAACTACAAGCTGAAGATGGTGATTTTCAAAAGATATGAGAAAAGTGTTCTAATGGTCGAGTTAATGGATATTTCCATATATATGATGCTTACTTACTGAAAGGTAACTGATTTTGTATTTCTTATATATACCTACGCAAGAAATTGATTTAAGACTTGCATGGTGGCAGATTAAAGGGTCATAGAGGAAGAGATAAAACAATGTCAGTTTTGGAGGATAAGTGTTACTGGCCTCAGCTCAAATGTGATGGAAACAAATTTGTTCAATGTTGTTTTACTTGTCAAACAACTAAGGAGCAATAATAAAACACTGGTTTATACATGTCTCTACCTATACTTGAACATATATGAGAAGATATTTTCATGGATTTTGTGTTAGGTCTTCCACGAACTCAACGAGGAATGAATTATGTTTTTGTTGTTGTGGACAAATATTCAAAGATGACACACTTTATACCTTGTAAGAAGACTACAGATGCAGGGATATTTCATAATACCTTGAAAATATGATGATCCGTTATTTGTTTCTGATTGTTTAGCTTTCGGTCATGTGCTATACACTTGTCTCTTTGCTGGTCTCCCCTATTTTTGTACTTGAATGTCATGTGAATGTGTTAGTATTTTCTTGTCACAGGTGTGGACCGTTTCATCTGGCTTTTGCTTTGTAACATTCTCAGAGCACACAAATGCTGTGACCGCGCTTCATTTTATGGCAAACAACCATTGTCTTTTAAGTGCATCTCTTGATGGAACTGTACGGCATGGGATTTGTTCCGTTATCGAAATTTTAGGACATTTACCACCCCTTCTTCAAGGCAGTTTGTCTCTTTGGCAGCAGACCAAAGTGGGGAAGTCATTTGTGCTGGAACTCTAGATTCATTTGAGGTACGTATATCTTTTGGTGCTGTACATTCAGATCAATCTGCTGTTTTTTATTGTTTTTGCTGACAGAGTGCTTAATTTTTGTATGCAATAGATATTTGTTTGGTCAATGAAGACAGGCCGTTTATTGGATGTCCTTAGTGGTCATGCAGGTCCTGTTCATGGGCTGACATTTTCTCCCTCAAATGTGAGTTGTATTGATATCTCTTTCCACTCACTGGTTATGCATCCCTTGTTTTGTATTAATTCCTCTTGGTTTCTCTATTTGTCTGAAGTGGTTTATTTACATGAATTTGTTGAGGTTGGATCGCCCTTCTACATTTGGTATCCAACATTATCTTGGATTCTTGTAACTAATAGTAAACATATAGGTCTACAGTCAGCTTTCATACCTATTGATTCATGAGCAGCTTCTGAAGTAAACCTGTTTGACCTGTAGGCAGTCTTAGCTTCATCATCATGGGACAAAACTGTTCGCATGTGGGATGTTTTTGAAGGAAAAGGTGCCGTTGAAACTTTTCCTCACACGCATGATGTTCTTACTGTAGTTTATCGTCCAGATGGACGGCAATTAGCTAGCAGCACATTAGATGGGCAGATTCATTTCTGGGACACGGTTGATGGCTTGTTAATGTACACCATCGAGGGCCGCAGGGATATTGCTGGAGGGCGTCTTATGACTGATCGTAGATCAGCAGCAAACTCAACTGCAGGAAAGTGCTTCACAACCTTGTGCTATTCTGCTGATGGGAGTTACATTTTAGCTGGTGGAAGTAGCAAGTACATCTGTATGTACGATGTTGCTGATCAGGTTTGTTCCTTATGTAAAATCTTCTGCTTATCATTTACATTTTTATTTTGTAAACATTTTAAATCATTTAATTATTGAGCTTTATGATGACATGAACATTATCACATGTTTCTTCTATCTATACTGGAGCTCAAACTTTTTTGTTTTGTCATCTATAAGCAAGTTGAATGTAGAAAATTAGATTGAGAACTGTTCGGATGTTGGAGATACTTTTGAAGAATGACATAGCTTAATTAGCTGGTTACTCTTCTGTTTTACATTTGTTTGGATGGGTTCATAGGTCCTCTAGTGTAGATCTCTCTTAGTGTTTGAGGTACTGGATTGATTTATGTATGAACTGCAGGTTCTGCTGCGTCGCTTCCAAATAACTCACAATCTTTCATTAGATGGAGTGCTGGATTTCTTGAACTCGAAGAGATGACAGATGCAGGTCCACTTGATTTAATCGATGATGATGACTCTGATGTTGAAGAGGGTGTTGATAAACAAACTCGAGGAAAGTTGGGATATGATTTACCAGGATCCATGCCTAATCGTGGAAGGCCTATTATTAGAACAAAATGTCTGAGAATTGCACCTACCGGGCGAAGCTTTGCAGCGGCAACGACAGAGGGGGTTCTAGTTTATTCCATTGATGAATCCTTCATCTTTGATCCCACTGATCTAGACATAGATGTTACACCAGAGGTATATCACGTTCTTTTGTAAAATTCTTTGAAACTTGCATCTTTAGCTTTCTTCCCTCTTTTAAGCACTCTTCATGGAGAATTCAAGGCATGTTATAAGGCTGTCAAATTATCAACACCTGCTTGGTTGGAAATAACAATTTTTCTTTATTGATATATTGTAGTATTTCTTCTGCTGATTTTATTTGATGACTACAACATCTGCTTGTTGGAAATAACAATTTTTCTTCATTGACATGTTGTAGTATTTCTTCTGCTGATTTTATTTGATTACTACAATGGTGTGCAGGCAGTTGAAGAAGCATTAGACGAAGATCAACCAAACAGAGCTTTAATTATCAGCCTTCGCCTGAACGAGGATTCTCTAATTAAAAAATGCATTTTTTCTGTCAGTCCATTGGATATACCAGCTATTGCCTCCTCAGTCCCATACAGATATCTGCAAAGATTAATAGAAGCATTTTCTGATCTTTTGGAAAGCTGTCCGCACTTGGAGTTTATACTCCGCTGGTGTCAGGTGCTTGCTGCCATCTTGCGAAATTTTATAACCTCGGAGCCCTTCCTGTATTCAGATCTAATTCGTTGTTTGTGTTTATTTTTTGACAGGAGCTGTGCAAAGCTCATGGAAATTCAATTCAACAAAATTCCAGAAATCTTCTTCCCGCATTAAAATCCTTGCAGAAAGCAATTACTAGAATACATCAGGATTTGGCAGATACTTGTTCGTCTAATGAATACATGCTACGATATTTATGCTCAAGCAACAACAAATGATGGACCCCTATTAGTGGCTGGGATTTCCTCACTATTTGCTGACAGAAATATAACCTATTCTCCTGAAAAGGGAGCAGGTCAAGCACTCCCATGGCTAACACAAACATGCCAGATTCAGATACCATGGCGCAATGTTCACGTGGTTGAAAGCGTCTGCTTGTTGGATCTGACGCTGCAGTTTATTGGGAGCTGTGATATGGCTTGGGATCATATGCATGACAGCATCAAGAACTGCCTTCAATGCAATTTTGATACAGGAAAGATGAACGTGGTTCTGTGACAATTATGGATGAGGATTGCTGTATAATGTACTGTTAGACAATCAAAAGTTCATCGATTTTTTTTTTTTTGTCGTGAATTTAATTTTCCTCCCAGAACTCTAATGATTATTTTTTGTGTTGCACTGTCAACTATATCTCTATTGAAGAATTATTTAATCTTCTGTAAGCCATAATAAAAGCAAATATATTGTCATATAGGGAGACTAATAAAAAGGAGCATATAGCGACCAAAACCACAGAATTAGAAGTGCAGATCTCAGCTTTGTAGTTTCTTTTGGACGTCTCTGCCGTTTCATGCCGTTTCATGAAGCTATTTAATCTTTGAAACTTGCAACTTGTAAAATTCTAGATCTAGATTCAATTAAAAAACCTTAATTTTTAATTAATTTAATATTAAATATAAAATTAGAAAAAAAAATCTATATAAAAAATTTACTAAAATTAAAAAAAATAACGATCAAATTTGATAGGAAAAAAAAATTCTAAATAAAATTGTAAAAAAATTCCCTTTTGAAATTATATCAAATAAAACAAATAGCAATAAAAAAAAATATAAATTAAATCTGTTAGTTGAAAAAAATTAAAGGATGAGATTAAAAAAAACTCTAATTTTATAAATTATTCTAAATAAAATAAATGGTAATTAAGAGAACAAAAATTAAATCTAAAAAAAAAACAAATTGAAAGATTGTTTTGAAAATTTAGAGGGTCAAGCATGAAAATTAAAGAGAAAAAAGAAAATAAGGGAAAAATAAAGAAAGATTACCGATACCAAATCAAAGATAAATAAGCCAAACACATTATTTAGAGATGGAGAGGCTATCAGGATGATTTGAACGTTACTCCACGAGCCATTGTTTTGCACAAAATGCCACCTCATGCCTCGCTAGAATAACTCGAACATTACTCACATGCTGGCATTTACAATACATGCATCAACCAATTTTATTCTTTCAAATAATGTTTTATAATTATTAAAATATTAAATTTCCACTTCAATCAACTTAATTATAACAAAAAAAAAAACTAGGATAAAAATACAGAAAATCTCTTTGACACCATTTAAAGAAAACTTGCTTTTAAGGGTAATTACCAAGATATCCCTAATAAATTTAATAATGATTAACAAACTTTATTTAAAAAATCATATTATTCTCAATAGCAAATTTACTGGAGTTTTTCTAAGGATGACAAATTAATCATTACATTATTTAATTAACAATACATTTTTTTATAAACAAAAATTAAATTTATTTTAATTTTAATATATGACAGTCTCCCATGCATTTGAGGAATATGCAAATCTAACAATAAAAAAATGAAACTCTTATTTATTGGGGACACATATTGTGTAATTGAGATTGAAATGGTGTGTCTAACCATCGTGGGAGTGGCAAATCAAGACACCAAAATGCTAGAAGTCATATTCACCAAGCTATAATGGAGGTGATTCAGTCTGTAATATATAATACATTTTCAAAGGGCTTCATTTCATTTTCTAGTAAGAGAACTGCTGATGCAAACCATACATGAGGAGTTGGAATTTGTGTTAATCTTACTGAGCTTTATAGACTTGTTACCAACCTTCGACGTAGCATTGCCCGACAACCTTGAGAAGGCAAAAAGGAAGCAAAACACATTCTAGGTGACATGGGACATTTACAAGGTTAAAAAAAAAGTTACATATTAATGATTCAGTATATCTTTGATATGTTTGTTTAAAAATACATTATTAAAAGAGCAAAAAATAAGGTAATAAATCTATATATTTAGGCTTAATAGAATACCAAGCCTAGGTGATATCTGTCTAACATTACTTTCAAGTTTAATATCTTTGGGTTTAGCTACGTGTTGAGTTGAAATACATATAAATATGATAAGATATCAAACTCAATTATCTTGGATTCAGCTACGTACTAAGTCCAGGTGCATATAGGTCTAGTAAGGAACTAGACTCATCACCCTTGGATTTGGAAGGATTCCATACCCAATAAATATAGAGACAAAAATCTTTTTAGGCCCTTGTTGGGTCATGTAGATTTGTTTGTTTATTCTTGTGTCTTTTAACATAAAGTGTTGGAAGTAAAGAATGATTATCTCCCTATATCTCTAGGTGCATAAAAGTCTTCAAATAACATATCATATTTCAATCAATATTAATTTTATGTAAAAGATATATATCCCTCGTTAATGTTGTATAAAAAATATTTATCTCTCATTAATGTTATTAGGAGGAAAAGACACTCTAACCCCACCATTCAACCATTATGACAAAATTCAGATGCTATATATATTATCTAAACTACCCAAATAAAGGACTCACACTTATTCAATTTTTTATTCATACTCTTATTTTATATAGTATTTATCATACATAACTAAGAACAAACACTCTTGTTCTAAATAATTAAAAGCTCATTCTCTGATTTATTATAATTTCTTGTATAAAGTCATCAATTTTATTATCGGAGGGCTCCTAAAGTAATGTTTGATATGGTGAATAATATTGATTGGACTAGACTAGACAGGTACCCAGATAAAAGACTCACACTTATTCAATTCTTTATTCATACTCTTATTTTACATAGCATTTATCATACATAACTAAGAACAAACACTATTGTTCTTAAAAATTAAAGGCTCATTATCTAATTTCTTACAATCTCTTATATAAAGTCACCGATTTTATTATTGGAGGGCTCGTGAGGTAATGTTTGGTATGCTGAATAATATTGATTGGATTAGACTAGACAGGTACCCAGATAAAAGACTCACACTTATTCAACTCGTTATTCATACTCTTATTTTACATAGTATTTATCATACATAACTAAGAACAAATGCTCTTGTTTTTAAGAATTAAAGGCTCATTCTCTGATTTATTACAATCTCTTATATAAAGTCACCGATTTTATTATCGGAGGGCTCCCAAGGTAAAGTTTGGTATGCTGAATAATATTGATTGGACTGGACTATACAGGACTGGACAAATAATTGTCTTGTCTTGTATTTGGTGTGTTTTGGATTGGACTGGTCAATTTGCTTTATTTTATGTTTGACAGACACTAGACGGGACTCAGTCAACCCAAGATCTATATCATTCCGGGTTTAAGAAAAAATAGAGGAAGGATTGATTCGACATGATTCGGTTAAAAACTAGTGATTATGAGGTTGCTTTGATTTTTTTTTTTAATTTAAATCAACTTGGGTTAACCCTTTCAATTCGTGACTCGGTCCTTACCTCAAGTCGACCTCCAAGTCGGTTTTTAAAACTATAATAATAATAATTTTAATTCTAATGTTGCTTTGGGTCAACCCGCGTTGACCATCTAACCCATGGATTGGGCCTTTATCTAGGTTGACCCCTCTGTTGGGTTTTAAAACTATATAATAATTATTTTTATCCTTCTATTGACTGGGGTCAATAGTCAGCCCGATCTATGACCCGATTTTGGCCTCAGGTCAACCCTCAAGTAAGATTTTAAAATTATAAAAATAATCATTTTTATCCTCGCGTTGATCAGGTTAATTGCCAAAGCAGGCTTGACAAGTTGACTCCCGAGTTGAGTTTTAAAACTACAATAATAATAATAATCATTTTTATCCTTATGTTGACTTGAGTTAATGGTCAACTTGACCTGTGACCCAACCTTGGGTTAACTCTTATGTCTGGTTTTAAAACTATGGTAATAATCACTTTTATCCTTATGTTAACCTAGATCAATTGTCCTAACCTATGACCTGGGCCTGATCTCGGATCGACCCTCTAGTCAGATTTTAAAATTATAATAATTATTATTTTTATCTTTTCGTTGACCGAGGGTAATTCTAAACCCAACATGTGACCCAGGCCTCACCCCAGATTGACCCCTCAAGTCGGGTTTTAAAACTATAATAATAATTACTTTTGATATATTGGACAATAATGAATTGGACATGATAATTGTTTTGTGAAGTTGTTTAGTGCACCTTTGAATAATAAAAAAATTACTTTTTATAATGTCTAAAGCTATTCTATGGAGAGATTTTTATCTTACTAAAAAGAGTAGGACAAACTTGTCCAATTCTTTGCACAAGGGTTAATATAATTGATTTGGGTCAATAAAAAAATAAAAATAATTGTTATTATAGTTTTAAAATTTGATTAGAGGCTGACCTGAGATAAGGGTCGGGTTGACTGTTGACCCGGGATAACATAAGAATAAAAATAATTATTATCATAGGTTTAAAATCCAATTTGAAAATCAATCTAGAAGCATGTCTGGATTATAGGTTGAGTTTACAATTAACCCGGGTCAACAAAAAGATCTTGTACAAAGAATTTGACAAGTTTCTTACCAGATAGTGTTTTTATCACCTTCGCCAATAATTCTTACTAAGTTAGCGTAACAACCAAGGGAACCAACCTGAACACATAACAAAAGAAGTGCTCTGGGTATGCTTCATAAGCACGATCACCAATACCAAATATACAGATGCAACTCATAATCACTTGTTAGAACAAATACTTTTAACATTTATGGTCTACTAGAGCACATTGTTATGAAACCAAATTCAGTCTATCAAGCTAACCTGGGGTCTAGATAATAGAATAAGTTTTAAATAAATAAAATATAGGCTTGTAATTAGTCTGGTTAAACCTGAATCACTCCCCATGTTAACTCAAAACTCGAGTGACTAGCATAACTCAGGTGAGACCTGGTTTTTTTTTTTTTTCTATTAATTCAAAAAATACAAAATTAATTTATGAATACTTAGCCTTACATATCTATTTTTATATCCTACTTACAAATAATTTGTATCTTAACTTTTCAATGTAAAATGACTATATATAACTTATATAAAATAACTATACTACACTTTATTTTTTTTAATAATTTTTATTCACTTGTACTATTTCTTAAATTTTCAATGTAAAATAACTATATTTAACTACTTCCATGTGAATTGTTTTTTAAGTTTTCGATGTAAGATAACTCTTTTTCACTTTATATTTTTTTTTTAACCTACAAACATTAATTATTTCTTAATTTTTTGATGTACAATAACTATATATAGCATAAATAAATTGTTTTTTAATTTTTTAATATGAAATAATTATATATAACATAAATTCACATTAAATTAATTGTTTCTTAAGATTTTGTCATGGAATAAGTATATTACATTTCACATTTGTTTTTTATAACCTACAACAATATAAATTATTTTTTAATATAAAATAATTATACTACACTTCATACTTTATTTTTACCCTACCTTCTCATGCATTATTTCCAAACTTTTTCATATAAAATATTAAGACCTCAAACATAATTTTTTTTAATTTTTTCAAGTTAACCTTAATCAATCCATATGATCCAAGACCTGATTTTTTATTCAGGTCAACCAAATAACTATGTTAAAGCATTGAGAGCAATCCTCTATTGGACTGCATGGAATGTTAAATTCTAAAACAGATGAACAGCATCGAACATTTACATTCTATTTGACAAAAGTACATAATCCAGAAAACATTTTGAAGTTTTAGTTATCAGAAAGAGAATGCCAGACAGAGAAACAAGACAACTGCATGAAAAAACTGAGGCATATGCTTGACTAGCATCACATAACAAAAATTTCATAATTAGTTATTCGCTTCACGGTAATCATTCTACCTTCTTTTAACCATTTTTTCCACTTGGTGGTTAACTTCCAAATGCAGCGAAACTTCAAAGAATTCAATCGCAAGTTCCCTATGCAATAATTTCTTGATGCAACACAAAGTAAAGAGATTGATGACAATGAATTTATTATTGTTGAAAATAAGAACAAACAGTTTGAGCTTATAGTGCTGAAACATGCCTAGCATAAACCTTGCATATTAGTGTCTCATCACTTCCAGTTGGAGCAAAGGAAAAAAACGGAGACCATAATAACCCATCAATTTTTCCGAAAATTCAGCCAGAAAGACTTATTCAGACTCCTCTTTTCCTGCAATATCTTGGAGCTTTTCTTTCAGTTCGCCACTCTGCAAAGGAGGGGCCATAGAACCCAGATCAACTCATGGAAAGTTTGATACTGGCAAAATTTTACTTACCCAAAAATTCAAGAAAAAGAGGTCTACTTTAAGTCACTCACCTGGTGCATATTCATAATTATATCTGAGCCACCAATAAACTCTCCCTTGATAAAAATTTGGGGAAATGTAGGCCAATTGCTGCAAAAGAAATTGGAGGGTCAAGAAACAAGTGTTCTTGCACATAATATTTTTTAAATCACTCTACAAGCATATTGGGAAAAATCATTTTTAAGTGGCATGACAACAAAGAGTTCCATCTCTACATCCCTTCCCCTTCTTTTCTTTTGACTTGGGGTCAAAAGCAGGAGAGGAAGTACAGCTGAGATTGGTCCATGGAACCAAGTACAAACAAATAATCGTGCATAAATTACCAAATTTTGATCTTTTAAGCAAAAGAAGGAAATTGGACGTAAACAAAAGAAACATAATATAACAAGCAAGGAAATACTCTTTTCACAGACATTTCTGGAAAAGAAAAATACACCCAGGTACAGACCAACATCAATTATCAAGCGCAAAGATATTTTAAATCACGAGGCAAAAAATAATTGCCTTAACAAACAAAACAGATGATGCTAGACTAGACCTTGAATACCATTGCAATGGATTCTACAAATGCATGTCCAAAGAGATTCCAAATAAAAACTCAAAGAGCACATCTATTAATTGCAGCAGTCTGTCTAGACAGCATCCAAAGAGAATTCACAAGTTTTAACATCGAATTTCTTACAGACCTGTACTTATGTATCAAGACTTACTCCCATTAACTACTCATGTTACTCATATAAACCATCAAATGGAACTAACCTGTATGCTTTTACTCCAGTTCTTAGGTCAGGATACTCCAATATATTTCTAGCAGTTAACGGAACATCTGCAATCACCAAACACCAGATCAACTGACATTGCCATTCAAAGATAACAAATTAAACCACCAAAGAAACTAATGAGCATTGGCCAGCCACAATACTGCCATTAAACAATTTAGAAAAACTTGAAACACATACTTTATATCAACAAAAATATTTAGCCTTTTCAATCAGTGTCAAATTAGTTGACAAATATATCTAAATTACATGTACATTTACATAAAGATAATAACAAAATAGTCAGATTGGGATTCAATAATTTCATGCTTTCTCAACCTGACTAAATCTCAGCTAGGAAATAACCAATCATTTAAATAACTCCTTTCCGTTAGTGCTACAGTCAAAGTTTTTGTTTTTTTTTTAAGAAATTCTTGTTATCACTGAGCATGACATAGCTATTTATTTCAACCAATATATCTTCAAAATGAGAAGGAATGGCAAACCATCCAGACCACCTAACTAGGGTCGTATTTTAGGCTTCGTAAGCAGATCTAATACAGTATAACCCCCTCTCATGCATACTCTAGATGGTAGTGAAATAATCTTTAGAATTTACAAAAAAGCAATTTCAACCACTATAATGCTCTCATTACCCATGACCCTTACCATTATCAATCCCTCCTTTTCTAGTCCACCAACAGTGAGGTTAACAGTAAAGAGAAAGGAACTATCTTTATATCATCCATGTATTTGCTACATGTGTGGGTTAACACTATTTACTGTCAAGGAAAGATTGGATTCAGATTATCAAACAAAAAGGTTTTAACACTTACTGTATTGTTTCAATACTCTAACCGCCAGAGCACTAAATCCACATTGAGGAAGGTCAGGATATCCCTTCATGTAAATTACTATTGGGTGTTCCTTGACATCCTGTACAACAAATGAAAAATGATCATTGAGAGATAACAGAAAAGAAACTAGCATCAGCTACATATACCTTGTCAACAAGTTCCTTAATATTAATTCCGCTACAACTCCCACTCTCATTCACAGCCTTATTATTTGGTTGAAAATCTGCATGACTGTCGGGATCATTGGGAATGTTGGTAGAGAATCTGAGCTTGACGTGGTTAAAAGATGCAGGCACCTACAAATAAACCAAGCAAAGCATGACACGAGCCATCCATACTCACTTCATGTATATGTTGAGACTTTGCAATTTGTTTGCCCAACTGATAGTACACATCACTCAAGAATCTCAAGTTTATCATATAGTAAACTGCCAACTCGTTCAAAAATTATTTCGCTTACCAAGTTCAAGAAGAGCAGCTACAAAAATAGCACACACAAAGTTTAGATGGTTCTCATTTTGCCAAACCCTAAATGAAAAGAACTTTCCAAGGAATATTCCAACATTCCAAAAGGTCTAAGGATCAAAAACCAAAATCACTGCTACGCCCAAGAAAACAGAACTACAAGTAAAGTTTGGTTCTTCGAAGCAAAACCTTAAGAAACCCTAAAAATAAATAAAGGAAGCTGCAAACAAATGGGAAATCGCACAAATAAAAAATCAAAAGTTACGAAAGAGTAACTAAAACCCTAAATCTTGAAGCCACGACTGGGTTCCGGGTAAAATGAGGGATTCTGAACAGCCTTAAAAAAAAATTCTCAAAATCAAAAGGTATCAAATCTACCATTGATCACATAATAATTAGTTGGGTTCTTACAATTCTAGGAGACTGTGATGCACGCGAAATACCCTTCAAGATTGTATTCGACAGTAACCTTGCCATTATTCCTTCTGCAAAAATCAATTTCTATTTCAGAAATTGACACGCATACAAGAAGTAAAGGGAGTGAGAGAGGTTTGCCTCTTTGACTTTGTTGGTTCCAGAGAAGCCCCGCCAAATCGAAGACTCAAAATGAGAGGCGCACACAACACCCTAAACCTTAATATTCCCTTCGGAAAAACTAGTTTACAGTGCCTTCCTTAGCTGCTGATGGAATAAAAAAAAAAAAATTGAAGGTAGAAAAGATGTCCAGCAATATGAGGCATTTAACATTGTTATTACACGTGGCATAATTTGTCAATCTTAGAATTTTTTAAATTAAACATTTAGGACTTATTGCCATATAATTCAATTAACTTAAAGAAAAATATAGTTTGAATTTTAAAACAAATTCAAATGATTTTTTAAATATTTAAATAATAATATATTAAATTATTCTAAGCTTTGTAATATAACCCCTTAATTTCATGATTTAATAATGAATTTTAATAGACAAATATCATTACAATAACTTTATGAAAAAAATAAAATATTTTTAAAACATTAAAAAAATACAAAAAATTAATAATAAAAAAATTTACTTTCTACCCTTCAATGCCAAGTAATAAGAGTTTGAGATCAAAAGATTTATTTTTCCTATAATTTTAGATTTGAGCTATGTAGTTACTAATATGATAGCTACTGGAGTCTTATATAATTATTAACTTCAGGATTTGTGAGATTAGTTGAGGTATGAACAAGCTGATCCGGATACCTATATTAATAATAAAAAAAAAGTGTTGTGTTGCACCAAAATTTTTAACATGGACAAAAAAAATAAAATTACTCATATAATATAACACAAATACTAAAAAAAAAATTAACACAAATACTAAAACAAAAATAAATTAATTAAACAAAATTTCCCTAATTTCAAATTCAATATCTCCCTCGTCTGTATGAACACAGTTTTTTTAAAGAATTTATTTAAGCACTTAGCCTAAATTTACTTTTCTTGGAATCCTCGACATTTTTTTTCTTGTCGGTGCCAATCATATTTTTTTGAAAACTAAAAAAAAAAACCCAAATTAAAGCTTGTGGTTGTGGGTTCTAATTTTAAAATCTTGTGAATTTGCGCAGATATTTCATTTTTGTTATGAAAAATCTTTGTGTGCTTTTGTGTTAGGATGTTGAGTTGCCAACAATAATAGAGGAAGAAGAGGGATCAACGATGCCGAGTGGTTCGTCTGTATTTTGATTGGCAATGAGCAGAAGAAGAAGCAGTAAAATATTTTAATTTTTTTGTTGAATATTTTTAGTAATTACATAAAATATAAAAAAAAAATTAAAATTTTTTGTTGAATTTTTTTGATGCATAGTTATACAACTTAAAGATGTAAAATATAACTTTTATATGAGTTATAAAACAAAATAACTTCTAAAAAAAATAAAACAAAGTAAAAAAACAACTAAATACTTTATATATGAATTCTTAAATATATTTAGAAGTGTGATAGTGATTTTTTTAAAGTATTTTTTTATATAAATATATTAAAATAAATTTTTTAAAAAATTACTTTTAATATCAATATATTAAAATGATCTAAAAATATATATAAAAAATAAATTTAAATCAAATTATTTTTAAAATTTTCCCATTCCAAGCATTGCTAAAATAATTTTTTAAAAAATATCAATCTATATTAAATTATTAATAACTCAAGCCCCTCTTCTCTCTTATCTTATTTCCCAATCTCATCAATTTCGTTTGAAAGTATAGTGACAAATATTTTTTAAAATATTTTTTATTTTTAAATATATTAGAATAATAATATTATTATTATTATTTATATTAGAATATTAAAATAATTTAAAAATATTAAAAATATATTAACTTTTTTAAAAAAATTTAAAACTTTTTTTCCAGCCGCATACTCAAAGACTGCCCTTAGAGCATCTCCAACCGGAGAGGCAAATGAGGAGGCAAAGTTAAAAACATGTCCTTTTAGCTTTTGTTTCTTTAATTTATCATTCCAACGCAACAGGCAACAGAAAAGCCAAAATAGTTGTTTAAATTGGGAAGAGCTATTTCTACAGGTTTCTGTAGAAATAGCCAAAAAGAAATTAACGTTGCTAACGGCTATTTTTATAGTCGTTGGTCAATAATATTTTTTTTTTCTTTAAAAGCAAGGAAATAAACTTGTTTTTGTTTTAAATCTTGTATTGTGCCTCACTCTTCTCTCAAATTTAGAAAATCAAGAATCAATTATTCTCTGGTTAATTAATAACATCGGTTGTGTTAATTAGCTGAAATTAAAAGGTATGTTTATTTAAAAGCTTTTTATATTTTCTCTTTAATATCTCTTGATTTTGTAGATTTTTTGTTGTTAATTTGATATTTGTGATGATTTTTATTTCTTTGTTATTTTATGTTTTTGATATGGGTTAAGGAAAACAATTTTTTATTTATGTTGTTATCTTTGACAAAATTAAAAGGAAGTAATAATGGTAGCTAATATTGATAAAAATATAGAGTGACATATTTAAAATTTATTTTTGATTATCTATTTTAATTTGAGGTTAATTATATTTTGTCTTGTTGAAAATGCAATTAAACCAGTATATCAATCCTCTCTTAGTTCCAAAATATAGTCAAATTGTAATGTTAGAACAAGTAGAATGCAATGCTTGTTATTAATTCACATGTATGTAAACTACAAAATTGCTAGACATTGAATGTGCGCTTCTTTTACACTCTCCTATAAGGTTTTAACTTGAGGTTTTTTTTAATGTAGACGGATTCAAATTTTCCAAGCTCTTTCACCAACTTTCTTATGAGTGAGTCAGAAGATATTCTCTCTCAACCAAATGATTCTAATCAATTAATTGATGACTTAACATACTCGAATTTAAATGTCCATACAACAAAAAAGTCACAAAGAAGTAAAAACTTCTCACCAGAGGAAGATTGTTTACTTGTCTCTGCATGGCTAAATACAAGCAAAGATCCAATTACTGGAGTTGAACAACAAACAAAACAGTTTTGGGCTCGAGTGCATGCTTACTTTGTAGAGAATGGAGGAAACTTGAATAATCGTTCTCAAATAAGCATCTCAAATAGATGGCAAGAAATAAATAGAGAAGTCGGTAAATTTGTTGGATTTGTTACTCAAATTAAAAATCATCAGCAAAGTAGAATGATCGAAGAATCAAGGGTAATTTTCATATTCATTTTCATGTTAAATTGTTTAACATATATTTTAACATTATTTAATTTCTTTAATTTTTTACTTACCAGATTAATGATGCTCGACAAATGTATGCTTCTTGTGTTGGCAAGCGATTTCAACTAGAACATTGTTGGGTTATCCTAAGAAAAGAACCCAAATGGCAATTTGAGCATGCAAGTCAACATCAAAGGTCAAACAAGAAACAAAAAAGTCATGTCAATGCAATTTCGACTTCATCAGCTCCATCAGCTCCATCTACCCCTGATTCTGTTAGTTTAGGAGAAGACAGTGAACCGTTGATTTATTAAGATAGACCAATTGGTTAGAAGGCTACAAAGGAACGACTTAAACGTAAACAAGGAAAATATAAAGTTGGGGAGACAACTGTAACAAATATCTTACAACAATTCAGGAATACTCTAGTTGAAATTGAGGATAAAAAAAAACAAGATAGAAAAATTATGTTAGAGCAACAGGCTATGATGATTCAACAAAGTCAAGAGAAACAAGAATTGGACAAGATTGAGAAAGAAGAACAAATTATGAAAATTGATATTTCTAATTTGGATCCAATTTCTGCAGCGTATTTTCAAAATAAAAAGTTAGAAATTATGCAAAAGAGGGGTTTTAATTATTAACTAACTACATTTATTTATTGTTTAATGTAATGTATTTTTAATTAACTAGATTTATTTATTGTTTAATGTAATGTATTTTTAATTAAATATTTAGAAATTTATTGGTTATTTTAAATATATTTTTATAAAAATGGTATCAATTCATAATACTTTTTTGAAGTTGTTCTAGCACTTAACAACAATAAGTAGGATTAATTAACTTAAAAGATAACAACCATAATGAAAAAAAAACATAAAAAACTTGAAAATTATGATGACATAAGAAGTTCAAAGCTAATGATTCTACTCGTTACCATATTGCTCCCATAAATGTTCAACCAAATCTTCTTGTAGTTGAGAGCTAGTTGCTCTATCCCTGATTCAATTATGAGTTTGAAGAAAATCATGTAGTTCTGGTATTTCACCATGTGACACTGATATAAAGGAATTGACTTCACGTTCATGGTCAAATCCAAGGTTCATTGCTACTTCATCTTCAATAATCATATTATGCATTATTATGTAAGCTTTCATAATATTTGCAAGCGTTTCTTCATCCCAATATCGAACAGGTCCACGTATAATTGCAAAACGAGATTGGAGCACTCCAAATGCCCGCTTTACATCCTTTCTTGCAGACTCTTGCTTACTTGCAAAATATTTTCTCTTTGCTCCTAATGGCCTTGGGATTGTCTTAACAAAAGTTGACCAATTAGGATAAATCCCATCTGCTAAATAGTATCCAATTGTATATTCATGCCTATTAATTGTATAATTGATAGGAGCAGTACGACCTTCAGCAAGTGCAGCGAAGATAAGTGATCGATCAAGAACATTAATATCATTTAATGATCCAGGCATTCCAAAAAAGGCATGCCATATCCAAAGATCTTGTGAAACCACCGCCTGTAGAATTATAGTTGGTTCACGACAATGACCAATATATATCCCATGCCATGCAATTGGACATTTCTCCCATTTCCAATGCATACAATCAATGCTCCCTAACATCCGTGAAAATCCACGCTGCTCTCTAATTGATAATAATCGACAAACATCGGCCTCGTTTGGTGCCCTTAGATACCAATCACCAAAAACTTCTACGATTGCTTTGACGAAAGCTCTAAGACTTTCTATCGCAGTGCTTTCTCCAATTTGAAGATATTCATCAGTAAGATCTGCAGGAATACCATATGCAAGTATTCTGTGAGCATCTGTCCTTTGTTTGAAATATAGATTATGAGCTTCCACTGCATTTACGATCTGAAGAAAAAGACGACGACTCATCATAAATCTTCTTCGAAATTGAGTTTCAGTGAATTTATGATTTTCAGCAAAATAATCATTATATAACCTCAACTCACCTTCCTTTCTATTACGATTGACAATATTGTGGCCAAGAATAGATTCACGATACTCTGTTCTCCGCCCTTGATTATTCGATTCTTCTTCAGCAACCATAACAGCATCAACTTGAAAAGCGAACACATGAGTGTCATCATCAAAATCAAAAGCATCATAAAAATTAAAATTAGAATGATTCATGATGAATTTTAATGAAATATATTTTTGATTGGAGAGAAAACAATAGAATGATGAGAAAAAATGTTAAGGTATATGAGAATATTTATAGATGGATTATTTTTTAAAATTTTGAAATCTTAGAATGTGGCGGTCATTTTTTTGAAATTTGAAATTTTAAAATTTAAAATTTAAAAGGGTGGCGGTCATTTTTTCAAAGCATGAATTTGTTTTAAAAAAATTGAAAATCAAAATTTAAAATATTGATGGTTTTTTCAAAGTTTGAATTTGATTTTAATTTTAAAAAATTAAATTTTTAACAGTAACATATAAAACTGAAAATTAAAAATATTCATATAAATAAATTTTAAGTTTAATTTTAAATTATATCTTTTAACTTTCATATTATTTCATTAAATTTTTATAAATTACTCATATTAATTATATAATTAATAACATCATAATTATATATAAAATATCTAAATTAGTTACATAATTATATAAAAATGAATTTAACATGAAATATATTAAATATAAATGGCTTTTCTAAATAACTTTTTACCATTGGAATGCACATAATCAAAAAAGCTATATTTATACTATTCAAAAAGCCATTTTATCAATTTAGTTTCTCAATTTGATCTTTTGCATTGGAGATGCTCTTATATCCTGAAACATTGCGGCTCCCTTCTTAACCTTCCTAGCACCCCTTTACCTCCTCGATAAGCATGTCAAAGGCCAATGTCTAAACAACACCAACAACTTCAAATTCATAACTAATATCAAAACTTTTCTCTTTATCCGCGCTAGTCTTGATATTGGCTATGATCTTGGTAAAACAAAATTGGTTGCATTTGTTCATATATTTGTGTAAGGGTATTTTTGTTTATACAGAATTGTTATGTACAGTAAAATAATGAAAATACACTTAATAATAATAAAAAATTAATTATTATGGATAGAGGTATATAGATATTTTTGGTTTTTCATATACAAGAAAATTATAGATGTATCCTTGAATCTAAAAAAAATAAAAATTAATGCATTAGGGTTAGGGATATTAGAGCCTTTTTTGGTCTAATTTTGTTGTTAATTGTTGGTTTTCATGAGAGTAGAATAATAATTTATCATTCACATAATATTTTTAATTAGAAAAGTTATTGATGTGCTAATTTTGTTGTTAATTGTTGGTTTTCATGAGAGTGGAATAATAATTTATCATTAAAATAATCTTTTTAGTTAGAAAAGTTATTGACGTGTGTTCAACACGCTTCAACGAGTGAGTAGCGTCCATACCATTTAGGCGGCACTTGTAAAGCCACTCGATGGCCAAAACTAGTCTTCTGCCGTCTCCCTAGAAGTGCCAGTATGTCATCTTCCATGTGGAGTGACGCATCCCTTTTCATGTAAAGTGGCGTGTGACGGCTTACGGTGGTCGGATTATCGCCAATGATTATTTAATTTCCCCCCTTCATTTCCCTCTACTGACAAGTAATGTACACAATTGTCCTCTTTGTTTCTTAATTTTTAATTTCAATCCTCATTATCTTAATTTTGTATTTTTTTTCATTTATAGAAGTTTTTTTTTTTATCTTTTCAATTTAGTTCTTCAATTACAATTTCTCATATGTTTTTTTTTTAAAAAAACTTTAGTCCTCATTCTTTTAATTTTTTATTTTGTTCTTATTCCTTTTATATAAGTTTTTTTTTCAATTTAGACCTTCAATTGTAATTTCTCATATGTTTTGTTTTTAATTTTGGTCCTTATATATTTTTTTTTCCTTGACACTTTTGTTTTTAATTTCAATTTCATCATTCAATCAAATTTTTTGTGTTTTATTTTGTTTCAGTTTGACCCTAATTCTTTTGATTTTTTTTCCTTTTATTAAATCTATTTTTCAATTCAATTTATCCCTCTAATTAATGATTTTTTTTTCACCATTATTTTTTAGATTTTTTTTGTGTAATTTATTTGTTTTTTGTTTTATTTTTCAACGTTTAATTTGGTGGAGATTTGGCTTTGTATAATCTTATCATTCTGCATTTGTTAGTTTTAATATTGATTTTATGATTATCTTCAAGTTTTTTATATGAGTTTATCCCAGTTTCATGATTTAGATCACGTGTTTTGCACGTTTTTTTTTAATATAATTTTTTTAGTTGTTTTGTTCTGTTTGATCTTTCAAAATATTATTCTAATTCATCTATAATTTTTTATTTATTTCATACAAACAAATTTTATTTTGCAAGATAAAAAAAATATTTCTAAAAAATATTGTTGATGTGTTCGGCCTTGCATAATATTTTTTATGTTGCTTATTTATTCAGTCAATTTTATTTGTATTTATTTTCTAAATCATGAGTTTTTTAATGTGTAGATTTATCTTTTATTGATTTAAATAAATTAATTCAGTAAACACAATCGGGTTAATGTCTCATTTTATGTGATTGAATATTTTGATCTACATTTATTTATCAATTTTTTCAGTTTTTTTCTTGGTTATTGTTAATAATGATTTTTTTTTATATTTACATAAATAATTATCAATTTATTTAATTAAATATGTGCATAGATTTTTTGATTTATATTTTAAATTTTTTTATGTAAAAAATATATTGAAGTAGTCTATATACCCAACATTTTTTTTTTAAGAAAAATTTATAACTCACAGTTAGCGATTGAACTAATTTAAACTATAAGAGGTGAGGTTTAAAGTAATTGTTTCTTTGATTTTATTCATTTTCGTTACTCGCAAATGTTGAAAATAACCCCAATATAAATAAATTCATTTTATTGTAGTTTTTTAGAATGGGCCAACGCTTGCAAGCTTAACCGCTGGCTCATGTATTTTTATTTTTAACATAAATAAATTCATTTTATTTATCATTAAATACCATGTTCTGGGAGTCTCATTCTTGAAATCTTGTTAGGACAATCTTGAGATGGCCTAATCCTGTCAGTGAGGAAAAGCTAGAACTGTTGTTTGAACCCATTTTTTAAGATCAAAGGAGTGATTGAGTGAACCACTGCTGGTTTGGGACCTAAAATCTTCCTTAAACATGCATTCAAATGTTTCACAACAGAATACAAAGATTGAAAAAACTCAAAATATGTTATATTATCAGCACAAAAGACTTTTGAAAGACAAAATTATCAGCATCCAGTACTCAATTCTTCACTGCGTGTCGGCCGTCTCCACTGTCATAGCTCCACAGACTACGGTTAGAGTTGTCGTCGTTCAGCCTACATTGCCTTCTCTCCAACGGATTTTGCTATTTTGTCTTAAAGTTCAGGGCGTCCTCTCTGACGGTCTGCGCCTGAAACTGTCACTAGCTCCGCCTGCGCTGGTTTCTCTCCGTGCGATTACTCCAAAAGTTACCGTTCCCACTAAAGTCACCGTTCCCTCTAAAGTCACCATTTCTACTGGAACCATCATTCTGCCTATGGCTATTTAGACCATGTCGCATCCGCTCTGGATCGTCATTCCCAGAACTGTTGTTCCATCTAGTATTGTTGGTTCGTCTGCTGGTATAACTATGGCTGTTCAGACCATGCAGCATCCTCTCTGGACTACTACTCCCAGAACTGCTGTTCCGTCTAAAATTGTTGTTGGTTCGTCTACTAGCAGAACTAGCCCCCCTTTCATAGCCTGCTGGTGACATGTTTCTGTTCCATCTGAAATTGTTGGTTCGTCTACTAGCATAACGAGCCTCCCTTTCATAGCCTGCTGGTGACATGTTTCTGTTCCATCTGAAATTGTTGGTTTGCCTATTGTTATGGCTAGTCTCCATATCATGGTCTTCTGGCGACATCTCAAGTTCAAAACGGAGGAGGACAACAGGACGGTCATTTAGGTTTGAAGTTCTCCCAACCTGATAAGAATTTCTATTTCTGTCTTCATTCTCCTCATCTTCTTCTTCATTTGGGCTGACCATAGCAGGGAGGTCGTCAAATTCTCTACCAAGCTCCTCCTGTTCCTCTATTGTTAAACCGAGCGTAGCAACAATGTCCGCGACATCTCTTGCATACTCAAAGCTGGCCCAGTCATGTTGTCGTTGGATGTCCACCTCTGATGGGCGGATGAAAGGATGGTCAGACCTTGCGTGCTTTCTAAGTTCTGAATAACTCCCTCTAAAATCACAATTCTCCCAAGAACAACTCCGTACCTTGGAATTCATGAATTCCCGTGCAGGCTTTACAACAGTCCATCCATAGATTTGTCCTCGACACAGAGGGCACCAAAGCTTAGGCTGCGGCTCACTCTCTTTATGCCCAGTTTGCCCAGGCAGTTGCAATTCTCCCCCTGTTCTATTGGAAACAGAAGGAATCTCTTGCAAAATTTCCACGGATGGAGATGACACAGTAGACTTGCGGAATTGGTCGAGGCAGTTTGAGTGGCGATAGCTAGTATTGCACATGTGAGGCCGGCAGCCTTTGCCAGAGGAAGAACATTGTAAGAGAACAGCATTGTGGGGATGTTCCATGCAAATGGAGCACCGAATTTCTTCCCATTCTTTGACATCTTTGGTCGATCTCAATGACCTCTCGGGATCGTCACCTTTATCACGTGGACGGTTCACAGAGACGGGGCACCTAACATTCCCCCATTTTTGGACATTCTCATCCGACCCCAATGAGCTTTGGGTTTTGAATTGCTCAGTATTTTTTGAACTCCTAGGGTAAGGCGACGATCTAGACCGATCAGAAGACAAACGATCGACTCTTCTATCCCCTGGCATTTTCAGAACTTCGAACTCTCTTCTCTCTTAAAAAGAATATGATCCCTTGATAATCATAGAAAATCATGTAATCAGTGAATTGAGTTTAGCTTTAAACATATGAAAAGCAACAATAAAACAGTAAAAAATAAACTGTAACTCGAAGAAAATAGTCATCAAATCCAAGAAACCATTTATTTACCCAAATAACACAACAAAGAAAGCAATGGTCTTACAAACATAAAGCAGGAAGTCACATTCCTTGTGTTGGCAAATATTATTTGTTAACCTAGTAGATTTCAAGAGTGTGTTCATCACTATTAATGTCCTGTATAAAGTGTCGAATAGAACAATCAGTACCCAAAACTATAGTCCAAAGGAGAAACACAGCAACAACATATTCTGTCCTTGCGAAGAACTTAAATTAAGGTCACCTTACATCTTTTTAAAAACTGATTTTTTCTGGAATTACTTGAAACATACCCCATTATCTTTTGTGGCTAGTTTTCAACAGCAAGTCAGATGCACTAACAAATAAGCAACTAATACTTGATAAATAGAATCTCAAATATCATTAAAAAAAGTGGCATAAATTACATACCAAGCAGTTGATCGATTTTCTTCGAACAAGCCAACCAACTCTAAGCAGATGTGAGAAGCAGCAGAGACCCAAGTCAGCTCAACTGAAACCATAAAAGAAAAGACAATTTTACTGATACAAAAACCATAAGATTTATAGATTTAATAGCGACAACTTGGAGCCCGGAGAGAAGCTTGTGATCCCTCTGAACATGCACAAACACGACGAGTGAGGAATGCATGGCATCAAAAGCAACAGGCAGGAATACGAGATGAGAATTTCATCAAGCAAACCAAATCATAGACATGAAACAAGAAACCATTCTTTCAAGAAACAAGCTAATAACTAGTCCAGTTGAAAGAGAAGTCTAAGTCACCTGAAGATCCGAGAGAGACGGTTTGGCTTATCAAATAAGAGTATAACACGGCTTGATCGTTACTAATGAGGTCCTTGTATATATTTATAACACAATAAGTTAACGGTTTTTTTTTTTTTGATCTAAGGTCGGTACAAGAACCCTCGATGTGGTCGGTAATAGCAAAGGCCCAAACAAAATTTTGAGTGTTTGGATTATTAGTCTTACGCCCAAAGCCCATTCTATGACACAACTGTCTCTGTCTTTGTGTTTGTGTTTGTGTCAATCTGGACTGTTTGAAATTTTTTTGAATCCGATTCCGACTCAAAGAATGAAATAAAACAGAAAGGCAACTGTCTCTGTCTTTGTGTTTGTGTCAATCTGGACTGTTTGAAATTTTTTTGAATCCGATTCCGACTCAAAGAATGAAACAAAACAGAAAGGCAAGTTAACTTGAATGATCGAAACGACGTCGTTTCGAGCACCTGAATAACCTAATTTCAACTCAGCTAACTTAACTTTGGCCGCACCCTAAGAAATTAAAAAAAAAAAAAAGAGAAAAAGAAAACATCCCATTCAATTGTTCATAATTCATCAAGAAAGATCACTATCGGGAAAATAATTTCCTTGTTAGATTTTCGTACGCGAAGACATTTTTGAAGGATTGCTTGAAGAATTTTTCTTCTGCTTGCTGAGGTACTTACTAGTTCACAGTGTCTGGTTTTTTATGCTAGTCAAGAAGCTCTCTCTTTTTTTTCGCCTTAAGGAAAAAGAAAAGGTAATCAAAACAATGAAAACATGTTGCTAAGGTTTCCCTCGGCTGCATTCCAAGTATGAATAAAGTCAATACTAAATTAATTCTGTTCAATATCTTTCCCCACACAAACACCGCCCGACGAAGGGGTGACGGGGAAAGCTAGAGGCCCAAAACCTTCGACCCTTCTTTTTAAATGGGGGTGCCCGAGAAGGTTCAGTTGCTCTTCCAGGGAAGGAATTGCCAGTTTATGTTAACTAGCAAGCAAACTCATCAAGATATATTCCCATTCTGGGCTTTCTTCATCTTTAGTGCTCACTAGAATTAGAATGGGTTCAATCAAATTCCATTGCTGACCAAGTTTACCAATCTTTGAGTTAATTTTCCAGTAGTGCTAAAAATGGGATTGGTGTAATGGCATAGTTGGTAATGTATTCATGGAAGAGTTATATGAGATTCTATTAAATAGGACTAATGCATTCATAGCCGGTAGTTTTTCCGGCACTATATTAGTATTTTGTAATCCAATTTCCTAAATTAGGATTATTTCTCATGTATGCCGATTGTTATAGTCAGGTGGAATTTGTAGTTATTAATCTTTTTCATAGATAGAACCTGGAATTGGAACAGGGAAATGGGTGCTCGTGCTGGACTTGTGTACTCAATATTGTGATAGAGACCATTATTTAAAGCGTAGAATAACTATTAAACTTTTTGGAGCTTCCAATTCACATTGGAAACAGATAAATAATGAACCTCACCTCTAATATGAATGCCAACTCCTGTAGAATTGCAGGATTCATGACATCAAACAGTGGAATGGAGGTTGCTACTTTAGTTCACTTTTCCTTTTTAGCCTATGTTGATGGCAATGTAATGTTTGGACATTTAGCATTAAATTGCATGGTCAAGTGTTGTTTCATGCTTTAATTTTTCATTAAACTTGTGTTTTTTCACTTATTTGTGTGTGTTTTGTATTTGAACTTTAGAAATTTGGATGGTTAGAAGTTTGATGACTTGTTTAAATTTAGGTGCTATTGCAAACTTTTCTCTCTCGAAGTTTTACAAGTCCTATACGGTTGAAAAATTGAATAGGCTGAAGCTGCAGTGAACCAGCAGCGAACTGGTGAACTGTAGCTAGAGAAACCTTTTCTCGTATTCTGTTGCCTCCCTGTTAGCATAAAAAACCGGGGGAAAAATGCAGATTTTGGTGAAAATGGTAACAGGAAAGACCCTAACACTGGGGATGGAGTCTTCAGACACCGTGGACTGTGTAAAGGCCAAAATCAAAGATGAGGAAGACATCCCCCAAGACCAGCAATGCCTAATCTTTGCAGGAAAACAGCTGAAAGATGGCCAAATCCTTGCTGACTTCAGCATCCACAAGAAGAAGAAAACAAAGCCCCTCATGTTTACTCTGCTCCAGGTTGATGATGTTGCTACTGCACCAAAACAGTTAGGTAACATCATTTCATAGGAAACTCTTAAAATTGTTTATTCTTGGTGTTTCGTGTTATTATAATATGAGGAAACTGTGTTGTAGATGTCCAAAATGTAGAATCAGAAGCAGCAGTTGCCTCAACTAAAGCTAAAAAATCTAAGAAGAAGAAACGTGCTGCATCTGATGCGGGAGACACAATTGATACTGGTATCGATTGTCATACTGTTGATTTTTAATTCTACTTACTGTTCCTTGTTTGCGTTGTCTGCAATTCCTTTGCATAACTTACAAAATACATGGCTTATTATGTTTAGCACTTGAAAGACATATATTATGACTCGATAAGATGATAGGTCCTCTGTTTATGCAATTGGATTTAGTTTCAAGTTTCATTTACTTAATTAGAAGCAGATAATATACAGTTTTGAGTTAATGGTTAGCCCGGTAGTCTTACTATCATACATCTTCATTTCTTTTCTTTTTATTTATTTATTTTGGCTCTGATTGGAGAAAGAGGATTCACTGTAATAGAAGATATTGGGGATAGGTACTTTTCTATGAGGGCCATTAGCTTTGACTGAAGACAGGTTTTATGAACTAAATAGCAATTTAATTGTCAATGAAAAATATTTGGAGAAAGAGGATTATTGTGGGATTAGGTTCTCAAGTTTTCTTATTTACTCCAATGTTGAAATTAGCCTTGTAACTCTTATCACTCTGCCTTCACTGTGGTGGTGGTGATCAAGCATGTAATTCTAGCAAAAGAAAGGAGTTGAAGCCTCCCAATATTTATTTTCAGTCTTACATGCGTGGAAGTTGACAATGTCAATTCTAGTCAAATACTTACATTCAGCTCCTGCTAGTGTTTTATCCTATTCGTTGGAACCACCAGGAGTGTTAGTGTGACACAAATGCCTGACAACTAATTTTGTTATTACTGGATTGAATACTAATGTATGCTCACACATTCACTTAACTGATATAGATCATGGTGCAGCTACTGATGGAGTCCTTGTTGAGTATGATGTCAATGAGCCGACCATGGGGGAAAAACTTGCTAGTATAACTTTACAAGATAATGGCAAAACCAACAGCCTTGAGATAGAAGAATCACCTCCTCATGCGAAGCCTCCAAGTGCTGACTCTGTTAACATTCTTCTTAAGGAAGCATTGCGTGCTGATGACCGTGCTCTTCTATTAGATTGCTTATACACCCAAGATGAGAAGGTTGTTTTCTCCGCTTTAGATATGTTAATGCTGAACTTCACCTACAGGAGGTTTACTTTAGTGTGAAACCAATTGCTATTATGCTCACCAAAAACTTGGGTGCTCACTTCTTTTCACATTTGTTTTCAATAAGCAGGTTTTTATCAAGAAACAAAATGTACTGGTACATAACTTGGAGATTTTCTGTTTACAGGTTATTGCAAATTCAATCTCACTGCTCAATCCATCTGATGTGCTCAAGCTCTTACAGTCTCTTCTATCCATAATTCACTCCAGGTGGATAATGATTTGTCTTATCAAGTTGTATCTGGTGAATCTGGCAGTCTATCTGTCCATGAATCTTTCAAATTTGTATTTAGTTTGGGGATTTCATTGAACTTCTCTCTTTAATCTCACAATTCTTAAAGGGGAGACAGAAAAGTACTGTTGGATTTGAACCAAAAATATCTTATTGTCAGGTCTTATGTAATGTGTTTTTGTTCCAGGGGTGCAATCTTGGCGTGTGCTCTTCCTTGGCTAAGAAGTTTACTTCTTCAACATTCAACTGGAATAATGTCTCAGGAATCTTCTTTACATGCTTTGAATTCCTTATATCAGGTGAAAATGAGAACTTCACCCTGGAAAGACTCTGATGGTGATGCAAAGCAAAAAAAACTAAAAAAATCCTTTTCTTCTGTAAATTCATGCCCATCCATACACTTTGAACTTCCTTTTGCATTTCAACCAATTATTTGTCCCTTCTTGATTATCAAGTTGTTTTTCATTTGTAATATAGTTGAGACAATCAGATATTGGCTTTCCTTAAAATTTCAAAGCAGATATTAGACTATTCTTTACTGATGGAGTGTTGAGTTCCATTTACTTGGTCATAATTGAATCCCGAGTTCCATTTAAAATTTCAATGCAGATTATGGTGTATCTAACATCTTTTTGACGTGGTGATGCTTGCATTATTACGTGCTATTGAATCTAATTGGATGATCACTATATAATTCCTCTTAAAGTGTTAATTTGAAGTATGTTGGTTTTATTCAGCTCATTGAATCTCGAGTGTCAACTTTCCAGTCAGCTCTTCAATTGTCAAGTTGCATAGACTTTCTCTACGCAGGGGTATGTTATTGTGCGGTATTATGCAGATAGTGGCTAATGCAGCTTGATTTATTGACAACGTGATCATTTGTTTCTTTCTTTTGTTTTTCCTTTTCTCCTGCAAACAGGTTGTTGATGATGCATCAGATGAAAATCATACAGTAACTCCTGTAATTTACGAGGACAATGATGAAAGTGATGACGAGGAATCTGAAGATGCCATGGAAACTGATCAAGATAGCAAAGAGGAGGAAGCGTCTGATGGACATAGTGATATTGAAGGAAGTGATGGCATGAGTGAGTGATGGCATTATTCAAGCCTATATTGGTTGCCTTTTTGACAACATTTGACAGTTGATGATGTCCTAGAATTAAGGGCTATCAATTCCACTGTAGAGTAGCTGGACAATCTCTTTGTTTGTGTCCAGTGGACATTGAATCGCTTGACATTATGAGGGAACTACTATAAGCACTTTCCAGGGAGCGCGAAGATAATTCGGAAATTTCTCTTATGAGGAGAAGCATGTCAGGTTTCTGAAGACAAACCTGGTTTTTCTGATGTATGTGTGCAAGAGAAATATTACACCATAGGCTTGATCGTATTCACTGCTGTACCTTTTATCAATTTTGTTTTCCTTTGTAGAGCAGGCCTTCCATCGTGTTGCTTGATGACATTTTGAAGAAACCACAGTTGTATCTTCTGTTCTAAGAAATACGGGACAAAACACTTAAAACAGCAAAAATCGTTTCATGTATTTGCTATTCAATTTGTTGAGATTTATGATTGTTGCTAATTAAGAAAATAGCAGTCCCCAAAGACGGTCTAAATGGAACCAGATTCGATAATTTTCCCTAGCTTGGAAAGTCATCGAACCTGCGTAAAGCAGTCGCTCCCCATTTTGGTAATTTATGGCTGCACAGGGTAATTCTTCGCTCTGAGAGCGCTTGTCCAGCTATAAACTTTCTCATGAACTGTCCATTACTAGTGCTGTATTATAAGTTGGAAACAGATAAAGAGAGTTATTCCATTACTAGTGTTATATTATAAGTTTTTATGGGAAATAGATAGAGAGAGTTATATTATAACTATATGATAATTGAATTAATTGAAAGAAACTTAAAAAGTAAGGGTTATTGTCACATACACATTATTATACAAACAAGTATAACGAGCTACTTATTATGAACGTGAGATCGTTGAATAAAAACTCAAAAAAATAAAAGGTTATCAGCAGTTAATAAAAAGTTAGTGGAGAACCCTGAATGGTATGAGGTAATTAGTTGTTGACGTGTTGACGTCACTATATAAGACAGATTGCAGGGGAGATCATCATCAACAATTCAACAAAAAACTAAAATCACTACATTACAATTTTATCAAGTTCTGAGGAACTTTTAAACTTGAAACAAATAGGTAATATTTATAAGTGATAACTCTACAGGTGATAGAACAATAGCTGATAATCAAGAACAATAGGTGATAATCAAGTATATTTATAATTTTCTTTGTAATCAGCAGGCTTGCAATTTTAATTTCATAAAAAAAACTTAAAAGATATTTCATTATCTAGAAGTTTTAATTTGTGGATATAATCAGAGTATGAACTACTCTATAAATATAAGTATTCCTTTTTTTATCCTAAGTTATTGAGTTTACTTTATATTCAAGTTGTTTTAATTATTTGGTTACTTTTTCAATTCAACTATTGTCTGTGTGGAGGTGAATTTAATTATATTGATATTCGTGTAACTCTATAATATAAATTTAAAATTATATGAGTAGATACTGGACTATATTCAAAGTTCAAACCAATTAACTTAAAATTCCAATTTTAAATTGCAAAGTTCTTTTAATTGAGGTAGACATAAAAGAAACTACATCAGATAATTGGCAACGACAATGGGAGTGTCAAATTATTTATTTAGAATTATGGCATCAAAAAAATCAAAATTACTAGGAAGTTTAGAAAAAAAAAGAGAGTTAATTAATGTTCTTGTTGGAACAGAACATAAAATACCAACTTTTTAGAATATATATATAAAAGAGAAATATGCATATCTTAAACGAAGATTAGATAAAACTAATAGAACCATTAATAAAAAAATATTGACGTCTTGTTGAAGAAATAAAGGAAAAGCTTAAAAATAAAAATAAAAATTTATGATAATTATTACAACAAGATTACAATGATTAATGATAAGTCAACTCATATTATGCAAGAGTCTAATATTAGAGAGAAAGACTTTAATAAATTATGTAATGATTATTTCAAGTATATAATGTTGAATCAGAATTTTTGCCATAATTTGAAAAATCTTTGAATTAATCTTTAGGCAATCTAACATATATATATATATATATATATATAAAAGATTGTACTATGTGGGTAGCTCGTTAAGTGAAAGAGGAGGAAGATTTTTAAGATTGCTTTTATCTTGTAAAAAATTAATTTAAGTATACTACATAATTTAAATTAATTATAATGTTTTATTCTATTTTTAATTACACCTAAATAAAAATTAAAGTTTTGTACTTTTATCTATATACAGGAGTGTTTGTAATCCTAAACAATAAAACTGAGTTGATGGTGGTTGATAAAAAAACAGAAGGGTAGGCGCGTATGATAAGTTCCATGACCCATATTTTATCTATATAATATAGATGATTAATTTATCTTAAAAGGCGTTTGCAACAAATTTTTTTAAATCAATGCGGATAATATTTTGTTATAATTACCAGCAAAACTGGTATAATTATTTTTGAAGTTAAATAAATGTTGATAAAGGCAATTGTTTGAAATATCATTTGACATATTACTTAAAATATTGATATAATTATTGAAAAATTGCCACCACTTTTAATTGAATAAGCAAGCGGTGATTACATGCTTCCGATTGGACTGTGGAAACTCATCATATATAGAGAAGCTAATTTTGTTACGTCTGGCTTGCTAATAAGACTTCTGACTTAGAAATTGATCTTACTTGTCCTCTCAAGTAATTGATTAAGCCTCTTTTTGCAGGAATTTGTGGTTTTTCCTTCCCTAATTTGCGTCTAGCTCGTAAAATTTTAGAAATTCAAGCAGGCTCTATATTAATTGCGTCAGATTAGGCGGCTGAGACTGAAGAAAATTGCAGTCTTGCATTTACAGCTACGTATCCAAGCATTAGAATTGACATTGTTTGCCGATTCAAGAATAATCGTAGAGATGAAACTCTCTCCTGTGATCCGTTTACACTCCAAAAACAATCGTAAAAATTTCAATTTTTTTTTAAAATATTCTTAAGAAACAAGAGCAAACATTATTTTAATTGCTATAAAATGAAGCCAAGAAGGTGGCCTGCTACAAAACGCCACACCACCCAATATAGAAATCTACTTCAACTAGAATACTACTGCCTTCAAGTTGCCAAAATAATAAATAATAAGCTAGAATGGGAAACCAAACTTGCTGTTCAAACAAGTTTTCGCGCAACCATTTTTGACATGCATGCTGTGGTCCAGGATCCTCAAGCCTATATAAACACATGCTTAGGGCTAGATCATGTACACCATATCTATTCATTCAACCAGCAAGCAATAACTAAGGCAAAAATGGCAGGTAACTCTCTCAAGTCTATTATGGTGACCCTCTTCATCTTTGCTATGGTACTGTCTCCGATATTGCCATCAGCTGAAGCAGGCCGTTTGAATCATCGAGGTGATTATTTACTTAAACGCAGCTCTCTCTCGAATTCATTTTTTGTTCATTACCAACACCTGATTTCTTATTGATCTTGCGCGCGCGTGTGTGTGCGTGTAGGTCTCCAAGGACCAATATGTCCAGCTTGTGTATGCTGCTCGCCTCCACCTCCAGGGTCCTGCTGCCCATGTTGTTCTACTCCTACTCCGACAGAACCTGAATCTACAACTGGGTCTCCATGAAACTATTTACGTTCGCCTTTGATATTCATATATGAATACTGCAGGAATAAATTAGTATATGAATAGAAAGGATCAGTATCACTCTCGTTATTCTGTATTCTGTACTCCTCTGTGGAGACATATCCATGTAATTGCATCATCATGCACTGGCAATTTCAATAAATCAATGTCCTTATTTTAGTAAGAGTCATTTAAACCCTAACGACGGTTAACCCTTTTTTTCCTTGTCTTAATAATAGCGATGATCAACTTATTATCTTATGTTAGAAAGTCCTGCAGAAAAAAAAATTACATATACGTTTCTTGTTTGGGAGGCAAAAATTACCACATGCATGGTACTTATGTAGGTCAAACCTCTTTAATTGATTGGTGGGTGCCATGATCCTAATATTGTGAGTGATTACTAATAAACTAATTTGGAAATTATTGTTGGAGAATTTTGACCTTAAAATGAATAGAACTGCTTTAGATTTACAATTGTGTTTGTATTTTTTTTTTATCATGAAAGAAAATTCGGATAGAAGATATTTCTTTTCTATTCAAATTGTTAGTTAGATTTAATCTTAATTTAATTATTTATCGGGGCAAAATTGGGGGGTTGGTCCTTGGAAGGAAATGTTTTTTCAACCCCTTTAATAAATTAGATTTTTAGCTCTAAAGATAAAAAATATATATATAAATTTTAGCCCCCTAGAATTTGTTTCTTAATTTGGCCTCCCAAACTAAAATTCCTAGCAATGCCCTGACCACGTATTACAACTACAAGCACACCAAAAGAATTGCAATAGAGCATTTGTGAGAAATTTTATAATAATCGAGCGATAATTAATGATATTTTATAAGTTATAGATGGAGTCACTAATTAATATGTCATTTGTCTATATTAATAAATTCAAATAATCAAAGTAAATGGAAACAATTACTTTCTTAAATAGTCAAATTAATGTAATGATTGTGAGTTTTTTTTTTAAGTCATTTCTACCTTTTACCTTAATTAATGGTTAATGCATTATCAACATGAGAAGATTAGAAGAAACATTTTGAGTTGTAGAAATAATGGAATTGAAAGAGATTTTGAGTTTGATTATAAGGTCTTGTTTCTCACTTTAAAGTGATTATTTCTTAATATCAAATTTATTTAATTTTAAATAAATGAGTTATGTAAGCATACATATTATTTTTTTAAATTAAATTAATCATAATAATCACCCAATTATTACCATAGAAATGAAAAATAACATATATATATAAAAATATCATCTTCTACTTGTATTGCTAATTTTTGGCTTCTCTAAATGAATCAATTAATTTTGATTTACCTTTTTATAACAAGATAATATATCTCAATATGCAACAAGTTAGATTAATCATATTTAAGTTTGAGACTTGCATAAAAAAGGTTAATTGAAAAATTCATTTAAAACCAATATCAATGTTAATCCTTACTAAAAATATAATTATATTAATTTATCTCTCTGGAAAAATGATCTTATCTGTTCTATTTAATTTAAATCATTAGTAATTTTTCTAGATAGAAAGTTGTAGATAAAATGTTGAACATAATTGATGATTTTTTTTTAAATATGGATTAATGATACAACATATTAGCTAATGACTCAAAATATAACTTGTAAAATATCATTAGTTATAGCTTGAAAACCATAAATTTTATCGAGCAGTTATACCAAAACAACATATTAGAAGCAATTGGCATTCAATTATAATAATATTAAAAGTTGAGCAACAAAATGCACTCCTATTATCAATAGCATCCCATTATTTATAGCGCACTCTCATGACGGAGCTAGGCTTGTTGTTGGGCCCATAGTAATAGCTCTTGAGATATTTGAGTTCATATTTAGATCAAGGAAGTTAGTTGTTTCATTGCTTTATAGATGCAAACAGTAGAGTATATGTACGTTCATTTAAGAGACCTTAGCAATTATAATTAAATTGTTAAAAAAAAACCTAAAAGATAATGATGATTTCTCATAGACAAACCTAAAAATAATATATTAAGAATTATCTACTTCGTTAAATAGTATGATTTTTTTTATTTGACTAAAAACATCTTCGTATAAACTCATCAATTAAAACAAAGTTTTCTTTTGAAAAGATGCATCTTCACTTTGACTTAATAGATTAAAAAAAATCTAATAAATTTTCCTACCATATAAAATTTAAACACAAGAATTTAATAAATTGTATGTAATTTTTTATTCGATTTTAATTTCTAACTTCATTAAATCATGAACATACTTCACATAAAAATTTGGTTATCTACTAGCTGTGATCTTGGATCAAGATATGTGGGCTTATGTCTAGGTCAAGATATGTGGGCTTGGTTATTGGCTTGATTAATTGTTCTTGAAAAAATAAGTGCATCATGGAATGAAAGACTCTCCAATACTTAAATTAATATGTTTATGAGAGAAATAACATGCGAGAGATTTGTGAGAAAATATAGCAAGTTGTGAAAATTATCCATTGTTTTTACCTGATAACCCAAGGTTTTTATAAACATTGGTCATGTTCACCTCGAGATGTAGATAGTTTCACTATTGGTAAAAACATTGATGTTCATTATTCTTTGAAGTGCCTACAATATTTTTGGTGAAGAGAATAGTGGATGTCAACAATATGTTAAGTAGAAATAATCATTGGTTGAGGAAGGAGGTTGTTGATTTGTATGGAAAGTGATTCATGTTTTCACTATCAACCCGTTAATTAGAAAAAGTGTATTCTTGTAGAGAATATGTCAATTGATCATAAAAAGTATTATATGTGGGCAGTGCGGTGAAAAAATATTCTGGCGTGTGTATAACGGACACTTTATTGGTGGGAAAAAGAAGAAGTAGAAGTTGTGTATAATGGCCCTGGCAGCTGAGGCAGAACGATCTCTTGAGATCTCCGGATTAAACCTCTTTATGATGCATTTTGTAAGTTATGTCGTCCTTTGTCTTCATGCTGGTAATTCTTGATGAGTAAATGATGCAAAGTCTATTCCATATGATATCCATTCCCAACTTACCATTGCTTCCTGTGTTCAGGTTGCTGGACTTTGCCAAAGAAACTTCAGCTACGTGGCCATCTCTTGATATCTCAAGTTAATCAGTGGTGTTATGGTAGGCAATGTAAGAGGTTGTCTCTGCCTCTTTGAACTATTTTTTGAGTGGAAAGCCAATCGGGAGCCAAAGCTTTGCTCATAAAACTGAACACCTGATTTAAGATGAAAGAACAAGGGGTTGAAAGATGTCGATTACTTTAGCCGCTTCACAAGTGAGACTTCATCACCTTATCACTCAAAGAGGCATCTAAAGCCCTTAAAAGAGAAGAGTACTGGAGTTGAAGGTTTGAGATAAACTAGAGAACTTCATCACGACATTGTTCATCTTCAGATTGCTTTTTCTTTTTTTTGGGTTAGAGGGTGGTGGCTAGGGCTTCATTGGTTTCAGAAATCAAGGGCGAAGTGGATCCAATTTGGAGAAAGAAATACCAGCTACTTTCATGGAACTACAATTATTAAAGAAAATAAAATCAAGTGGAGGCTTGCAAGGATGATGATGGCTGAGTGGGTTTGGAATTCTATTGTTACCTAATGTGGGTTTTTTTAAGCTAAGATTCTTCCTAATCTTCAACAAGTAGGACTAGTTCTTTTCTAAATCCAGAATCAGTCAGTATTCTAACTAATTTCGCATATGCAAATGAAAAAATTTGTTGGGGTTTCTTTGATTCATAACATGCCTTGGATGTTTAAAGTTGGGTATGAGAGAAAATGGTATGCCAAAGATAGAGAAATCTTCACATGAAAAGAGAATGATAGATGTGCTATTTGGTTGATAGCAGAACATTACATGCATCAGCAAAGGGAACAGACTCCCTAGAATAGACCCTAGCAAAAGCCATATGAAATGGCTGGAAACTAGTAGTACATTACATACATTTGGTTGTTTTTTTAATTTAACATATTGAGGGGTAATTTGGTTTTGTTAGATTTAAAAATTTTTGTTGACTCAGGATGGAAACTATAATTTTTCAAAACACAATGATCAAGTGCCATTTTGATCAAGTTATATGATATTATGCTTAATTTTCCCTATAATTTTTTTTTTGTAAAAGTACTTGATGCTGCTGTTGTATAAATTTCCTTCTAGGATTATAAATGTAAATTACTTTTGTCCTTGGATAGAACTTCATAACCAATCGTTTGTCTAGTTCGTATGTCCTTAAACACAAGTCAAAAATATATCAAAAAAGATAAAGATGAGGTTATTTGAGAAATTGATAACATTTTATAATCTAATAATGGAATAACAACAATAATATAATCTAAATTCAAATTATTAGTAAGGATCAAATAATATTTTCTAATGACTAGGGATCAAGTATCATTGGTAGTAAAATTAAATTTTTAACAGGATGAATTAAGAGATGAAACATTAAAATCAAATGTCATATGATATGTAGTACTATAATCAATTATCCATGCAATAATAGAAATAAGTGTAGAAATATTTGAAACCTTGTCATTGTTATTTGTAACCACTACAAATGCTGAGGTTTTGTCAACAACATCTTTTGTTTTTGTTTTAATAATTGTTGTAGTTGAGGTCTTTTTGAATTTTTTTTTCCACTGGTCATGAGTATTATCTCATCATTTTGGATGTCCCACAAGCTCACAACACTAACTTTTTGTATGTCTCATCTGATTGCAATGATAGCATTTATAAGTAAAATTGTCAACACCATTATTCTTCTTACACTGATTAGGCCTAGTTCAGTTTGCAATTGTTGTTATAGTCTTATATGTCTTGAGTGACTGAGAAACTATCTTTTTCCTCTCATTATCATTTTTAAATTCTACTAGATACATGTAATAATTATCTTTCATCTCATAGTAGAAAACAAAGGATTTCTTAGTTATAGATGATGGAATAAGATTATCATCAACCATAATCATAATATCATTACAAGTTTCAGCTAACTTTACTTCCATCTTCTTCATATACTCTTTACTCCTCTCCACATTGGTTTCATTCCCTTTTGACTCCTTTTTTCTACTCAATTGATGACAATATCATCCATGATTCCCTCCTCCAATCATATTCTTGTACCCTATAAAGAGTAAGTTTCTCTCCCCTATAATTAATTCAACATCAAGTTTCACCACTTTCTTATTATGATTTGCTTGATCGGAAAGCTTGGAAACATAAATGAATTTCTCATTATTGTTTAGATTTGGGATATTCCAGTCAATCACAAAAAAATAAAAAAAATTTCCTCACTTTATATGAATTATAAAAATATGATTACAATTCATAGCCAAAAAACACTAGTTAGGTTACTCCAAATCAAATATCCATTTTTTAGATTATAGAACCTTGTGTCATTAACATTTCAATAAAATTAAATATATAGACCTTCAAATTATTGTCCAAAAAGGTGTGAGTTTTTCAAATCTTACTATTTTTTTCAAGAAAATCACACACAAACACAATATGTTTCTTTTAATTTATCAAAGATAGTAAGATTAATTAAATGTGGTTTTTTCCTTCCAGGGAATCAAAGACTTTAAAAACAAGGTATTAAAGCTAGGTTTTTTAAATCCTTAGAGAATAAAATACTCTTCATACCATGTTTCAATAGGAATGAAAGTACTCTTTCGATGTTCTTATTTAAAGAATAAAAACAAAAAAAATATTTATATAATACTAGATAAGATAATTTAGAAAACTAATTATATAGGAAATCAAGAACCTATTAGTCAAAAAATTAACTTTAAATCTATGTGCATGAAATAAAAAAATCTCAACAAATATACCTAGTCTTGCTTCAACTTTTTAGAGCATGACAAATAAGCATAAGTAGCTTGATACATAACCCAAAACAGATGTGAACAAGATGTCTAAAAAAAGAAAAAAGAAAGTAAGGCTTTCACTATACAAGACAATGTCAAAAACTTCAAAAAGTTATGTCAAACTTAAATACATTGAGGGGAAGAAGAGGATGATTTAATGGCTATGTCGTTGTCACATGGGACATGGTTTGTTTTGGTTATTTAAACAAATTGTTTCCATGTTTATTTGAAAAAAAAAATTGATATTTTTATTTTTCAATTTGATGTTTGTGAACTAACAAAAAGTCCTCGTGCTTTATTTCTATAAAGTTTGACTAAAAGCCCACATCTATTTATAATTATACATTATGATATATGAGGTCCATCTAAAGTCACTATAACTTGGAGTGGATTATATTAGTTTGTTACCATTATTAATGAAATATAATGTTACCATTTTGATGACTATACCAGGATGGCTTGAGTGAGCCTGATGGAATCTAAAAGTGAAGTGAACATGTTATTTTAATAGTTTCATAAAATAGTTGAATCAGAGTACAAGGCACAAGTTTAGGTTTTCTATAGTTATAATGTGGAAGAATATTATAGTTTTGAACTTCAACAATATTTGAAAGCACATGGAACTATTTATCAAAATACTTGTTCTAGTTATGATATTTCAGACATAAACTTAGATTCTAGGAGTAACAATTCCCAAGCTAGAAAGAAAATAAGAAAAAGTGAATTGAATTTGAGTGATATCAAAACACTAAAGATGTATCTCTAACAAATGCTTTCTTCAAGTTAGAATCTTTTACAATTGACATACCAAACTAATCATTTGTTAAAGATGTCACTGACTTGGTATTTGAATCAATTCAAAAATTACCAAATTGTCACATTAAATGTATTCCTAAACCCATAAATGAACTCTAAATTTTTAGTAAATTCAGATATTTTATTAGTTATTATGTGTCTAAACATTATTTTTTTATAATTAAATCTTTTATTATTAATTCAATTATCTATTGTATTCATTCCTAATAATGTATAAGAAGCCTTAGTTGGTCCGAGGTGGAAAGCAATTATGAACAAAAAGATAAAATCCTTATAAAACAATGGAACGTATAAACTCATTCATCCTCAAACAAGAAAGAAACCAATTGGATGTCATTGGATTTGGACAATAAAGTACAAGCCCAATGGTATAATTGAATGCTTTAAAGTAAGATTGGTGGAACAAGGTAACTCTCAAACCTATACGATAGATCACATTGAGTAAATTGTACATGCAGCCAAAATTAACACAATTCAAGTCTTATTATCTTTTTTTGCAAATTTAAATTGGTCATTACAATAATTCAATGTGAAGAATGCGATTTTGTATGGTGAGTTATTCAAAAAAGTTAACATAGATCTTCGACCAGGATGCATGATACCTACAAGGCATGATCAAAACGTGTGTTGGTTGAAGAAATCATTGTATAGATTGAAATAATCTATCAAAGCATAATTTGAAAGGTTCATAAAATCTATGGTAGCTTTTGCCTACCATAAAAGCAATTTAAATCTTGTATTATTCTTGAAAAATAAAAGACAAGGTAAAATTATTGCATTCTTTATACATATAAATGATATGGTGGTTATGGAAAACGATTATGAATAAAGGAAAGCCCTATAAGATTACTTGATATATATTAACATGAAAGATCTAGGTCATTTGGAATGTTTTCTTAGAACCAAAATGTTTGGATCTCATAAAAAAAACTTCTTATATATCTAAAAAGAAAATATACTTGATATATTTTATAAAATACTAGTATATTAGCATGTGAACCAATTGAAACACTAGTAAAAAAAGGTTTGGAGTTATATGTTGAGTCCAATTAGATACTGACTGATAAAGAAAGATACCCAAGACTTGTAAGGAGATTGATGTACTTCGCTCACACGAGATCAAATTTGACTTGTGCATTGAGTATTGTTAGTCACTTTATACTTAATTTAGGAGAGCAATATATGAATGCAATATTTATGTGTGTTGCGATATCTAAAGGTTGCACCTAAAAAGAAAATTTTGTTCACTAAAAATGCAGATTATAAAAGCATGGATGCATATACTAATATTGACTATGCTAAAGTGGTAAATGATAATGGTTTACTTTGTAAATAGTAATTTTGTTACAAGAGAAGTATGAAATATGGTGTTATTGCTTGCTCAAGTATAAAAATTGAATTAAAAGACGATTTTTGGACATTGTGAAGCGTTGTGATTAAGACTTTTATTACAAGATTTGAGTTATTCATTGACGCAATTGATTTGACTATATTGTGATAATAGAACAACAAGCATGTACAAAACATGTATATATTACAAGGATAATTTGAATAAAAAAAATTATGGAGTTGTCTATGATCAAATGTGATGATAAATTGATCTATATTATAATCAAAGTAGTTTCAAGTCGAGTGTTATTAAAGTTTTTAAATAAGTTGGACATATATAATATTTATGCATTCACTTAAGATGGAGTGCTAAGATTTTGTGATTTCTTGTAAAGCGAGTTATAGTTCATTCTTTGATTATTAGGTTCATGATTTCATATATAATTAGTTTTCCAAGTTAGTATTGTATATATAGTGTTTCTTCCTTATTTTGTATATAAAAAATCAAATAATTATTTTCTTTCTTTAAAAAACAACATTAATGAAAGAAATGATGAAACTAAAGTGTAAAATCATAGTCAACCAATTTCTTTCTTGAAAGATTAAGCAAGAGCACTACCTCCTATGCTACATTTGCTATATCCACCGATCGATAAGTGGATCTAAAGGAACAGCCGAAAATATAATGTAGAATTTAATTTTAATTAGCATAAGCAAAGATCGAAAATTGTTTGGTTTTTATATATATTCTAAGAGCTGGTTATCTCCACAGTCTTGCTGATTACATGTCTAAAAAGAAAATAAATTTGAGCAAAAATAAACTAAAATGAAATCCAATAAAAGGGAAGAAAAAATAATTAAAGAAAAAGTAGTATATTCTTTTCTTTTTTACCAAAACACACGCGCACACAACTATACAAAGGAAAGAAAAGGAAAGGGAGGAGAGCTTAGGGAGCTAGTGACAAAGAAAGAAAAGGCAGAATATTATTATTATTATTAAGGAAAGGAAAGAGTTGGTCGTGGTCATGCATGGGTGAGATTCCCAAGGTAGAGAATCGAATCAGCACCATTTCTCTTTGCTCTTGTTGGCTCTTCTTTATAGTTTGCCCCTCTCCGTCTCCCCTTTACTCTTCTCCAAGAGAATGGAGGACAGACATCCTAAGCATTTTGATATGTTGTACTCTATGCATGTTGTTTTTGAGAGGGTAATAAAGAGATTAAAGGGGTTTTTAATTGGAAGAGCAGTCACAGAAAAGAAAAGGAAAAAAACAAAGAAAAGCAAAAGGTGGTCAAAATGAAACCTCTCCTCGATAACTTGTTATTCCATCATTTCCAGCCTTCAACTATCTTTATTGAAACTCACCAGTTGCCTTTCTCTTTTTCTTCATTTGTTTTCTAATATGGAAGTGTTTTACGTATGTGTTTTCAAAACACCCCTTCTATACATATGGTTGGATTAATTAAACACAATGAAAAAGAAATTAAATATATGTGAAAATGTTGGAGCTAGGAGAGCAAGTTAGACAGGTCTGATTATAAGAAAAAAACCAGAGAGAAGAGACGTCAAGGAAATACATGTAGCTGCCTTCTAGTTAGACAGTAATCTTCCATATACATAATTCAAAGAAAGCAATATGAAGTATGAGAAAAAAGGGGAATATTCAACTTCGTGAAGCAACAACAATTTACCTAGCCATCGCCTCCCCCAAAAAAATTGCTGATTCTCGAAGAAAAATACTGATAGAGACATGACGCATCATGGAAATAATTGAGATAAGAAGTGGGCCTTCCTAAAGTTTATAATACCAAGAATACTTATTACATGTCTACCAAGATATGCTAATTAGGATTCTTTTTTGGTTTTCATGAGAGTTCGAGAGATCTCCCTTCGAGCCATTTTAGCTGCGAATACAAACTTTGAAAACATGCTCTAGTGATTTGAGGGTCCCAAGTGCTGTGGTCAAAGGGGCCTTTCTAGGGTTCGTGGTTCACTTGATTAATTAACTACATTTTTGGAATAGGGCTAGCTGTTGTGCTTATAGGCTGACAATATCTTCTGTTTGCTTTATATGGGACCCAGATCGAATCGCTGGTCTAACTTACATGGACTGAATGTGACCATCTAAAGCTCAACTTGGTTCAACTTAGTTCAGTTTGACTGATTACAAATTCCCCGCTAGCTAGGCATACATGCAACTTTCTCCTAAGAATTCTTTGGAAAAAAGCATATGTAGTAATCATGACCAGAGAACTCCTTGGCATGCATCTCACAATGATATTCTTCAAAACTAAAACTAAAACTAAAATGAAGCCTGCATTCACTTCTTATATCAACCCTTTAAAAATTACTTTTTACATCCTCCTCAGTTAACATTACTTAAAAGATCAACATTCTCTTTGTGTATTAAAAATAAAAATTACTAAAAATATCTTGTAGTGTAAGTTCGTGAAAATTTTACATACCAACTTTCCATAGTTGTCCTTGTATATTAATAACCCATCATTGTGCTCTTGTAATTCTACATCTCTATATATCTAACTATATATATAATTGTTTGTGCCATGTTGCGTGTCCAATTAAATTATATGAAGGTTGATCATATGTGACATAGTTGATTTTGTAGGTCTAAAATCAACCTGAATAACTGATAAAAATATAGGTTGATTAAAAAAATCAAGATGATATCATTTTTTTTAATATTGAGTTGACAATATATTGTATCTCTTTGGATTTACTCGGATCATTCAAATTCACTCGGATCAACTCAGGTTAACTTGCTTAATCTCCAACCCAAGTATAAGACCTTAATAATCTTGTAGAAAGCAAATAAAAAAAATCATTAAGCCCAATTCTTAATCAATTTAATATTTAAGGATTAAATTGAAAAGAAAATTAAGTTAGAAAAATGAATCGAGTTAACCTATGAAAACTAAGTCATGAGACCAAGATAATCACATTTAAATAAAATTGAAACAAATTATTTATGAAACTCAATTTCCAATCAACCCAATGTTGAAAGAAGAAAAAAAATCAATTAAAAGAAGGACACGAAAAAACCATCCTAGACAACTCAAGTTAACTGACCAAACTCGTGACCCAAGTCATGAGGCTGAGATAACTTTATAGAAACCGAACCGAAATAAATTTTGAAGTCTAATTTCTAATCAACCCAATTGAATGATGAAATTGAAAAAAAAAATCAATTAAAAAAGGACAAAAAAAAACTCATACCAACTTGGCTAACCTGCAAAACTTGCAATATGAATCATGAGACCGTGATAACCCCCATAAAAAGCAAATTAAAAAAAATATGAATTGAAATTCTCAATCAACACAATCTTGATTCGTGAAGTTAAGAAAAGAATCAATTAAAAAGGAAAAAATAAGCTGAGTCAACTCGTGTTAACCTATCAAACCCAAGTTATAAAATTAAGATAACTACATAAAAAATAAATTAAAACAAGTTATGAAGTCTAATACCCATTAAACCAAACATTGAATGATGAAAAAATAAAAAATAAAAACATTAAGGTCCATATTGTAAAAGGACAAAGTATTTCATTGTTCATTGCTATAGTGAAATGTCAAGACCTTTTAGTAAATCTTGAGGATCAAACTGTAAAAGGCTTAAGCATTTCACTGTTTATCGCAAGAGTAAAATACCAAGGTCTTTTAGTATATTTTAATAATTATTATTAAATGGGTGTGGTGTAAATCTAGTTCTTCCATTTAAATAAAATTATAACTTAATACCTTTATTTTTATAATAAATATTGTAGTTTATTAACTTCTTTTTTATTGTATGATGCTTTTAGTTTACTAACAAATATTCAAAATGCCTTTGAATTCCTATTTTGTCCCTTTGTCTCATAATCAATATAGTTTTATGGTGTTGCCTTGTCTAATGGTACGAGACAATATATAATATCAAATATAAAATTCATTTTAAATAAAGATATTTTTTTCCAACAAAAAAAAATTATATATACAGGTTTTTTCGACATGTTTTTGTAGTTAAAAGAATTCCAATGAAAATCAAGATTTTATACATACATGTAATTAAATAAATTGAGAATTATGTGTGTTAATAAATAAATAAAAAGTTATAAATGATAACAAAAAATAAAACAGGAAAAATTAAGAGACATATTTAAATCAAGATATTTAATCTCATAAGATGGGACATTAATCTCACAAGATCAACCATTTTGGTGGTTGGAATTAGCATCAATGATATTTTTATCTTTTTATGCTAGAATTCAGCGACCACTCTCTTTCCTCTCTTAAACTATGGACTAAAAAATATCATAAAAGAATTTTTTCACCAAAATTGAATTGAAAAAATATTGAGTAACCAAATATATATTTTTTTGAAGTATGAGAACTAAATTAAACTTTTTGTGTGAATTTTGAAACCATCACCTATTTATGACACCTTTTCTGCTTTGGTCCCTTATCTTTCAATTCTATCTGTCGCTAACAAATTTGATTCAATTGCCCTTGGATTTTGGCCCAAAAAGGATGCAATCGCACCAAAAAACATTTTGAGGATGAAATTGAGAAAACAAATTGAATAATAGGTCCACAATGAAATGTGAGAGGATTAACAATGGAAAACACCCACGTATTTTAGTTTTTTTTATTATATATATCACCATTTTCCAATGAACCATGTCCAATGCCATTCACACTCAACCTACAATTATCATTGTTCGCCCTCAATCCTGAGTTGCCATCATTCGCTCTCGATCGACAGCCATCATCGTTCATCCTTAACTTTTAGCCACCATTGTTTGTGTTTGACCCAAGCCACCATCATTCACCCTTTACCTTTGATCCATAACCACTGCCCTTGAATTTCTTCTTTTTTGCCTTAATTTGCTCAAAATTATTTCAACAATATTGTTACAAAATTGGTTAGTCATATTGTTGTCGAAGTTTTTTTGTTGATGATGTTTATAATAATGGAGGCCAAGTAGGTTTTGTTTGGTGTTTTTGTTTGACGGTGCTTGTGATGACTATAATGGTGGTGGGCTCAATTTGGAAAGCATGACGGTAGTAAAGGTTCAATTTAGTAGAGGAGATGGCAATTATGGTGATTATTTGTTCCTTTTTAAAGTATAGTTTATTTTAGTTTCAATCTTTTTCCTTGAATTTCCAGGATTTGCACAATTGGGTGAAAGGAGCTAAAGTTATTTTGGGCAAGAGAAAAGCTACAACTTGAAACCTTGGAGTTATTGCATCTAACTTTATAGATAAATTAAAGCATAATTTATGAAAATTAATATGCAATATTATGGAATGTATTGTAATATAAAAAATATTGTACTTTCCTGTATAGATTTATTTTGTATAGTATGCTGCAAATATCACATATATGTTGCTCTAGTCATATAAATAACAAAGGTGGCTACTTGATTATGCAAGCCTCCTAATTAACACAAACATTGCTTTAACTTGCAAAGTGTTCCCGCTATCAAACTACATAATGTTTTTAATAATTTTTCCTTTTAGTTATAGGGGGAAATTGAGTTAAGAAAAAAAGTCATAACACATGCTAAATGATAAATCTATAACATTTTTAATGTTGTTTTACAGTGAATAATGATAGTAAATAAAATTAAAATTAATCATACAAGAGAAGGATGTAAAGTATAATTTAAGGAAAATTAATATGTAAAGTGTTCTATACTTAAACTAACCTTATGATATTTTTAGTAATTTTCTCAAACTAAAACTAATATGTTTTCATCAATTACACACACAAAAAAAAAAGATCTTTATTACTTTTTTACTTTATCTTTTTGTAGAATTAGTTTGCATAGAGGCTAATTAAACATTTTAGTAACTAAATGCTGATTCATCGAATTATTGAATGAAATTCTTAAGGTAGTGATTAGATTAATTACCTCATGATTGAATGTGAAAATGAATATGAACTAGATGGGCAATGGTGTACGGGCAACAAATGATGAGTGTGTCTATTTGTGCATGTACTTCTCAAATTTCACGTCAAGAAACCCTAGCTAAAAGACAGCAATAGCTGGCCAAAGTGAATGTTCCAAGTTACAAAAGAAAAAAAAAAAATCCAATCCAGTCTTCGGAATCGTGGCTGGAATTTTCCCTTTATCTCTTTTCCTACTTTAGATTTTTGTTTTTTTCCATTTATCAAAGTTTTTGCAACACGAAAAAGTACGTGAACACTAGCACACTCCTCTATTTATTCCCCTTTTTCTGAGGCCTGAGCATGTATATAATCACCCCCATGCCACACATCCTTCCATCAACATTTGCCTTTGATCTTCTACCTTGAGAGATCTCTGAGACCCTTTTGCTACTCTTCTCTCAGTTAGCTCTTAGTCTTCTCAAATCATTTCAAAGGTTTGTAACTCTCATCGCTATTTCCTTCATTAATCTTCTGTATATAGCTGGCTGCTGATACCTGGCCTGTAGGTTTTAAATTTTAATGCAATGATTTTTAATTCTATATAGCTGTAATATATATAATCATTAACAGTGCCCTTTTATCTTGATGCATGCAGCGAAGATGAGCAGGCCAGGAGACTGGAACTGCAGGTCATGCCAGCACCTCAACTTTCAGAGGCGTGACTCGTGCCAGCGCTGTGGGGACCCCAGGACCGGAGGTGATTTTGGAGGTTTTGGTGGGCGGGGTGGGTCAGCATTTGGGTTTACCGGCTCGGATGTTCGCCCCGGTGACTGGTACTGCACCGCCGGAAACTGTGGAGCCCACAACTTTGCTAGCCGCTCGAGTTGCTTCAAATGCGGAGTGTACAAGGAAACTGATTCATCCGGGGGCTTCGATTCCGACTTCTCTCGCTCTAGAGGTTTTGGGGGCAGCACTGGAGGCGGCAATCGATCTGGTTGGAAATCCGGGGATTGGATTTGCACTAGGTATCACATTTTCATATGATTAATTATATAACATGATAATTAATTAAATTGACGCACGTAGCATGATCTTGCCTTGAGAAAAACAAAAGAAACATAAATATATGAATGAGACAGGCTTTATGTATTAATACAGTCACTAATTACTCTACACAATGAATCTTACAAGCTCTTCGTATTCAACTCCTCATTTTTTGACTGCTTTTTTCTTCCTTTCTTTTCTGCAAAAAGGAGATAGATGCTTTATACAATATCTATCTCACTCTTTCTCTAGCTGTAGGTGTGCATAAAACAAAATGCAAGCTCAACCTATTGATAAAGTAATAAAAAACAATATTGTTAATGTTTTAATTATTCGTATGTAATTATTCACGGGGCAGGTGGGGATGCAACGAGCATAACTTTGCTAGCAGAATGGAGTGCTTCAAGTGCAATGCCCCAAGAGACCTCAGCAACACAACTTCATACTAGATATAATTTCCCCATTTCCGGGTATGAAATTAATGCTATCTTTAACTTATTTATTTCTTTCAAAATGATATTAATTGCGTCTGGCCTCTCACAATTAATATATAGTATGATTTTTCTTGCAGGGACTGCAGCAACCAAGAAAGACTACATTATTAAAAAAAAGAATATCACTATTTTCCTTTTTTCCTTTATTTCTTGTTGCACTGGCTAGGGTCTTGAGGTGATGAAACATGGTTTAAAAACCATGTTTACTGCTTTAAGCTATATATAAACCCTTGGCATTTTGTCAGGCTTCCCGCAGGAAGTATCATTGTATTTGTGGGCTTTTGATATATTATATTCATTATTGATCTACTGCCCATTTCCCCTTTTGTTTTAGAGACTGCTTTCTTTATTGTATTGTGCATGGTTTTCTTAAAAGAAGATGATTCTCCTGCTTATATATTTCTTTTCTATTACTTGGAATGATTTGCCATCAAACTTTATAGATCCCTATCGCTTTCCACTTATAGATATATGCACATATGTGTCTATATAGATGCAGCTGGCTGGTTTCAGTACGGAATGGTCCAAAATATAATCTACAAACTTAACTAAGGAGTTCTTTGAAACAGAAATCAAAAGTAAGATGCAATACAGTAAGAAAGAAATCATTTGTTCATCCGCCTGCCATTTGCAATTTGAAAAAGGAAATTAATAAAATTGATGAACACCCTTATTCCTTTTCGCCGCATGATGGAAGAAAAAAGAAGAAGATTTCTTGTTATAATTAGCATCGAATGATGGATGTTTAGAGATGTAAAAATAGAACTTGGAATTTTAAGAGTTCGGGATTAACTTAAACCTTGTCGCATAAAACTTTTGATAAACTTCGTAAAAAAAAAAAAAAAAAAAGGAAGAAAGAAACATCGGATTCCCTTCATTGACCTGCGCTTAGATCTTCAAAAAAAGTAGCTATGCAATCATCAATGCCTCTAGCACTACGGCATTAGGCTTTAGGAGAGATTCTTGTCTTCCTTTTAAGCTAGCTTTATGTTTGATATTTTCCCTGTATTATATGTTGGAAAATGTTTTGTATGACCCCATGGATCGACGTACACATGATCTTGCTGACTAGGAGTGTTATTTTTTTTTTTTCAGCCAATCAAATTAAATAATGCAAAGTAATTAACCCAATTAAATCATAATACAAATTTCAAAGAAGACCCACATGAGAGTCATTAAAGAAACTAGAAGATATATAAAAAAAGCTCCTAGTTAAACCATAATTGACTAGTCAATCTATCACTGAATTTAATTCCTTATAGATATGGAACACCTGTACCTCCTATTCTTTTGCTCAAGTGAAAATCTGGACGAGTCAAAATGGTTTTCCAACAAAATCAATTATGATGTGACAATAATTGACCATGAACCATCATGAGCAATATTTATTTTTTCTAGTTATTTTAAGATTTATTACATGGTTAGGTTATAATTTTATTTTATTTTTTCTTAATGGGAGTTAGAGTTTTGTTTGGATTTTTTTTTGGATCACGTTGACAAAAACTCGAGGAAAACTATATACATGTTAACAAGGTTTTCTAACTAAATCAACCATATGCAACAATAATTCACTACAATTAGTTAAACATAATTTGATTATATTTATTTTTCCTAGTTATTTTTAAAATTATTATGGTTAGAAAGTTTTGATTTGTTTTTTTTTTCATAATTAGGAGTTAGAGTTTTGTTTGGTTTTGATTTTTTCTAAATAGATTAATAAAATGAGTTCTTCTCAAAGGGCAACCTGATTCAGTTCATTATATATATATATATATTATGGACCAGGTTGACAAAATGAAACTCAAGAAAAATTCTAGACGTGTTAACAAGGGTATTTTTATAAAATTAAACATATATAACATGATCAATCAAATGCAATTTTATTGTATTTATTTTTTTTCTAGTTATTTAAAATTCATTTCCATTTAGGTCATAAAGTTTTAATTTGTTTTTTTTTATTAGGAGTTTGAGTATTGTCTAGTTTTGGTTTCTAATTAGGTTCATAGGTTAATTTTAAGCTTTTTATAAATAGTTATGTATTATTTAGAGTAATTAGAATTTAGAAAATAAAGACTTTTCAAAATACATCAGAGTTTTTTTATAGTTTTTTTTATAGTTTAGAGTGGTAATATTAGATAGGGTTTGGTTATCGTCTCAAAATAAAAAAGACAAATATAATAGGGATAGATTTATTTTGAAATGATAAAAATTCATTTTTAAATTATTTTAAAGTTAAATTTATGTAATATCTTTATTTTAGTATTTTCAATCTTTTCTAAATATGAAAAATGATTTCAAGATCTTCTATGTTTTCTTCTATTTATCTACCCACCGAGCAACATAAAATTAAGAGATTCAAGGATAGTTTTAGGCAAGAATTATAGATAGGGTTGATTGTTTTGCCCTTTCAAATAGGTTGAGATCTAGTTGAGGTTGCCTTGTCCCTTGAAACTATGATTAATAGGGGAAATACATAGTTGAAAAAAAGAAGAAGGAACCTATGTTTTTTTAAGGAAGACCTCCCCTCTTAGAGAAAGGAAAAGGAGAAAAATTTAATCAACTCAGGAAAAGAGACAAGGATTGGGGATCAGGAAGCACATTTGGCGAATCTCTTAGAGCTTTTAAGGAGAATTGATAGCGGGCAAGCATGTCCTAAGTAAGGATGAATAATAAGGTAAGAGGATCGTTACTTGTCCTAGATGTGTTAGGTGCGAGCAAAAGTACCACCCATGATATTGTTCAACTTTCCCTAGACAATGTTAATTATATTTGTAGGCAAGAGGGACATTTGATAGAGGAAGTATCTATATTTGCATTCCCTATGCTACCATTGCAGGGATACCGGGCACTAACAAAATGAGTGCTCTTACAAGAATACTAAGTAGAGTTAGGGACAGAGACAATCGACTTAAAGTCAACAATAGTTAGTGATTGTGAACAAACAAGGTAAATTAACTTAGTGTCAATAAAGAAAGGTCTAAAGGAAAAGCCAAGAGGACGTGGGGAAATGTTTTTCATAAGACCCAAGAGGATGTCAGAGTTGCTCTTGATGTAGATGCAGGTGCACTACTATTGAATTCACAATTTGTATATGCTTTAATTGATCTTGATGTGACTTATCCCTTTGTATCTTCAAGAATTGAAAAGAAATTAAATATACTATCTAATAAAAAGAAAAAAAGGTTAGTGATTAGTATACTTCTAGAGAAGACAGTAGATATAGATTGAGTATATATAAGGTTGCTAGTGATAATAAAATAATATGAGACGTTGATAGATTTGTTGTCTATAGAATTAAATGGCTTCGATATGATTTTAGAGATAGATTGGTTAAGTGTCCATCAAGTTTAAATGGTTTTTTTTTTTTTTGCTCAATTAGTGACTTTACAAGGGTTAGAAGGAATGCGAGTAGTGTTTATGGGATAAAGAAATATCATGTCAAGTTGTACGATTTCGGTAATGACTGTAACGAAGTTATTGGGAAAAGGGTGTATGGCTTATTTAACCTATACTTTGGAGGTAGAAAAGAAGAGAATGGAGGTATCAAATATTCCTTTACTTAGGGAATTTTCTAAGATGTTTCTGAAGGTTAATAAAACGAGTTCTTTTTAATTTGAGTAACGTGGCTCATGTCATTATTTCTTTTAATTATGGATCAAGTTGATAAAACAAAACTTAATAAAAAATCTAGACATGTTAACAAGGTTTTCTAACAAAATCAACCATATATCACAATAATCGACCATGATCGATCAAGTGCAATTTCTAGGTATAGGCTACATTATTGAAAGTGACAATTGGCATCCAACATTATATTTTGAGTGTGGCTGCGGGTGAGGTTCACCCGCAGCCACACATGACAGCGTTTGGTTAAGGAAAAAAAATGCGTCTTGTTGGCAGGACCCACTAAAATCAGAGATTGGACCGCAGGTTTTGAGAAGCAGCATTTTGCTGCTTCTCGTGGTGGGAAAGGAGCCTCAATAGTGGAGCCATGGTCCACTACGCACTATTCACATTAACAGTTTTTTTTTTTTAAAAAAAAAACCAGCACGCAAAGTTTTTTTTTTCCGAAAAACTAGTGCAGTTAATTAATTGCACTCGTATTGTTCACGTGAACGTGAACACTATTTTTTTTTGTTTTTTTAAAAAATTAGTTTAAGGTAAATTAAATTTACTCGTACTATCATCTCAATTTTATTCATGATAATATTTTATCTAATTTTATTGCACGCAGGATAAATCATGGAAATTGTAGTTATTGCCAAATGAATTTTTTACGTAATGAAATTGTTGATTTTTTTTAAAAAAATTATGTTTTACTCGAAAAACTAGTATTTAGTATTATTTAATAACACTACGTAAATTAGAAGGATGTCGCATGATGACGTAGCATTTGTGAAATTTGATCGCAATTCCAATTATGTTCTTGTCGAGTCCGGCCCAGTTAAAAAAAAATTCAGTTTATATTTTTATTTTTATTGTGTTCTATTCAAAAAATTAGAAGGACATCGCTTGATGACGTGACAAAAAATTCAGTTTTTGTTGTTGCGCGCTTAAGAAACCATGAAAAATATAGTTATTGTTGGATAGATTTCGTATGTGATGACATTGCACATAGTTTAATGGAATAATAAAAAATATTTGATATCAATATTATTTATTTCATGATGTAATAACAGTAGTTAAATCTACAATATTTAAATTAAAAATCATTAATATTAATATATATATTTTTAATTATTTTATAACCTCAATCTGAAAAGCATTTTTTTAACCAAACACATTAAACTACTTTTTCTTCAACCTCAATTTCAACCACAGTTTTAACCAAACACCTATTTTTTCAAACCAACCTCAACTAAAAGTACTTTTTATAAAACAATTTTTTTTTCAAATCACAACCACAACAGTACTTTTTTTTTCAACTAAAAGTACCTTTAAGTGATGAGCGGAAAGCTTCTAATATTGTTTGGGCCTTATTGTTTGTTAGAGTATAAGCAATGGGCCATTGAAGAACTTGGGCCTGATGTGTTGGCCCTGTTGTTCAACTTGGTACGGTCGTTTATTTTGATGTTAATAAATTTAAAATAGAAGAAAATCGAAGAAAAACTGTAAATGTGGATGGTGAGAAAAAAATCGATTTATACAAGAGTTCGATAAAGGCATGCGTGTCGAAAAAAACCATACCTATAATCCGAGTAAACAAGAATAAATAATTCAAAACCATTGTAGTTAATAGAAAAAAATTATTTTGATCAAATAATTCGGTTATAGTTTTATATTTAATAATAATACAAAAATATTTCTCAGATCTAATATTTTTTTATAATTAATTTGTTTTTGATTCCTCGTATCAATAACACTATATACAAATTAGTATGAATAAAATTAATATTATTAATTTTAAAAGATATAAATTAATTAGTTAAATTTTGAGTTTATTTCCTAAAAGTTACCAGTTCGAGTTTTATAAATCTAGGGTTATTAAAAATTTATATAATTATTAATTTCAAGACTTATAAAATTAATAAAAATAAATATAAACTAATCAGACAACCACATTAATAATAATAATAATAATAATAATAATAATAATAATAATAATAATAAAAAGCTTTTCCAAACATTTTGAATGTAAGGCTCGTATGGGCTCCTTACTAAAAATTGGTAACAAAATGATGAAGCGGTAATGTTTGGTAAATAATTAAATTGAGAAAACTAAAAATAATCAAACTAAAAATTAATTAAAAAACCAAAAAAAATAAAAATTAAAGCCTGCCCAGTTTCAATTTAAGGGTTTCAAGAGTAATTGATCCAAATTAAACTAGATCCTTAAAAATGAATATAAAAAACTTTGCTTATAATATGGTTTTATAAGAATATAAAAGATGTTTTTTTTTAAAAAAAAAACTTATTGTTCATAATTTTCAATTGATTAATATAAAATAATAAACTAATATAAAATAATAATAAGACATTATATTTTTCAATTGACTTATTCTCTTCCTTTAATTTTAAGAATATTTGAGAGTGTAATAATTGTTATTTTTAAAATATTTTAAAATAAAGTTTTTTAAAATTAATTTTTTATATTAATATATCGAAATAATCTAAAAAAATAAAAATTTAATTTTTTTTTAAAAAAACAATATTTGCAAACCTCTGTTTAGGCCGGGGGTTGAACATTTCCATTGGTCAGAGCGTCAAATAATTTGTTGGGCTGATTCTATGAAACGTAAACGACGAGTCACTCCTATTTCTTGTTGGCGGATAGCGGATAGCCACAGAGCAGGTTACAGAACAGAACTACTAACCTGTCAGACACACAGAGACCCGACAGAAGACGCTTAAGACTAGTCTATCACAATCTTTGTAAAGCCTTCTTTTTCGAACATTTAAGATTAGATTGGAACTCGTTTTGCCCACTTTTGACTCTTCTTTCACTACTTTCCACCCCCATTCTTCAAACCTTTCAACTTTCAATGGCTTCTTGTAAGTCCCTCCTCCCCCATCCTCCCTCCCTCCCTCCCTCCCTCCCCTCCCTCCCTCTCTCTCTATATATATATATATATGCACATTGAAAATAATCATAATTATTATTTTAATTTCATATGTGAATACGTCTCAAGTTATTGTAATGTGTGTTCTGTTGAATTTTCTTTTCTTTTTCTTTATAAGGCAGTTTAATTTTCTGGGGCTTGTTTCTTTGCTCCTTGTTTCTAATACAGTTTTGAGTTTGAAGGAATTCAAAGATTGTTGCGTGTTTGGTATCTCTCTACACTTTGATATTCTCATTGGCTATACCATTTTTAGTGCGAGGTGTTGGGATTAATGCACGTTTGAGCTTTTCTCTTCTTTTCAAGTTCTTTCATGATACATAAAACTTCAAAAGGCTGGATGTTCATCTCCAAGCATTCAACTTCCAATATTAATTCAATGCTCAGTTTTTGATACCTTTAGAATATTTGTGAGAATAGTTGATATTGCGTACAGCGAATTTAACTTGTAGATAGAGTTATTTTTCCCTTGTAACTTAATTGCTCTCCTGCTCTTTCTAGTGCCAAATTTCAAGAACACCACAAATAGGAGAAACACATGGCTGAACATATCTAAAGCCTAGGGCTTGGTATCCCAAGGGAAGGACAAATAACATGAAATATGCATTGTATCTGATTCCATAGACATTTCTTTCTATAGCGACTATATAATTGGCCATATATGTTCGTGGCCACCGCCATGAAAATGCCATCTTGTCAAACAAGGATGGGTAAGAATTAGATGATTATGGGCATAGAATAGTATTCACATTTAAGATTATAAGATGTCTTTGTTCCTTTGATGTGATTCAGACGTGTGCTGGGAAAAAATATTTTGACCTGCTTTTGTACTTTGTGCTTTGGTTCTTACAGGTAGCTTAGGAGCTTTAAATGTTAAACTCTCAAAGTTGGATTTTGGTAGAGGAAAGTTTGGTAATCTGCAGCAACGAAGTGGCGTAAGGGTGTGGATGGGTAGAGGACAACTGCAATATGCTGGTGTGGCTATATCACATAAATCAAGAAAAGCTTTCAGGTGTTGTGGCTCGGCTTCAGCTGAGTGTGAGTGTTTTTGTTGCTATATCTACACTCTTGTTTAGCTTAATAGGCTCCCAAGTTTTAGTGAGTAAAAGTTCTGTTGAATATCCCCTTGCTTTTTCATTTTAAACTTCAAATCAAATCTAAAAACTGGTTGATATCTAGTTGTTCTTTTCTTCCTCTTCCTCTTCTTCTTTTCTTTTTGAATTCAAACCCTGTTTTACTCAAAAGAACTTCACCAACTGGTAGGTGGAAGGCTTGTGGAATACTGTCTGTCAGACCGTCCCTTTTTCTATACCAGTATCATCCAGCTTTCGTTATGAAAAAACTTTTACATGATGGCCTGAAATGCTTCTTATTTTTCTTCTGAGATCAAATAAAATTATCATTGAAGAAAAAACGAGCATGCTGTAGCACCTTTTGTTTTAGAGGTATTTATCACTATTTTTTCCATAATAATGTTATCTTTTATCAATAAGATTATGTATTTCATTTTACATTAGCTCCATTAGGATCCACCTGGGAGTGCAGTAGCTTTTGTATTTAGATGCTTTTTAAAAGTGCTTTTGCCTTGAAAAACATCAAATGGATGCTTTTTTTTTTAGTGTTTTTCAATAATTTTGATGTGTTGATATAAAAAAAAAAAAAAAAAATCATTTTGATGTATTTTCAAGCGAAAAACACTTTTGAAAAGCACCTTGCATCACAATACCAAACATAGATAGTGTCTATAAAAACTTTCAATAAGAAGGTTCTCCATTCCAAAAAGTGGGGACAAAGCCCATTTCACAAAGGGCAAAACCCATATCGTCTATGAAAATCTTCTTGTTAGCACACTCCACAAACCATATCATCCATAATCATCCACATTTTTTGCTTAATCTCTTAGAAATTTTCTATGCCAAAATCTACTTAAGCATGCACGTGCACATTTTTATAGTTGTTTGTGAAATGTCTTTTATGAAAAATTTCAAGCGCAAGGGACCTACTAACTGAGAGCTTAGAATCATGTATTTTTTTTTCCTCCTGAATGAAATTAGTTGCCTTCATTCCTTGCATAAGTTTAATCAAATTCAGAATGCTCTGATGCATCCTCGTGAGCCTGTTATTTCAGTATCATTGAGGTTCTCTTTCCAATCTATAGAATCCTGAATTCTTGAGCAATTAAAAGTATAACAATTGACAATAGTTAGAAATCCCTTTTATTGATCTGATGATTGATTGAACCTGTTATATTTTTTAGCCAGTTGTTGTATTCCCCCCCCCCCCTTTTTTTTTCAGGGACTACAAAAGAGACCACATCATTGGGTATGACAAGCCAACTTATTCCAAATTCATCTGAGGTGAGTACCTCATCTTGGTGTTGCATGAAATCTAGATACTGTATCTTTTTCTGCTGTTAAGTTGAATATATGTTGTTTATAACAGATATTCATTAGTTTTTAGGTGATACTCAACAACAATAGGTTATTTGTATTTCTTTCAATTTGTTTGTTCTGAGCTTAGTGCTTGGTTAATCATTTCTTTTCTTTTTGAACGAATGTGGTAACTCAATTTTGTGCCTCAAATAAAAAAAAAAGGCTATGCAGGAAAAGAAAGAAAGAAAGAAAGAAAGAAATTGTACAGTATCTTACTGACACAAATAGCATTTGATGTAATGATGTCATATCACTCCTGTATGGAAAGTGATAGCACAACACATCACTTGTCAGTTTATTAGCTTGTTTTATATAATCATCGCTTTTATGTAGATTTTCCCAATAATTTTTCTTTTCTTTTCCTTTCTATCAAGTATTATAAATTGGACACATGGTCGCACCAAGTAGATGGTTAATTATTATTTTAACTTTTGAATTTAAGAGCAATCTGGTCACTTCAGATTCAATTTGAGTGGTGAAGACATTCCTTTGTCAGGATCAACGACTTTTTTTTTTATACTGATTCTATTTTATCAGTTGTCAGCTATATGTAGCATTAACCTCTTGTCAGCTTTCTTCATGCCTGTATGAATTTTAAATGCACATATCCAGTTGGGCTTGAGCTTTTGTTTTAAAGAAGGTTGCTTGACTTTTTGGTTATGAAGGTGTCTTTCAAGATGAGTCTTTGTCTTCTTTTTTATTTACTTGGTGGCAAATGTTCTTCATAGGATATTATAGAGGGGTGGAGAGAGTTTTGGTAAAAGGTTTGCTAATGGCATTGGAGGGTGTTGAGGTGTCTGACCTGCAATTTGCAGATGACACTTCCATTTTTGTCTAATGATAGATTGGATTTAGGCAATGTCTTTTATTTGCTTAGAGTGTTTGAGTCACGGTGTCTTGAACGCAGATTAATATGTCCTAGGCATCTGAGCCGAGGATCAATATGCCTTAGAGAGTAAGGGTTTGTCATTTGCTTGTGTGAGAAGAAGCTGAATTTTGTTTCCTTTCCTTTCCTGTGTTTGGAAGTTTCTTTTTTATTAAAACACATATTGGTTAAATTTCATCTGCAGATTGAATCTTTGGTCACTGAAATATGCAATACAACTTCAATAGCCAAGTTTGAATTGAAAGTAAGCAGATTATGAACTGCTCTATATCCATGTTTCACCACTTGAAAGTAATTTGGATTTCTTTTGCCTTATTTTGTAGCTAAAGAGGATAAAAACTTCATATCTATTTTAAAATCTGATGGTGTTTCCTTCTACCTCTTCATCCTCTTTCCCCACTGATTGTTAGCTTGGTGGGTTTCGGCTATATGTGATGAGGGATTTAACTGAGAAAAATGAACCTACACCTCAACCCCTGCCTCCTCCTCCTCTTGCTGTCACTGTGAAAACTACTACTGATGCATCTGATCTCAATGGGTCAGCTTCTACATCTTTAGCCATCTCCAAACAAGAGCCTTCTTTTGGGGGGATTAAATCATTTCTTGATAGAGCTGCTGATGAAGGCTTAATGATACTGCAGTCTCCAAGGGTGAGGACCTAAATTGAAATGCTTCAAAATTTCTTTAAGCAAATGTACCTAAGTCATAAATGGTGCAGGTGGGGTTTTTCCGGAGATCTTGAACTATAAAGGGAAAACGTGCTCCCCCATCATGTAAAGAGGTACCAGTTCATGAGGTTTTGTTGTAAATATCCTATTATGTACAGTCAAGGATAGAGAATAGTAAAATGGCTGATAGCATTTATATATGTGAACATGGTGGGATTGGAATCATAAAGATGATGACCTTTTTCTTCCTTCTGTTTTTTCATAGCATTTAGAATAAGCATATTATTTGCTTGTAATATAATTATCCTTGGTATAAAACAAACAACAAATGATTCAATTTCTTTAACACTTGTTGAATAAATTGCTCATTATTTATTGTTTGTAGCACTGTAGTAAATTGATCTTAGAAATGATTGGTAATCCTCTGTAAATGTCTTGTTTCCTTGGCGTTAATTAGCAGAGGATTGAAAGGTGTGCAAAATTAAACAAGCTTCATTTCAAATTTGTTGTTCCCTATATCACGCTATAATATACAGGTTCTAGAATTGTATTGGTCATTAGCTCTTTTATTGCACCTTGCAAATTTTCAGGACAAAAAAAAAAAAAGAAGGAAGAAGTAAAACAGCTGATGGCTTAAAGTGTTCTTTGTGCTTATCAAAATCCCTACATTACCCATTCTTTTAGCTCTGAATATCAACTTTTTTCTCTTCGCATATTGGAATTTCCTTATTGAAAACTGAATATTAGAGAGAGAGATTCTGTTCTGTTTTTTTTTTTTTCATAGCAATAGTAACTAGTGCAACAACAACTTTCTGGAAAACATGAAACACAAGGAATATATTAATAGGGCTATTTGTGGTTAGATTCTATGAGCGTGGGGGTTTTAGGGTTTAAAATCCTTTGCTTTGGTTATGGGTCAGTACCTGTCTGTTGGTTGCTTTCAAAGTAAACCTAGGTTTGATCTTTCTTTTGCCATAACATTTTTGCCATGCAGTGTCAAAATGAATGCTAATAACTTTCATCTGCTCAAACAGAAGCAAATAATAAAGGAGGGTCAAGTGCTATGCTACATTGAACAACTTGGTGGTGAACTCCCAATTGAGGTTTGGTTCTTGACTATTCTATTTGATTTTAATTTGAAAACACTAAATTTCATGGTCAGAAAAAATAACAAAATATGAAAGCTAGTGTTCTTTATATGTTCTCATGATTTCTTTTCCAGTCTGATATATCTGGTGAGGTCATCAAAATACTACGAGAGGATGGTGGTAAGTTCTCTTTTCTTCAAGTATTTTTCAGGGCTTGAGTTTTTGTCAAGTTTCTTCATTTGTATTTTATACTAAAAAAGAACATAAAAAGCTATACTCATTCGATCTGTTTAACCTGACAGAACCTATAGGATATGGAGATGCACTGATAGCAATTCTCCCGTCATTTCCTGGGATAAAGAAGCTTCAGTAGATGAGTTGGTTCATCTCTCCCTGCAGTTTGGGTGGTAATGGCATGTAAACAAGCCATTTTATGCTAAATCATCCGTAGTGGTAGATATGTGCATTCAAACTTAGGATCGTGGTTCAATGCACATTATCCAAATTTTGACATTGCTCAAGAGAAGTAATTGAACAGGAATAAAATGGAGTTTTCTCTTTGACTAGGGTAGTCCAAAATTTTCTTTGGTTATTGATTTTTTTTTTCTCATTTTAGTCCATACATTATGTGTTTATTAAGAATTAAAGTTGATAATTTATTTTACTTTGCATTTTATATGGTTATTGTTGTATCAAAAACATACTCCAGCATTGAATTAAATTGAATGTAGGAGATATTGTTTGAATTCTTCATTTTCCTAAAGTATGAGAGTAAAAGGACTATAATTGAATAATAGGAAAGCATTGAGGCATGAAGGGGAAAATTTAATAATCCAGTCATGTAAAACAAGGCGAGGAAAGAGAGAAAGAGAAAGGAAAGAAGAATGGATTGTCAAGGCCACCATAAACCTCCTGTGACACATATTGCCTTATAGGAAAGAGGATGATGCCACTAATTTGATGGCATTAAAGGCATCACCCAAAACAACGGGCTTTCCTCAAGCCAAGGCACGTGTGAAACATGAGTTAGACACTTTTTTTTCTTTTAATTTAGTCCCTAGTTTTTCTAACATATCTTTGATTCAACCTTATTATTTTTTTTTTTTAGAATTGGAAGTTTTCTTTCCTTTCAATTTAGTATTTTGATTTCTAAAATCTATTCAATTTCATTATAATTTTTTAATTGATTTTTTTCAAGATTTGTTTTTTCGATTTCATCTTTTAATATTGGATTAGTTGAGAATTGAACTTCATAATTAATTTATTTTGGTTTTGTCTTTCTATAGGGTTATTATGGTGCGAAACAAATATTCTAACATAGGGTTGATGATCAATTTTTAATTGCGTATTTTATTAACATTTAGTTAATAAAAAATGATTTTGAAAAAAAGTTATTAAATTTTATGAAGTCCATAACTCGGTTTACGAGTTTAGCAGGGTAACCTTGGTTGCCTTGGTTCATGTGTATGGTAAGGTACCTTTTTTTATTTTAATTGAACTAAATTTTTCAACATATAGTTTAAATAAAAATTAGTTTTATAAAAAAATCATGTTATAAAATTTATAAAGTTTCTGAACTTATTTATGAGCTTGGAGCATAGTTTTTAAACTCAACTTGATAGTCGATTTAGGATAATGGTCGGGTTACGAATCAGCTAGGTTGATGTATTTAAAAGGAAATCTTTTGGCCTCAGTTTTCTAATAATGAAAACCAACCACTGACCCATAACTCATGGTGTAATGTCATGCCACCAACCACTCAAAACAAAAGTAAAAAAAAGATCATGTTGTCAGCTTCTCAAAAAGCACATGACCCACATCCCATCTCTTTGTTTTCTATCTTGCCTTCTCTTTAGCTTTTGGCCTTAGTTCTGCAGTTATCTCAATAGAATGAGGTTTTCTAGACCAAGCCCTCCTCTCTTTCTCACACTACCTTGACTTGTTTCTCATAATCACATAAACAACTTTCATGCATATAAAAGGCCCCTTCTTCTCCTTCTTTTTCTAGCCACGGCCTTTACGAGTGTGTCTTTTAGCTACCCATATAAAAATCCTACTTTCGCTTCTCCTCTTCTGCTCTCGATTTTGTTCTTTATTTTCTAGTTTACTCTATCGAACGATCTATATTCACCCATTAATATGGTGACTCCTCCACCGTTAGATGTAATCTCTTATGATCTTATTCTCTCTTGCATGTCATTCAAATATGATATTTTGCATTTATTTTTAATGTTTAGTTACTGGATATTTTAGTGTTTTTGATTATTGTAAATTTAAGAGTTTTCCAAATTGGAATTGAAACTGTTTGATTTTTGTATGTTTTGATTTAGATTTGGGTTTCCCCAGGTCAATCCTCTAGGTCGAACGAGTTTTGTTGGGCTAATTTCTTATTGTTTTTATGTTAACCTGAACTGGTCTAGGTTTGAGTCGACCCGTCAGGCCAAACAGAGTTTTAAAACTATGTTTTGGAGTGTTTAACTTTTATTTTGTTTTTTTAATTATGTTTTTCAATTCCTTCCTTCAACATCAAGTTAATGGAGAATTGAGTTTCATAAAATATTTTGTTTTGCATTCTATGAAATTATTGTGGCCTGAAAAAAGTTCTGGTATTATACTAGTGCTTGATTTTACGATTACCTATTTTTGTTATCATAAAGTTAAATAAAAAGTAGTTTTGAAAAAAAAAAACAAGCAATTAATGGAGTCTATGACTCCGTTCGTGGGTTTGGCATGTTGATCTAGGTTACTCGATTCACAGGTTTGACAAGTTTACTAACTAAACCCAATATGCTTTTTTTTTTATCCTTTATATATATATATATTTATTTATTTATTTTTATTTTTCTTTTAATATTTAATTGGTTGGGAAATAAACTTCATGATTTATTTTTTTCTGCTTTTTATAGGGTTATAATTGTTTCAAAGAAACATCTATCTTAGGGTTGATGCTTGATATTGTGAGCATCTATTTTTTTTTATCATATAATTAGATAAAAATAATTAAAAAAAAACAAAGTTATTAAACCTAGTAGAGTCCATGACTCGAGTTGCAAGTTAACTGCGGTCGATCCAATATGTTGTCGTCTCAATATCTTTTTTAAAAAATTATCATCTTGCAGTTGTTTTCAAAGATATGTCATGTTTTAACCGGTCATTTGGGTTGTTTTTGGACCCGTGAAATTAACCAATTCACATTAGGTCAACTCTACTCACCTGAAAAACAAGTCTTTTTATTAGGATAAGAGACCCTCTAATGTTTCAGTCATCAAATATATGAGTGGAATGTGTGTGTTTGTAGAGAGAAAGTTTGTGAAGTAGGGAGAGTAATATATAGGGTAACTTGAGTGAGCCTTGTCTCATTCTACTTTTTTACTTAGTGACTTGTGGTATTTATAGATATCAAATGTTACATAAGCTTAACTAGTAAGAGGAAAAAAATGATGAGGAGTATCTGCTTTCTTAGAAAGTTAAGTCATTGGATAGAGTGCCATACTTTTATTGATGGGTAGGTTGGTACTTGAGAGTAAGTCATTGGTACGAATAATAGTCAAGTTATGAAAGTTAGCTTAGAGTCAAGCTTAAAAAAAACAACTATTAGGGGAAATGGTGGCCAAGGCAAGAGAGTTTATGTAGAGTCAAACTTAGTGATGGCTATTAGTGAAAAGATTCTTGAAACAATTTAAGAAAGGTTGTTTATTGATAAGAGAAGGTGACAAGTACAATTAAGTTAGAATAATCTCTCTTCTTTTCTTTCCTACATTTTATTAGGTTTAAATTAATGATCGATTAGGACCAGAAAAGGTTATATATGAGAAAGAGAATGAGAAAAAGGAGAAATATAAAATAACCAATTCTAGTTAGGCTGATGGCAACCTAACAATAGTTGCAAAAAATAAGGTAGCTCAACAAAAGCTGCTATTAGCCTAACTGTGGTTGCAAAATATCAGTCTTGGTTTGGATTTTTTTTTTTTTTAATGTGAATCTTCAAGTTGGTATATAAAAAACCTTGGGCAAATAAAGCATAAAGGGTATAAATCTTGCACGTAGAGTAAATTTTGTATCCTTCTAGTATTTCTTGGCCAACAAACCTTTTGTTTTGCCAGAATCCAAAAAACATTACTCATTCATTTTTTGTAAATGTATTTCTCTAAATTTATATCCTTGGTTAATTGATAATTAATGATAACTTGAGAAGTTTACATTTTTCACCAAGAAAACGTTGGTTTCCAAGAACAACATCGTATGATTGAAGCATAAGTGAACATGTAATTGATTAGTACTTAAAAGTGCATTTTTATCAAGGTTTTATATCATTATTTTGCACTTGAAGCATCAATAACTCCTTAACTAAAACATGTTTTATAATAGTAAGTGTGGCACTATAAGACACCTTAATACATGGTAAATGTTCATCTTAAATGTAGGCCTATCATATAAATCAAAGGATTGATTGATGAATTCAACTATTGGAATTGAGAAGATAAAAAGAGGGTAAAGTTTAGAAAATGATGCTGGTTCGGTCCAAACTGGAACACTATTCGGTACTTGGGTCATATCTGGAGTTGTATATCTCGGATTTAGGTATGTTTTATATAGATGGAAAGATAACACATAGGCCTAAAACTTTCATTAGAGTTCAAGATTTGAAAAGGTTGTTTTTAAGTCTAAATTATAGCAACAACGGAGAAGTTTGAATCTGTCTTGCAGCCCAGGCACTATTCAGTGTTCAACCCATATCTTGAGTTCTAGAAGTTCAAATGACCTCAAATTTTTTTCCTGGAAAGTTGATACAATTTCCTAGAAATTTCATGGTAAAGGAGGTTCAAATTCTGACGTTAGCAATGACATTTTGTTCAGATAAGAAGACAAGAATTATCGCTAAGTCAAGATATGGCCACCCACTCAATATTTATTCATCAAATCAATAGTTCCAAATTTTGGCCTATAAAAGGAGGCATTTGTCATTCATTTAGGCACTTGGTGTTCAGATCAAGATCATCATGCTCTTGCTCTCTTTTTTTTTTTGTAATGTTCAAGTTTTATTTTATGTTATATTAATATCTGTTTATGCTTTTCATTTCCTTTTCATAATTATGTTCTTATCTTGTTTATTTATGTTTCTTTCTTTCATTATGTTTAGCTAAATTATTATGTTAAGGTGAAAAGGTTACACTAATGGTGTAAGAATAAGTATAGTATAAACTCAACATGGACTTTAATGCTTGATACTAACATGTTTTATATTTATTATCTTGCTCACTCTTAATACCTTGCTTGTTAAATGGTTAATCTAGATTTGTGTTGAACAACCCTTGGTACAACAAATACTTGGCACTTTCATAGCCCAACTGTATGGTATAACCGACACCTGTGCTATGAAAGGAACTTGATTTGTTGTTAACATAAGTTATCACCATGAATACCTGATAATATTTACAAGTATTGGCATTACTCGAATAAGATAATTAATGTAATCATGTTAACAATTTATAATCCGATTGAACCTTCTTTGTGTGTGGTTTCCAGTTGAGTAATAAGAGTTTATACTATACTTGTTTGAAGTACCATTAGTGGATCCTCTAACCTTGACATTCGTTTTTATCATTGTTTAATCTCACATTAATCTTACATCTCAAAGTCCTCTTTATTGTTGTTGTTGTTGTTGTTGTTGTTATTTATAATTTATATAGTTAACCTCATTGTGATTCTACCCCGGTCTTGTTGGGTTATTTATTACTTCAACACTCCTGCATTTGGGAGAAGATATCAATCTTTTGGTCATGGCAGTAATCCATGAAATGAAAATGTGACTCATGTTTGTGTGTGTGTGTGTTAAGTTGTTTAAGATGGTTTGACATAAATCTAGCATGAACTTGTGAATGACCAAAAAGACATGGACCATAATGTAAAGTGACAATAAACAACTTAGCATGACAATAATTATCAGACTCTAAAACATGTGGTATATTTACTATAGATCAAGATATATATGTATTGTGGACTTGCACAATTGAACTTTGCTCCCCCCCAAACCCAGATTGTGAGGATATATTTTTCTTGGCTAGGATGTGGCTGGGACGCTAGTCTTTTTTACTAGAGATGCATTTCTCTCTTTTCAACTTTATTTGGTTCTTTATGCCACCTTTGGAGTTGGTGCATCTTACTTTGCCCTATGCTTTGGTCTTCCTAGCTTTTAGGAGTTGTTTAGGCATGTTTTAGTGTGTTTTTTTTTTTTTGGAGTTTGGGAGATATGGCTATGCTTGGGCTTCGATCTATACCTTTTATGTAGCAACATTAGTAGAATTTTCAATGGCTTAATGTCCAAGCTATCTTTTTGTTCTGGTTGCATTATGTTTTAGACTTTCTTCCTATGTATTATTATGCTAAGGCGTCTGAGTCAGTCAAATCATTTGCATGTAGACTTCAAGATTTATATGTTGAGATCACTAAATAAGTAGATTCAAGCAAGTAATGTGCAAAATAAACTTTAAGTTGATTTACATAGACAACATAATAAATTTAATGTTGGAGACTATGTTATGATATAGATTAGACCTGAACTATATCCTTCATGAACTAATCAAAAATTACAAGCATATAGTGTTGGGCCATTCAAAATACTATAATGAGTTGGTCCAAATGCTTATGTTATTGATTTACCACTTGATTTTGACATTAGGTCAGTATTTAACATTAAGGATCTAATTGCATACAAAAGACCACATCTTATTAAAAATGATCCCTTTGAGATGCCACCTAATCTCACTTATGATGATCCTATTAAAATATTAACCCTTTCACCATGAGATTAGAACAAAAAGATAATATTAATGTCATTCTGGATGAACAAGTTGTTTTTACCAGTGATGGTGAAGTTTAATGATTTTTAGTTCATTGGATGAGTTGGCTTAATTTAAAATGCACTTGGATCACTAGAGATATGTTGCAATAGATTGATCTAGATATTTGAGAATACTATCAGAGCTGTTCAGAGCTACACTCGATTGGGTTGAGTTTCTCCAGCCCCAAAAGAGTTAGTGGGGACAACAAACCCACAATATAGATTACACAAGTATATGAACGAATATATTAAAGAATGACTCGACCTGTTACTCTAGATGGGAGACTGACCATGTCTAGGTCTATTTTATTATTTTTCTTTATTTATTTGGGTTATTTATTTAGACAAACTTAATTGATAAGCTGAACCCAATAGTTTAATGTTTTAGAATTATTTTATTTATATGTTTTTATTTTATTTCATTTTATGAGACAATTTTCGGATAATTTGATAAAAATAATAGACTATTCCTCCTATAAACTCTCTCTTCTTTCTAGATTTTTTCCCTTTTCTTAGCTTCTTTCTTTCTTTGCTTTTATTTTTCTTTAGTTTAGTGTCCTGTATAAGTCAGCACAGGTCATTCAACAGTTCACTAGCTTGTACTCGCTGACAACGTGGGAACTTATTGGATGTGAAGGAAGCATAGTTATATCATTATGGGTTCATATTTAATTATGCCCTTGAGATCTATTAACACATACCATTTCCATCTCCCGTGATTTTCTTAATAAGCTTTCAGACATTAGTTTGAGGTTAATTAGTCCTACTTTTGGTGACTTAATAGTTCTTAACATTTAACAATATGTAAACTTTGACTCTTCATGTTGTTTTCATTTTATTTCACTTCTTTTTACTCTATTTCTGATTCCATTGGTATTTGCTTTAGGTATCTGCACAATGCATCACTTGCTAGAGAGACACATAACTTAGAAAGCCTCCAAACATCTCGAGAAACTGTATGCATGCTCATCGTATTAAGAAAAAGCCCATGTCTCGTTTCTTCAATTAGCTTAGCAACAAATACAAGGGTTAGCCATTGGATCCATCTTTACTTAAACAGGTTAGTGTTTAGAGTAATTACCCATCAATAGACAGTGAAGTTTTATATCCTAATGAGTACAATTGCCAGGAAATAATTCAGTTGAAGTGGATGTGAGCCCCATAACTATTTAGCTTGCAGAGGTGATGGCTGGGGATGATGTTAGCCTGCAATCTAGGTTTGCAGAATCTACCATAGAGGTAGAGATTTGATCTGTCTCGTGCTCTTGATATATTAAGCCGAGATGTTTAGTTGAGTTCTATAATTTTGGAAATTCTGTTTGGTTCCATGAGACTAGATTTGGATGCTTTTAATTATATGAACACTGTACCAGCCATATCAGTTGGTATCTATAACCTGCGGGATTTGACCCTCTCCCCTTTTTTTTTTCCAGAAATGGCCGGCAACCATTTTCAACTGAAGATAAAGTCCCTAAGAAACAATGGGGACGCTCTTCTTTCTCCTCTACAAATCTTAGCTACTGTCTCAAGTGAAAAGGAGCCAAAGGTAGCAGTATCCAGCTTTCCTATGAAAAACTCTGTTAATTCTTTAGCGTTCATGAGATGTCATGTGGTGGCGACAGATTCTGCAAGTCCCAGTAGTGCTGTAGGCTTGGTATATTTATATTTCATATACTGTCGAGAAACTCCTTGCTCCTATAAGCTCCAAATCTTACTTTGTTAAACAAGTGAATCAATTAACATGAGTGGTGTTAAACTTAAAGTTTGTATGATATCAATTAACATTAATAACAATATTCAAAGAGGGTTACCTAAATAAAAGAAAATTTTAAAGAAAATCATAAGATTAAATATATCTTCGTGTGTATTTATCATTGAGCATTTCACTTTAATTTTCAGTTATTTTTAATGATTTTAGTAAAATTTTAACAATTTTATGATGTTTTTGATAGAATATGATTTAATTTTTATTTATTTTTGAAAAAAGATTTTATTATTTTTTCTTAATGTTAGGAGGCATTTTGTCTTTGTACGTAGCCCTATTTATTTATTTTTCACATTAATTTTATTCAATGTTTTTCTATATTTTTCTATACATGTTTTTATATTATGATCTTATTAAATAAAATATATATTCTAAGATACAACATTATTAATAAAATACAATTAAATTTATTATCCATGTTTCATGATCAGATATGTATAATTATATCTATCTCTCAACTTTTCAATATAGTTTTTGGTTAAGTATCACTTATTTTTCACATAAAATTATAACATTTTTTCCGAATATATGCACCTTTACACGGTATTTTTTTTCTTTAATTTTATTTAATTGCATTTATGTATATATTTATTTTTATTTTTATTTAATTAAATAAATAATTTATTTTAAAAAATAAAATTATTAAATACAACTAATATACAAAACATGTTATAAGATATATCTTGATTTTCATGTATCTTTTTAATTTTCAAGTTTAGTTTTTAATTATTTTTTATTAGGAAGCGCAGGTAGATAACTAATAATATTAATAATAATAATGTATAATATCTGACTAGGACATGATAGTCAAAAACTCTTTTGATGAGCCTATTTTCGTAATTGGGAAACTAAAGTTAAAAATGCTTTCGTGTTTCTGCCACAGGCCTTAGCTTGAGCCTCAAGTTGGGGGATATTTGGTCCTAGCTAGCACGAGCTGGGTTTTTCAATTTCCAGCTGAAATCGTTTCTCATTCAACAATGGATCATCCAATATTTCCTCCCAGAATGTAGAATCATACAAAAAGCAAATTTTGTATTTGGGAGTCACTTTCTTTTCTTCTCAAATCAGCCCCTCTGAGTATTCTAGATTTTGGGCTGTAAGTTTTTTCCTGTATAAGAACTCGAAGAAAAGTACTGAAAGATAACTTGTTTGGATACCTGGAATGAGTGATTCTGCACCTTCTTGCAAATACTTTACTTTTAGTACCCAAATGGTTCATTCTGGTTCTCAATGCTCCACTCAGAGCAAAGGGTTTGGGATTGTATCTAACATTGGAGACCCCTCAAGGAAGAAACCAAGATTCTGTGAAAATAACGCTGGCCCAAGTTCGAAAATGCTTGTGGGAAAAAGCAATGCCATGATGACTGGTGGTGGAAGCTTCAAGACCCAGTTGTGTATGAAGTTCAGAACAGGGCATTGCAGTAATGGAAGCAAATGTCTTTTTGCCCATGCTGTTTGTGATTTGAGAAAGGCCCTTCCTAACTTGAGAAGGGTTGTTTTCAATGATTATAAAAATCTCTGTAGGATGTTCAAATCTGGCAAAGGATGCACGTATGGGAATACGTGTCGTTTCCTTCATGTGGTTCCTGAGAATTTTCAGAAAAATTTGGGCCAGAACTGGGAGAGTTCAGCTATAAGCATTGGAACTACAGGGACTGCTTCTTCAGGAGGTCACAAAAAAGGGTTTAAGAAAACAAGGCTTTGTAACAACTGGGAGATGACTGGAGGCTGCCCATATGGCGAGGTGTGTCACTTTGCTCATGGACAACAAGGTATTCTAGTGCCTTCACTTACCATAACTATCATTTTAGGCATGTTTAATTATGGGCATGGTTTAATCTATGTTATAATTAATTATGTTGTTCACTTCTGTGTGTGTGTGTGTGTGTGGCTGGTGTTTTGGGATTATTATGTGGATGGTAGATTTTGATTAGCATTTAAGCATTATCAATGGGATTAGGGTCTTCCGAATCACACAGTTGTTATTATAATTTAATTGGCCAGTATACAAGATATTTAAGGAATCTATACAGCGCGGGAGAATTTACTCCATGGCCACAATTGTTATATCTATGTGCTATTATTGTTCTTCGCTAATTGAACTTTAATCTGTAATGGGCCCATGTCGGTATCTTTTAATAGTCAAGAGCTGGAAAGCTAGGCTGTTTCGTGATCTCTCCCTGATGAAAACCAAAAGGAAGGGTTATTCAAATATGAAACAACTTTGTGTTGTTGGCTTTTGTTCCAATTCTTCTTTCGCCAGTCTTGGTAACTTATTGGTGGTGATGGAATTAAATGTTTTTTTTTTAATTAAATTACTACAGGTAGAACTTTTCAGTCTCTTAAAATCAAGAAGTTCGAATTATGTATCCTAGAGAGTAAATCACGGCGCTGGCTATAATGGAGCTATGTCATTTTCTGGAAATAACCATTGGGTTGTATTATAAAGCTTTATGTGGCAAGAAAAGAAAATCTTTTTATGATTTTCACAGTTTCTGTCTAAGTAAATTCTGTTCATGGTGCTCTGAGTTTCGATAGGAGTCGTCCAACATGAAGTGAGCTGTTCCTAGTCTTAGAATGAGATTAATGAGAAATTAAATAAAGAACTTGAGATGATGCGCTTAATCACACAAACGAATGACATTTCAACGTGATCTTGACTTCTTGTGCTCAAAGGAAACTGAAATGGCGCCAGCAGTACCCCCTAGCATGGCAAACCATTCTATCATCTCAACAGCGGCGTTTATAACCAAAAAGTCAGAGATATTAAATTATAATTAATTCCGTTAGTTCATGTTAATGGGCCCCAGTTCACTAATGGCCAAACCTTGATTATGGTATTCTTCTGTTTGCTTGGAACCTGGTAAAGATAACACTTTTGGTTGAGTAACGTTTGTTGTTCTTTCCTTCTACAGAGTTAGAGAAGTCTGATGGCAACATTGCATTGGCATCTGGGATTGTGCCAACTAAAGCTTCAAATTCTCTTCTTATTGGTTCTAATCACAAGCATGAAGCGCAGGCAACGCATTGCATGTTCAAGTGGAAAGCACTCAAGAAAACAAGGGGTATATATGCTGACTGGATAGAAGATATGCACCTTCTTCATAGCTCACTGAATGAAGTAGAGAACTGAAAACTTTACTTGAAGAGTCTTTAATTAGATAAACAAAGAATTCTGTTGGATTTAGCTCCCTTTTCCTATCTTGTTTTCTCTGTTGTGGTTGTCGAAGGATCTTGATTGATTTCTCTCTGATCCTCTGTCATCTTGGTTTCAGATGTAAAAATCTCTCGTCTGAGGAGTCTATATGATATTTTGAATGCTATCTGTGTCATTTTAACAGTATCATATATCGATACGAGGAGAATGAATTTTTCTTCGCATAATTTAACAAGTAAAGCTGCTCTTATATAAAGTTGAAGGTTTGAACTGTCAAGGGTCTCAAGCTAGAGACTTCTACAGACTCAGGCTGTCTGCAGGAAATGGAGAGTTGAGCTGTTCGTAAATTCTTATTCATTTACTTGTCATGGTTTTGCTATAAACTTCTTGGAATTCTTGTTCATCTTTTCCTTCTGAAGCTACCGCTCTCTTTCCTCTCTCTATTGGTATTTTATCACATTGAGTTTGCCAATATAATAGTACTGCTTAACATAACTCCATTGATGGGATTACATATTCGTAAATTTCTTATTCTAGTGCCTTTTCGTTTGAGTTGTAGAAACGTTGACTTAGTGCCAAAAAAAAAAAAACTTAGTATGCAAGATTGTTGGGTTGATTTACTAGGACAATCAAGACTCTTGTATCAGTGGTTGGACAAATAAATTATCAAGGATGTTTCTGCTTCAGTTTTGTATACAATTGTGTGGATTGAAATAACTAATGTATGTAAAAGAATAATTTAAATTCTTTCAAGAAATGATTTATATTATTTTTTAACATATCTTTTTAGTTGAAAAGTCTTTAAACTTAAAATTCATACACATATATATTATTTTGTACTTAAATTTTATTAAATAAATAAAAATAATGAAATTTAAACTCATGACTACTTTATTTTCAACATAATAACTTAAATTATTAAATGAAATTTCAAGATATATTTTATATTATTATCAACAATATACATGGGAACATGAAAAATAAATTATGTCCTTAGCTAGGTTTGCCTGAATTGTCTAAACTCTCTCAAATCTTCCAATAATTTTCCTTTTTTCCCCTCATAAACACGATTAGTGTATTTCCAGTCCCAATCTCGGCAGACCAGACCTTCTTTCCGAGTCTGCATTGCAACATGGGGCAAGCAACTCATCTTTGTAAACTAAGAGAAAATTCAACAATTCGAGAAACTCAATAGAATTATAGGGTTCGAAAATGACATGCGGCGTAGACTTGTCATTTGTCAAAGCTAACAAAGACAAAATAAAACGGGCTTGAAGGGGAAGAAAAAGCAGAGGTTTGAAAATAAATTGGATTCGAGGACTGAAGTTATGGAAACTGATCAGAAGGGAAAGAAAATAGCTAGAAAGCTACAGAATTGAATGTTCTCGGTATGCAGGGAGAAAAATTTGACTTCATCTTCGGTAGAAGAAAGACTCAGCAACCCCTGATGCCTAATCAACATTTGACTTGGTAACGAATCTCTTCGACACAAACGATGTTAATATTATTGGTAGAAATTTGTTTTACAAATATTTATAATAGTTTTAAAAATATTTTTAAAAAAATTTAAATTTTTTTATTTTTTTATTTTAAATTAATAATTTTTTATGTTTTCAAATCATTTTAATATACTGATATCAAAAATAATTTTAAAAAAATAAAAAAAAATATTATTTTAATCCATTTCTGAATAAAAATACTTTGAAAAGCAACTACAATCACACTATCAAACACGCTTCTAATTAATAAACACTTTTTGGAACAAATTGCAAGTGAGGTCTATTTATTTTTTAGATTAAAATTTTATTGCAAATTGTTTCTCAACAAAAATAATTTAATATAAAATATTAATTAATTTAAAATAAATTAAGAATACATATAAAAAATTAATTTAAAAAACTATTAGTTAATATATTTTATAAATTTAAAAACTCTCAATCCCACATTGACAAATTACAAATTTTTCTTGTAGCTTAAATAAATTTAAAAACTCTCAGTCCCACGTTAAATCATTTAGTTTAGTTTTTGTGGTTAATTTCTTGTTATATAAATTTAATTTATTTTAGTTTTTATTTGCTAGTAAAAAGATGATTTTGAATTATATATACATATATAATAATAAATATATATATATATATATATATATATATATCAAAATGCCTTCTACCGAAAAGATGGTTACTTCAATGAAAGTTGCTTCAGCAAATATTATTTCAACATGAAGGATTCTGCCATTACTTTTTGTGGTATTTAAGGATAAACTTAAAAACTTCATTAAACTGAAATTTAAAAAAATGTAATAAAAAATAATATTTTTTATGATCACATTAAATTCACAAAGTTATTAGTTGAAGAAACATTAAAACTATTAGATGATGAATTTGATCCCACCATTATAGCGGCTATCACCATTATAGCGGCTATCACCATTATAATAATTCTAATAATTCTATGGACACATGGAATTATAATAATTCTGTATATAAGAACTACAATGGATTGGACAACTTATTATATGATTTGTACAGCTCAATTAAAAATGCAAAGACACAATAAGAAATTTTAGATCAAAAGTTCAAGGCAAAAAAGCTAATATGAAAAAAATTCATAGTCAATAGATTTTTGAACTTTAAAATAATCGACTCAAGAATTATGATAAACCAAGTTCAAGAGTATTAACTTATCTTGCAAGATATTCATGCAGAAAAGATGATTCTAAATGAATCTTTTTAATTTGTAGCAATTATCAATAAATTATCATCGTCTTATAAAGACTTTAAGAATTATATTAAGCATAAGCATAAAAAGATAGGACCTATAGATCATATTCTAAGGTTAGGTATGGAAGGGGATAATATGTTGTATAAAAGGAAATTCAACTCTTGTAATATAACCTCTAATATAAATATAGTTGAATAAGTGGTGAAGAATCACAAAAAAATAAATAAAAACCTTGTTGGAAAGGGAAATGGCATTTGATGATAAGTTCAATGGCAAGGATGATATTATATATAAGGGTAGTTTCATCCTTTTATCTAAATTTAAAAATTGAGTTAATTATCATAATTTCTGAAAAAATAGAGGCAAAGTAAAAAAAATAGTTAAACTATAGAAAGGCTACGGTAATTTTCTCTAATAATAATAATGCCTTTTTTTTTCTTACTTGTTTGGGTTTTGTGGCATGTGGCATAACATTTTAAGACATATGATTATAATTTTATACAAAAATTAATTAATCTTAAGTTATTACCATTTATGACTTTTGAGAGAAACCACAAGACTAAAGTTTATATAGAATTAAAATTTACAAATAATTCTTTTCTCATAATTAAAATAAATAATGAACCTCTAAATCTAATTTACTTGAACATTGATAATTTAAAATTTGTGCAGATCAGAGATAAAAAAATATTATAATATTTTTATTGATGATTTTCATAATGCATTGTTATACCTACTTGCTAATTAGAAATATATGGCTCTTGAAATGTTTAAAAATTATAAGAATAAAATTGAAAATCAACTTCAACAAAAAGATAAAGATAATAAGAAATAATAGTATATAATATGAAGCCTTTTTGGTGAATTTGGTTTCTAAAATGATGTCATCAATTAAACAACCACTCCTTATTCATCTCAATGAAACAACAAAATTTTTTTTAAAAAATAATAAATGTTAAATTGATAAATTTAGGATCGTCTCAAAACTTGACAGGAAGCTGGCAATATTGATTGCCAAGTACATATTTAAATAAAGTACAACATAAAAAAATTTAAATAAGACATTGTATAAGTTGTGGAAAGATAGGAGACTTCTTCCTATAAAATACCTTAAAGTGGAGAATGTCGTGTAAAAGTGAAAAATGATCCTAAAAAAGTTAAGATATGATCTAAAATTATGAATTATGTTTTCATTGGATATGCTTACAATTTCATTTCATATTGTTTTTCATACACAAATCAAGTATTCAGGATATTCATCCTAATATAATAATGAAATAAAAAAAAATATTATGTTTTTTAAAAGATGTGTTTTCTTTTATGAAATTACAAGAAACTTGTTCACTTGAAAGAATAAGTAAAGAAAGTTCAAGTAGTCATCATCAATAAAAGATATGAAGTTGAGACAAGAAGCAAGAGGACAAAAATAATAAAAGTATATAAACTTGATTATCTAACATATCTCTTAGAAAATAAATCTCGAAACTACTTTGAAGTAATGTTTTGTCATGAATCTTTCTATTAAAAGGAAGCAATTAATAGTGAAATTTAATCCATTATATCTATCTAAAAGTAAACAATTAGGCTATAGATGGATCTTTAGGAGAAAGATGAAAGATAATGATACCATTGATAAATATAAAATAAAACTTCTTGTTAAGGGATTCAAACAACAAGAATGTGTGAATTATTTTGACACATTCACTTGCGTTAAGAATAACTTTTATATAAATATTAATAACTATTGTATCCATTAATAAATTTGAAATACATTAAGTAGATGAAAATACAAATTTTTTAAATGGAGACCTTGATAAAGAAATCTACATGAAATAACCTGAGGGGTTTATTGTTAAAGGACAATAAAAAAAAGTTTTATAAACTTGTCAAGTCATTATATGATTTTAAACAAATACCTAAATAATGGCATGACATACTAGTTTAAAATTAATGAGGTTGATAAATGTATTTTTTTTTTAAATATAGATAAAGATTATGTTCTTGTATATCTCTGTATGGATGATATATTAATTTTGGGCAACAATGATTATAAGATCAAGTTTACCAAGAAAATATTAACTATTTGACATGAAAGACTTAGAACTCACAAATGTTATTTTAGAATATAAATTTCTAGGATAAATTTTATAAAAATGATAATAACAATGTTAAAAAACCAATTAATATATGTGTACATTAGCCCTAGAAAAAGATGAGGGAGTATACCAATTGAAATATTATTTAATAATTAAGAGCTTGATATATGTTATGGACTACAAAAGACTAGAGATTGCATACTAAGTTGGCAAACTGAGTATATTTATGACTAATCCAACTATGGATCATTAGAAAATTATAAATAACATACTATAAAATTTAAGGTACACCTTAGACTATGAATTACCTTATACTAGTTACTTGGCTATACTAAAAAGATATGGTAATGCAAATTGGATATTTAATACTAAGAGTTTAAAATTCATTGGTGGACATATCTTTTTTTTTTTTTGGTAACTCGGAGTGTCCAAGCTAGCTTATGCGCACCACGACTAATCCTCGGACTCACTGAACATCCTGCAAGTCCAATAAGCAGGTAAGGCACCGCGGGGGTGACAGGCGTGCACAAGCAAGACTTGAACCCTGGTGCAGAGGAAGGACACAAGGCCCTTCCACCGTGGGCTACAAGCTCAAGTGCATTGGTGGACATATCTTTATACTTGATAGAGTAGCTATGTCTTGAAAGTCATCTAAAAAAATATGAACTGCAAGATCCATAATGAAATCGAGGTTTATTGCTTTTGAGATAGTTGTAAAGGAGGCTAAATGGAAAAGCTTATGTGTAACTCATTGATAATAATGAGTCTCAATCTTAATGTGAAAAAGTGTCATGATAGTAACCATACCTTGTTGACTTGAGATCTTAGGATATTGGTTAAAAAGGAAATATTCTCAATAGCACTTGGAAATAATTATTTCCTTCCTATTCCTATAATGAAAAGGTGTTTGTTGTAGCATGATAAATGTGAGCCTTGTTTTTAATGATTTTACATCATGGCCAACTAAGCAGAGTATATCAGAATAATTTTAATAAAAAATCATTTATATGAGTGAGAAATATGGTCATTTCTTTAAGAATCTTGAAAGGCTGAATTCTTTAAAGTACTTGTGAAAACACTAGGAAAAGAACTATATGAGTTTTATTATCTAGGTTTACACAAAAGGCTAAATAGTTCAAGACATCGCATTTATTAAATAGCCAAATAAATCTGATTGTATTTAACTAAAAGAAATGTTAAAAGTTAAAAGCTGTTTATCTTGATATAGTGATTTATCAAATTATTATCTCTCTACTAATCTTTAAGCTTTTATATATTGGTTAGACAATTTTCTTTCATGTGAAAAATTGTTAGAAATTTATTTTTAAAAAATGGTTAATGGGCATATTTGAGGACAAATTAAAAATGAAGTCCACTCATTTTTTAGGTTAAAGATTTGTTAAAAATTATTCTAAAATAAAAGTATTTTAATATAGAACATTAACTTGCCTAAATAAATTATGGATGAATAAGACATTGATCTTAAAAAAACTCTTGATTGACATGTTTTATAAACTAGAAAACCCTTAATTTCACATTAAAGGATTACAAGATTTTTTTGTAACATATATAGTGAAAGTTAAAGAGTTAAAATTTGATCCATATTACACACAAGCATTTAAAAAGAAGAGACCCTAGATTTAAGCCCCACGACATGTTTGACTTAACTCAACATGACATGACATGGGTTTAGACTCGTGCCCTAGTTTGAGGTTTATGCTTGAGCTTGAGTTTATTATAAAATAATTTTTAGATTTATAATTTTTCTTAAAACCTGTCTATGAACAAATTATATGCAAGATTATCTTTCTCTACTTCAACCTTTTCATTTAACAAAAAAAAAAAAGTTTTGAAAGTAATTTTTTTTTCATATTTTAAAGCTAATAAATGATGGGAATCAATTATGATTATTACTAGAGTTAATTCTACATTAGTTTTGTTTACATGTTTCAATATAAAATAGGGATAAAAAGGGGATGCTTTGCACAACTTGCAATAGCTTTTTACCTTCTTCTCCTCTGTAATTCTATTTTTCTCTATCTTTTTTTTATTCTATTTCTCATCTTTTCTAGAACTTAGGTTATGACATTTTGGGATATTGAGTTTATTTTTTCACAAGTTCATGGACTTTGTTATGAGTATTATTAATTAGTGTAGTGTTGTTGAAATCTTAAAAAATTAATTTTATTTATTTTGTTTGCACCAAGTGATAAGTAAACAAAGTTTAGATAAAGAAATAATAACATAATATATATCCATTATATAATGTAAGGGCTTCAACAATTTGTTTCTGCATGCTATATAATGAAAGGGTTTCAACAAGTAATTATTTTTAATATTCCTTTTAAGATATTGTATGTGTAATTTGTTGTTTATGCATGATTTATAAACAATCTTATAGTTTTATTTTTTTAATTCTACAAAGTTATGTTTATGCTAAGTTACACAAAAATAGTACAATTAGAGGATATTTAGTTTTATATCCATGCAATGTTGTGCTTCAAGATAAACTAAACATGATCATAAAAATTGAATACCGTCAGCAATTATTGCCTTGTATTTGATGACAGCTACTGGGAATATACTCTCCCGACCCACGTAAATAACGACGATTTGAGCAAAATTAAGACAAACATGTTGGGAAAACTAGGAACAACCAGACACCAATTTACCCGGATTACAATTCACAAGTCCTAATTCTTTCCCTCTTTATGCAGTAAAAACAGAATCAAATAATGACCAAATATAATGCAAATAATTGCACAAATCAACACCGAGATTTTTACGTGGAAAACCCGATGTATAGGAAAAACCACGGGACCATAGTCCACCTAAAAACTTTCACTATTAACAAATAATGGGATCACAATTGTTCTTCCTCAGATTCAACTAAGGGATACAATAAATATATCATCAAGAATAACTTATTCTCGGACTACAATAAGATTATAAGAGAATTATTTGAGAAAAACTCACAATACTGACAGCCTCGTTTTTTGTCAAAACGGCCAACTTCCACACCACCAATCTTCGATCTAACCGTCCAGAATGAAGGGTAATGTGTCTAGAAGCTGCTGTCAACATTTCAGTCCGATCCAACGGTGAACGAGCTTAGAATCGAAGGAAGAACACAGGTTGCTCTTCTGCCTTTTCTTCTCCTCTCTTCTGTTTTTCACTCCTGTGTCTAGAGTAGCCAACACATTTAATTTTAAAGACCTTTTTTCTTAATTAATGTGGTGGTCCCACCATCACATGGTGTGGGACCACACACAACAAATCTCTCCCTCACGCATCATGTGAGGAATTCGCCATACTAGCGATGAATATGTAAACTTCAATTTAGGAGGCTTTGACAAGCCTGCTTCCCTTCTACAAAACTCAAACTTCTCTCTCGATAGAGGTTTGGTCATCATGTTTGACACGTTGTCATCGGTATGGATCTTCTCAACAACAAATGACTTCACCTCCATAGCATCTCGAATCCATTGATATCTAACCTCAATGTGCTTTGATCGAGAGGGAAAAGTAGGATGCTTACTGAGATGGATTGCACTTTGACTATCATAATGTAACACAAAGTTCTCTTCAACTAGGCCAAGTTCATGTAAGAACTTCTTCATCCACAACAACTCTTTGCCCTCTTCAGTAAGAGCAATATATTCAGCTTCTGTAGTGGATAATGCAACACATTTTTGCAACCTTGATTGCCATGAGACTGCTCCCCCTGCAAACTTCATCAAGTATCCTGATGTGGACTTTCTAGAATCAACATCACCAGCCATATCTGCATCTGTGTATCCATCCAACACAGGTTTATTATTACCAAAACATAGGCTGAAACTAGAAGTACCTTTGAGATACCTGAGTATCCATTTCACTGCTGACCAGTGTTCTTTACCAGGATCGGAGAGGAACCGACTAACCACACCAACTGCATGAGCTATATCCGGCCTTGTGCAAACCATGGCATACATCAAGCTACCAACTGCGGATGCATAAGGAACCTTTTTCATCTCATCTCTTTCTTCATCACTTGAAGGACACTGCTTAGAACTTAGTTTAAAGTGGCTTGCAAGTGGAGAACAAACCGGTTTGGAGTTGCTCATGTTGAATCTCTCAAGTACCTTTTGAACATATCTCTCCTGAGATAGCCAAAGTTTCTCCTTCTTCCTGTCACGTGTGATCTTCATGCCAAGAATCTGTTTTGCCGGTCCTAAGTCTTTCATTGCAAAAGACTTGCTTAACTCTTCCTTTAACATCTGAATCTTCTTAGCATCATGGCCAACAATCAACATATCATCCACATACAACAGGAGAATAATAAAGTTTCCATCTGGAAACCTTTTCATAAATACACAATGATCAGAAGTGGTCCTGTCATAACCATGATCCACCATGAAAGAATCAAACTTCTTGTACCATTGTCTTGGAGCTTGCTTTAAACCATATAGGCTCTTTTTCAACTGCAAACTAACTGCTCTTTACCTTTTGCTTCAAACCCTTCAGGCTGCTCCATGTAGATCTCTTCATCTAAATCACCATGGAGAAAGGCAGTTTTCACATCAAGCTGTTCAACTTCAAGATTCAAACTAGCAGCTAAGCCAAGCACAACTCGGATTGAAGACATCTTGACCACTGGTGAAAAGATTTCTTCAAAATCAATACCCTTCTTCTGACCGAAACCTTTCACAACCAATCTTGCCTTGTACCTTGGTTGGAGCAATGTTCATCAATTTTCAGCCTGAACACCCATTTGTTCTTGAGTGCTCTTTACCTTTAGGAAGCTTCACTAACTCAAAAGTATGGTTTTCATGCAAGGATTTCATCTCTTCTTGCATTGCTTTCAACCACTCACTTTTCTTCTCATGTGACATAGCTTCATCAAAGCATTCTGGCTCTCCCCCATCAGTAACCAGCACATACTCATGAGGAGAGTATTTGGTGGAAGGTTGGCGAGGTCTAGTTGACCTCCTCAATTGTGGCTCATCTGGAGCTTCCTGCATAACCTGTTCAGGAATAACATCAATATCATCATTAGTGATTCAGGATCACCAACTAATGGCTCATTAAGAAACCACCATTATCATCATTTTGCAAATCTCCCCCGTGATTAGCAGGCATCAAAGGTAACTGTGGAGTAGGTATTGGATTTGAATATAAAATAGTAGACTCTGTTTTCTCCTTCTGTTCAAAGTCTTCAATGGTTTGATCTTCAAAGAAGATAACATCTCTGCTTCTCACAATTTTCTTCTCCTTTGGATCCCATAACCTATAGCCAAACTCATCATCTTCAGAGCCCAAGAAAATACACTGTTTGTCTTGCTGTCAAGCTTAGACCTTTCATCCCTTGGAACATGTACGAATGCTCTGCATCCAAACACTCTCAAGTGTGCATAAGAGACATCCTTTCCTTTCCAAACTCTATTGGAACATCAAAATCAAGAGGAACTGATGGAGAAAGGTTGATCATGGCAACTGCAGTCTTCATTGCCTCACCCCAAAAGGACTTAGGCAGCTTTGCATGAGAGAGCATACATCTAATTCTTTCAACAATGGTTCTGTTCATTCTCTCAGCCACTCCATTCTGCTGTGGAGTCTTAGGAACTGTCTTCTCCAACTTGATACCATGTTCCCTGCAATACTTCTCAAAAGGACCTGTATTCACCACCATTGTCAGCTCGAATACATTTCAGCTTTCTACCAGTTTCTCTTTCAACTCTGGCATGGAAATCCTTAAAGACATCAAGCACCTGATCTTTGGATTTCAAACAAGTGGCCCAAATTTTCCTGGAGTGATCATCAATAAAACTAACAAAGTACAATGCACCTCCAAGAGACTTATCAATCATAGAGCAAACATCAGTATGAACTAAATCAAGAACATGTGATCTTCTATGTGAAGGTGATCTTTGAAATGCGACTCTATGTTGTTTACCAACTAAACAATGAGTACATGTGTTCAAGTTCATACCTTTTAATGGAAGGTAGTTCTTCTTGGCAAGGATGCCAAGGCCTTTCTCACTCAAATGTCCAAGCCGTTTATGCCATAAATCAGTAGAGCAATCTTCAATTGCATTCACCTCCCCTTTGATCACCTTGGCTTGTGACATGTAGAGACCCATCTTTTCCCTTTAGCAACAATTAGGGAATTTCTGGAGAGTTTCCATTTACCATCTCCAAAGAAATTGTAATAGCCTTCTTCATCAAGAGTACCTGTAGAGATCAAATGTAGGCGCATATCAGGCACATGCCTAACATCTTTGAGTAGCAACTTGCACCCAGTATTGGTTTCCAACCAAATGTCTCCAATGCCCACAACACTAGCCATCCCTTGATTTCCCATCCTAACTTGACCAAAGTCACCAGCAGTGTAGGATGTGTAAAAATCACGTCGGGTGTACATGGTAAGAAGCTGCTGAATCTGCAACCCAGGTGGTATCCTGACATGCAAGATTAACACAACCATCATCACAAACAATGGCAACATCACCATCAAATACAACTGCAGCTGTACCATTCTCTTCATTCTTGTCTTCATCTTTGCCCTTTTTATCTCTTTTGTACTTTCTACAATCTTTTTGCATATGCCCAGGCTTGTCACAATAATAACACTTGAAACCCTTCCTTGACTGAGATCTTCCTCTTGGCTTCCATTTGCCTTTTCTATTGCTGGATTCTCTATCTTGCTTGCTGTGAGAGAACCTGCTTGGACTTCTCCCTCGACTTTCTGTAACAAGTGCATGAGACTCGGAAGTGCTTGTCCTTTCCTCCTCTTCTCTTCTTGAGGATACAATCCTTCACTGTTTTCAAAGTGATCTTTCCATTCGGAGTAGAATTGCTAAGTGACACCACCAAAGTCTCCCAACTATCCGGCAATGAACTCAATAGGATTAATGCTTGCATTTCATCGGCTAACTCAAGATTCATCAATGACAGCTGATTCAAGAACCCTTGGAATACATTTATATGCACCGAAGCATCTTCACCATCTCTATACTTCAAATTCACAAGGTCTCTAATTACAAAAACCTTGTTTTGTGCACTCTCCTTGGCAAATGTTTCTTCCAACATCTTCCAAACTGTATAGCAGTCATGTTCTTGAGAAATGATTAATGGACTTAGAAGATACCCATTTTCTAACATTAGCGGTAGCCTTTCTATTAAGCCATTCCATTTTGCATCATCCATTTCATCAGGCTTTATTCCTTTACATTCAATCGGTAAAGCCAAATCATTGCAATATAAGTGATCCTCCATCATTGTTTTCCATAGAAAATAATTTGAGGAAGTGAGCTTTATCATGCCCGAATCTTCCTTCTCCATTTTAACTGCACAAAAATTCAATCTACACAACCAGTGCTCTGATACCACTTGTTGGGAAAACTAGGAACAACCGAACCAATTTAGCGGAATACAATTCACAAGTCCCAATTATTTCCCTCTTTGTGCAGTAAAAACATAATCAAACAATGACCAAATATAATGCAAATAATCGCACAAATCAACACTAAGATTTTTACATGGAAAACCCGATGCAGGAAAAACCACGGGACCGTAGTCCACCTACAAACTTCCACTAGTAACAAATAATGGGATCACAACTGTTTTTCCTCAGATTCAACTAAGGGATACAACATATATATCATCAAGAATAACTTATTCTCGGATTACAACAAGATTATAAGAGAATTATTTGAGAAAAACTCACAATACTGACAGCCCCATTTTCTATCAAAACGACCAGCTTCCATGCCACCAATCTTCGATCTAATTGTCAAGAATGAAGAGTAATGTGTCTAGAAGTTTTTGTCAAAATTTCAGCCCGATCCAACTGTGAACAAGCTGGGAATCGAAGGAAGAACACAGGCTGCTCTGCTGCCTCTTCTTCTCTTTTTCTCTCGGTTTTCTTCTCCTCTCTTCTGTTTTTCACTCTTGTGTCTACAGTAGCCGACACATTTAATTTTAAAGACCTCTCTTCTTAATTAATGTGGTGGTCCCACTATCACATGTTGCGGGACCACACACAACAAGACACTATAATGTCGATCTTGTCCTTTGGATATTCAAAAGGATTTGAAGATTGAAAGGCTTCAAGATAAGTAAATGACATTTAGGGCGAAGATAGGCTTGCTGTGATCAAGTGGAACAAACGAAGATGAAGATGAGAGGTCTCTGTGTGTATTCAACACCTCATGCAATATGAAATTTGTGTTGTTGTTAGGTGATTCCCTGTTTATCTAAGAACCATTGCGTGGGATAAAAATTACCAGGTTTAACAATGTTGCAAATTCTGAAAATAGAAACCTCTATAAACGTTTCATGTTGGCATTTCAAAAAATAAATTTAATTTAAAGACTTAAGTTTTTAATTAAAATTTTAAGATATAATTTATATTATTCTTTAATATATTTTTCTCAAATAAAAATTCTTTGAATTTGAAATTCATACATATACATGCTATCTTGTATTTAATTTTATTAAATAAATAAAAATAATAAGATTTGAATTCGATTATCAAAATTTTAATATTATAAATTATTTCATTCAAAAACTTAAAATTTTAGATGTGATTACAAAATATTATTTATATTATTTTTTAATAGTTGTGATTATAAAAAACAAGCCACTTTCTTATAAGCTAGCAAGCTCCCCGAAGCTGAAAAACTTCCCTCAATGCCTGTGGATCAAATTCATCACCCGTTCAATATATATATATATTGTTTTCTTTCTCTTTTATTCCACCACCACCTCTTGGAAATACGAAGTGCTTGAATAAGCTTAACATCTGCAAACGTTACAGGTGAGTTAACTGCCAACCCTGCCTTAGCAGGAATAAGACTTATCGTTCGTGCATGCCTCTAATGGCCCCAGCAACAGCAGAATGATTGTGAGGTCTCTCATAAACAGAGTGCTGCTGTTCTTCTTTTTTCAGTGCGTGTTTGATGATGATACGGCGAAGATATTCTTACAGAAGTGTGTGTGGATTAAACAAGTTTTGATACATCTTTTTTTAGTGCTCTATGATCTGTAGTTGCATTTCGTCCTTTTCTGCTTCCAAGTACCCTCAGTGTCTTCAACGAAGACGAGAAGTGTGAGTTGTAGGTTAACCATCTCTTGAATTTATGGTGAATGCATGTTCTTTCTAATTGCAGATGCGTCCACCAACTCCCACCACCGTTCATGGTTGATTTCCGGTCATCGGTTGATAAACCCAGCCGCTGCTTAATGAGCTTGCGAGGCACCGTAATCAAAGATCGGCAAAATTTTAATAATGTTTTTCTAAAGTAACGACAATTTCATCAGCGAATCGGTGCCTTCGAAGTTTCTGTCCATCGAAGGCTGCAAATGTTTTGGGAAATTGATTCTTTATCTAGATTCTGTAAATTAGCAGCATGGTTCTTGGCTTAGGGTGATTAAATTATTTTTTAAAATATATTTTTTAAAAAATATATTAAAATAATTCAACCGCATCCATAATTTTGACTACTTTTTCCATCCATCTACTTCCATAGTTGTTTTTAGAAATGTAATCCGATCACATTTCCAGACACATCTTTACCGGCTACTTTTAATATCCGTCCACTTACGCAACTTCTTTTTTTTCCTGTTGACATCGAGAAAAGGCAGCCACCATAGAATTGATAATGACATCGAGCAACACACAAATTTTCCATTGCCCATCATAGCTTCTCTGCAGAAAGCTTTTACGACGTGCGATATTTTGAAGTCAAAAACATTTTGATATATGACGCATTAACTTTTTTCTTTTCTTTTTTTGGTTCCGTAAATAATTTTCTACAATGGTTCAGGCATTTAAATGGTAAATCATGTGTATTTATTTATTTATTTATTTATTATACACCCTTCTGCGATTCTTTCTTTACAGCTTAAAGTCTAAACGCGCTCTCTAATTACTTTATTATTGTTAATTAAACAAATTTATTATATATAATTACTTTATAAGATGCATAAAAACCCAACGCCTAACTTTTCAGACCTGTTGGAGTTTTATATATATATATAAAACCGATTTAAAATTAATTATTGTGGTTTGACCGCTGGCTGGACCAGTCCGCGCCATCACCCACTCCGCTAAGACCGAATTGTTATGACCTGAATCTATAATTAAGTTAGACTCTTCTTCCTCCCGATTTACTTATTTGTTACGTTACATTAAACAACCGAGAGAAACTGATCGGACGGAGCCTGAGACCAGAAAAACTGGAAAGGAAGGAAGAAGAATGGGTCATGGAAGCTCTAAGGAATTGCCTGGTACGGAATCTACTAATAGCGAAGGAGGTTCGACTCGCTTCTCTCGAATGAAACAGAAACTTCACTTACACAGCAAGGATCAACATCATCCTCATCTCCGTCGTATATTCCGTCGCATTTCTGTTTCACGAGGAAATGGAAGCTCCTCCTCCTCCACTTCCGCTCTCAAACTCGTCTCCGCTGAGGATTTTGCTGGAATTGCTCTCCTCACTCTAATTAGCGCTGACATGCAATTCAAAGACAGGTGGCTCGCTTGTGTTTCCCTTGGCGAACAGACTTTCCGCACCAATATTTCTCACCAGTTAACTCCATCTCTCGTCTTTCCTTCCTTGCCTGCTTTCTTGTTGTTTGTTGTTTTAATTTTATTTTTTTTTGCGTTTCAGGACCCACAAACCTGTTTGGAACTCGGTCACCTACTCTCATTATCTTCTTCTTCTTCTTCTTCCATTTTTTTTTATACCTATAATCAAATATACAATTGAGAAATCAGCAATAAAGATTGACATTATATTTTGTCATGCAGGAAAAGAAGCTTTTGTTAGAGAAAAATGGGCCTCATCTTGCCAGGATTTCTGTTTTTGAGGTCAGCAATTACCTTACTTTCGACCCATCTATTGATTGCCTTTATTTTTACATCACCATGCCCTTGCTTGCTTGGATTAAAGTCTTTTCATTTCTTAGGACCGACCTATTTGAAAGTCACAAGTCATGGCTATGAAAACTGGCTACATTGCAAACTATTTCTCACTCGTTTAATGTTCCAATTACCGAAAGAACAAGTCCAGGACCGGCCATTTTCCATGTGATTTTTCCATTTTTCTTTAGTCACAAAACTCACCTACATGGTGAATAATTGGGTTTCGTAGACAGCCATGAGGTGCTGTACAATAACAGTATAATCTACGCTGCTAATGTCTTTTCCTATTCAATTTTGGGCACAATGCTTTCTCTCACACATGAAGTCTCTTGCCTGACTTACTTTCTATACAAATCACTAGCAAGCTGTGAAAGGTCATTTCCTATTCTTTCCGTACTGGAAAACCTGCAACACGTTAAATGACACAAGTATTACTGCAATCTGGTTGTCTGTAGTCACGTTCTGGCTTCAGCTATGAATTTATGTTATCAAAATCTCACATCATTTAATGACGTGGGTTGCTTTTTTCTGATTATTCTCTTATTTAAAAGTGTTTCTTTTCTTTTCTTTGGTTGTTTTGCTATGGTGGTCACCTAATTTCTCATATAATGATGCAGACCAATAGAGTATCGAAGAACAAACTTGTTGGATATTGTGAGATTGATCTACTTGAATTTCTAGCACAGGTAAACAACTTGATCATTGAATGACTGCTCACTGCAAATATGTTAAAATCATTAGCATATATGCTAAAAGTATCGCTGTTCTTATCCTGTCAAGCGTTAGACAAAAAGAAAAAAAAAAAGGCTCTCACTTTGATTCATTTATCTACAAGGCAATTTAGATGATTTTGAACTTTGGTAGAAAAATGTTACGATTTATTAGTCTTTTGTTACTCATTTTGCCTTATTCTATATGATTTTTAAATTGATTTTTTACAGTCCTTTGCATCTTAAACTGTCCTTAATTTTTTCCTTTTTGGTTTCTTTTTCTTGTTGACATCTTTCATATCATCTTTTCTGGTGATGCTCATTTCAATTTAGCAAATCTAGTAATGAGTTCTGTTCACAAAATGTTAATGTCTTTTTCTTTTTTTTAACATTAGTTATTTTTACCTCGACACAAGTACTATTTCGTTGCAGGATTCAGATTCTGACTTTGAAGTGTTTGAACTTTTTGACCCAGCATCAGCTGGTAAAGTTGTCGGCAGAATTTCTCTCTCGTGTTCTGTTGAGGTCCGCAGTATGCAATTTACACTACCATTGAATAGTGAGACTTGAGAATGTGCTGATAATCTACAACATTACCTGAAATTATTGACAGGATCCAATTGAAACAGAGAAAAATTTTGCAAGACGCATCTTAGGAATTGTGGTATGTGTGCATAATCCTTCATTCTCTTTCCATATTGTTGGACATGCAATCAGTTTTCAAAGTGCTGGTGCATGCCAAATCTCGCTGGCTGTTTTGAGATTTGCACCTGATTGGAAAGAAAGATAGTCTAGTCACCTCAAACTCCATGTTCCCTTTCATTTTTTGTTTGTTTCAAAAAGTGGTATCTTATTCTATCCCTAAAAGGAGGAAAAACATCACGCAAACTTTTATTTCTGGTTTAGTAAGTTCAGTTATTATCAAAATCAACCTGTTATAATTACTAACTAGTAAAAACATTAAAACTGTTGACATTTGCTTCACTGCCACCACAAATTGTGGAACAAATGCGAACATGGCCTGTATTAAATGACCACAACCTACTTTCCTGAAGCCGTGCGTTTAATACATGTATGTAACACACTTGACTTTCTTGAATTGGCTTGTGATTTACATGTACTTGTTTTTCTCATGGAACCAGACATTGAGGTATGGAATAAGCTATTTTAGCATTTCAAATTCATTATACTTCATGTTCCAGAAGTTTGTCACACGTAAGACTATCAGACTATACCAATGTCTCATGTATAATCCATGCTAATAAATCACTAGTATTTCACTACCTTTACAACACGATTGGTAGTGAGTTTTTGTGACCTTATGCTCTGTGCACAGGATTATTTGCCTACCCTTACAACACGATTGGTAGTGAGTTTCTGTGACCTTATGCTGTGTGCAGGATTACAATGAAGATGGGCAGCTTTCTTTCTCTGAGTTCTCTGACTTAATTAAGGCTTTTGGCAATCAAGTGGCAGATAAGAAGGTTTGACCATTAAGTTATGTTCTTTTCTTAGTTCTTTGCATGCATTTCATATTTTATTCTGCCCTAAATTCTGAACATTCTAGACATATGAGTTAGGTTGGAGATCTGTTTTGGATTTGGGGTGAGAATTTCAGAAATATTAAATATATGGGTATTATAAAATGACGCTTTGACCTTTTTATTTGAAGTTTGGGATTCTAAAACTCATCAATATTCATTTTATAATTCCATTTCTGTGTGTCTTGTGGAATTAGGTTTTAGGATTTAAATTCAAAAAGTTATCCTAATCATCGAGTGCCAATCCTACATGCTTAACTTGCTTAGCTTTGAACATGTTTTCTTACTAGAAAGAGGAGCTTTTTAAAGTTGCTGACAAGAATGGTGATGGTGTTGTGAGCATGGATGAGTTGGCTGAACTTCTTGCCATTCAACAAGAAAAGTAATGATCCTCTATATTTAATGGCAGTAAGCTTGAATCATGTATTTATTATATTCTGCTACCTACATGATTGATCTGCTATTATACGCAGAAACAATGTTTCTTGTATAGCTTGCTAAAGGTTGAAATGTTTTTTTTTTTTTCCTTTCCTGCTTTTGTGGACTATCTTCTGTGGATCTGTTAGTTTGGATGTATATTCTGTAGCTTGCTTGTGAATATCTTGCAACTATGATCACAACTCTTCTCTTAATCCCAAATGTTTATTTCCCAATACTATATGTGGGGAATGCTATAAATTTGCAGTTTTCTTGACCCTGACTGTTCAATATGTAAGTTACTTTTCTGGTACATGCCTTGATCTCTCTGTATTTCCTGTGTTGCAGTGTGCCTCTTATAAATTGCTGCCCTGTTTGTGGTGAGGTTCTTGAAGTTTCTGATAAGCTAATACCCTGGTTCATTTGAGTCTTTGTTTTGATGAGGGAACGGGAAAGCAAGTTATGACAGGTGGATTTCTGACTGATAAACAGGCTTCTTATGGGTATGAACTTTAGCAATGTCAACTTTATGAATTCTATCTCATTATGTGGTCTCTTCTATTTTGATGGTTATATTGCTTTAAATCATGGTTGAGATACCCGATTTAAGTTTATATTTTGACAGGTGGATGTTTAAACTGAGTGAATGGGCTCATTTTTCATCATATGATGTTGGTTTGAACTCTGGTTCAAGTGCTTCACATATTCTGGTATCCTTTCCTCATGGACATTTTTAACAATGGTTAATATTTATTTTCAGCTTCTTTGATCTGGGATTTGTTCATGTCAAAGATGTGAATTTGACGCATTGTGAAAGTCTTGTTTCTTTCAGCATTTTTAGTTAACTTATTTTTTGTATTAGTTATCAGCCTCAAGATGCCAACAAAATGTTTCAACAACTACCACATTACAAAATGTTTAAATTAATGAAACTAACATATCCCTAGCTCCTCTGAGTTGTCCCCTTTTTTATTTGTTGTGGTTAAGTCCAAACAAATTCTCTAGATTGCAAGAGTCACTACTTTTTCATCATTTAATTGTTAAAAAGATGAAAAATATTCTTGCCATAGGGCATTATAGGAAATCCATTGTCAACATCTTCATGGAATCTTGTGGTTGAATGATACTAAGCAGGTGGATGGGTAGACGGTTCATTTCTTAAAGAAATTCTATTACTTTTCTATAATTGCTTGAAATTTATGCAGAACATGATCCAACAATTACGTATGTTTTGCTGAAGTTCTTGAACTGTTTTGCTGAAGATGCCCCATTAAAATTGTTTTGTGCATTTCCATACAACTCTTGAGTATTGTAAATGTCATTGAACTATATTTGGAACTAAGATCTCATGAATGCAAGCTTTCAGCTAATATCTTAATGCTTTAGGTATTTGATAGGAAGACAAAGAGGCTAGTGGAGGAGTTAATTGATAAAAAGATTGTTCTGTCAATGAGAGCAATTTATCAGTCAAAGATAGGACTGGGCCTTATGGACAAAGGTACGACTTAATTTGTGTGACTGAAAACAAAGTACATTTTGAAAAGAATTAGCTAGTTTATAGATTTGTTCATTTTTAGTTCACCAATAGTCTTGGCCATATGGTTTATCTCTCTCTCTCCCGACATAGATTTGTTCATGGGATGAACTGTCCAATTCGCCTGCCTTGGCCTTAGATTTTGGCCTGGAAATTAGGCTTGTTCAATAGACGCTTGATTTTTGTGATTAGTTATGAAACTTCAGCCCAGGCCTGCTCCAACATAAATGTCTCCCATTGCCTTCTTCTTTTATTGCAGTTTCCCTTCCTTTTCAATCTTAGAATCGAAGTAGTGTTTAGTTCATGGAATTGGAGGGGAAAGCGATACAAGAATGTCAGATTTCAAGAATTATTATGTTTAGTTACATCAATTAACCCTTTTTTCTTTTCTTTTATAATGGATTGAAATTTATCTTATGGTGTTGAATTATTAATTTTATATTATATATATTGTATATTGTGATAATGGTTGTTTTACTGTGATCTAGATACTGTCAATGGATGCATGAAAAATTTATTTATTTTAAATAAAATTTTTGTGATAATTTTAGAGACCCCTTTTATTAGTTACATATCAATGAGAATTCATTCTACCACAATAATATAGGATAAGATGGTGATTTAGTTGAAACAATTAGGATTTCCAAAGACGGAATGAACAAAAAATTGATACTTTCCTAGGAATCCTCTATTGTCAAGGAATGCAAATCCTCTACCACATTATTGCATGCTTTCATTTTATGATCATTTTGCACAGTTGCATTTATACCTTATTTCAATGTGGATATTTGGAAGTGTACATAAATGTCCCAGAAAACTGTACCTTGTCCTTGAGATTGAATTGTAAAATTGGTTACTCTTCCTCTGTACTGGCATGCACCCTCTTGCCTTTTCCCTTTTATTGAATTTAGAGCAGAAAGTGAAGTGGTTCTCAGTGATCAAGAAAAGTGAAATTTTCTACTGGTACTCCTTTCTTGAGTAATTGTTGAAACAACATTAATAAGAAAAAAAATGTCTGAAACCGTATATAAATGTCTTCAAGGGCATGCAATGACCACTAAATGCATTCTGCTGAGGTTCAGCTATTTGTCTTGGTCCAATCCTCCTTGTCACTGTTCAGATCTCCCCCATCTACTTCATCCACCTCACTATTCTAATTGGTTAAGATTGCTGTTGGTTCTATGCATTTTAAATTTATACAAGAGTTAATGGAAGTATTATTTGAAAAAACAACGCTTTTATTATTATAGTCCTGCATTATTTGGTTGACTTACCTGGATGCAGGAGCAAAAGAAATCTTGCAAAGCATCTCTGAGAAGCAGGGAAGGGAAATGAACACTATAGAATCTGCTAGAGACATCCCTAAGTTTGTTGAATTTTTCAAGGTATGATTATCTTGCTTGACAAACAAAGAATTCTTTATATTTTTTTGCCTCATGATTATCGGGTCTAAGACTAGCTGTGGCTGATTATATGTTACAGATTTCTGTGTTTAAACTGTATCTGATGTTGTAAAATAACTGTTTATGAAGTTGTAAGATTTATTGATTGTTATAAGGAATTATAAAATCTCACCTCAAAAAAACATAGTATTGGTTTCTCTGTGTTGACTAGGTATTATAGAACATTTTGTACTTTGATTACCTTGTTTTAATACCAAAACCAAGTGAACAAATAGGTGGAAAACTCACGACAATAATAGTATTAGCTGCTGCAAAAAAATTCAGCATGCTCTCCTTTGTTTGATTTATATTTTAATAAAGATCGTAAAATGTTATTTGGAACTGTGGGATCTTCGTAATTAGACTGATTTATCAATGAATTAAATGCCATAACTGAAAAATGAATGAGCTTTGATTCCCTTCAATTTCATAAGTCCTTTGCATCAAGTTGCTTCTTCATGTTTTGGTCTCGTCATATTATTGTGTCTAAACTTGCCTACCAAGAAAAACTCTTAGCACAACATTTGTTACCTTAAAAAAAGAAAACCGTTTTAGACTGGCTTCCAGCTCATTCTTAAAATATGGATATTTACATGCTAATTCTGTCACACTGCTTGTATATGATAAATGTAACTATGATTTTGTAGGATCAAATAAATTTGGCTGAAATCAAGTACCCTTTAGAACATTTTAAGGTAAGCAAGTATTGATTTTTGTGATAATATTAAACTGAGGCATCAGATTTCTGAATCTTGCCAGGAATCTTAACTAGTTTGTGTTTTTTAATGGTTCATAATCACATGAGGTTTGGATTTCTTCCATTTTCAGACATTCAATGAGTTCTTCATAAGAGAATTAAAGCCTGGTGCAAGACCAATTGCTTCCGTGGAACACGATGATGTTGCCACATGTGCAGCTGATTGCCGTTTAATGGCTTTTAAGTCTGTAGAAGACAGTCTAAGATTTTGGATCAAGGTATTTCTACCTCTTTCTCTTAAATGCTAGTTTTTCCACCATCAACCCCACTTCATATTCCTTATTAGTTGAACACATTATGCATGTGTCTGAAAGTGTGTTCTAATGGAATGATGAATGAGTAGATAGATAACTTCTTTCTGGTGAAGAGAGCTAGTCATATTGACAATGAGTAAATTGTTTTATTTAAATATTTTTCTGTTATTTACTATTGGTCATTGGATTCGCTTGTTTAACAACAGTTCATTGCTGGTATCATTTTTGTAATTTATAGGGCCGCAAATTTTCTATACAAGGGCTTCTGGGAAACGAAATATACTCAAGTGCATTTGCTGATGGTACCTTGGTCATATTTCGATTGGCACCACAGGTACTTCGTACAAAATCCTTGTAGTAATTTGCAACGTAGGTTTTGGAAAAGTAAGAAATTCAAGTGCCTTTTTGGTCCAATGATTCTTCTTCTGAGGTGGCATTGTTTGCCATTTGTTGAAGCCAAGAAAGATGAATAAATAAATAAATAAGAAGAGACAATTTAAGAAGAGACCTCAAGTCCAGTTCTGTATTCGTAGTTTGAATGCTAAGGGTGATGTATTTGGAAATTCATCTATGAAAAGAAAAGTTCTTGTTGACAGATCAATAGACCAGCAATGAGAGAGCTATGTTGCCAATTTCTTACCTTGGTTTCGTTCATGCATTTGAAAGAAACTTTTAGATCCTTCTGCTTCAATTCTTTCTTACTGACTTCTCTCATTCCGACAAATCTTGAATTTCAAGAAGCTTTTTTATCTAATTTCTTCATTTTATTTTCCTTTTGATTGCTGCAGGATTATCACCGTTTTCATTCTCCAGTTTCTGGAACCATCGACAAGTTTGTAAAAATACCTGGGTGTTTATATACAGTACGTATATATATATATATAACCAAAGGACTTTTTTTTTAGTATTTGTAATCGTTTCTTTTATATGTTATTGCCCCCTTACGTCTATCTCATTCTTTTTTGCAGGTTAATCCATTGCTGTCAACAGCAAGTATTGTAATGTTTTCACTCAGAATAAGAGGGAAGTTTCGGTTATTTCTACTGCACATTTTGGAAAGGTATAGTATCACAATCATCAGACTTTACAAATTTGACATTGATTTTGTTGCTGTTTAGTTTGTACTTGAAAATACATGTAGGCAATCTGCAGAAATGTTTCTCTATATTCATTTTCCAAACAAGATCAAATTTGGACAGAACAATACGTGCCAGAAGATTATTGAATCTATCCTTACCCTCTCTGTGTTTGTGCTTGGTTGCGTTTTTCAATATAGAAGATGCCCTTTGTTCTGTATTCCTAGGATGGATTAACTGGCCTGTTTAGTTTCAACTAGCAGTTATTGCATTTTAAGAGGTTTTCTTCTTCTTCTTTTTTTCTTTTTGGCTGCAGGTGGCATTTGTTGCAATAGGAGCAACTATGGTTGGCAGCATCACCTTCTCGAAGAAGGCTGGTGACCATGTCAAGAAAGGAGACGAGGTGAGCAATCTCTAATACTACGTTTTGCATATTGTTTGCCTCTAAATAGAAGAGGGTGGTTTTAATTGGTAGCTTGCACTGAATCCACAGTTAGGGTACTTCTCATTTGGTGGAAGCACAGTGATTTGCGTCTTTGAAAAGGTTAGTGCTATGTAGAACTGCTTTTCAGATTCTGGCTATTTCAGTCAAAACATCAGTATTTTCCCTCTCGAGTATCTACAAAAGTTGCATGCAACTTACAAAACAAAACCCATAATTCTATCGTATCAGTAACTGGCACACCATAAAGTTCAAGCTTTGACAGTGCATTGCTAAACAAAGTATGTGATTTTGTATCAAAATGCATGATCAATAACTTGATCTTGGGGTTATTTTGCAGGACGTGATTAAAATAGACGAGGACCTCTTAGCAAATAGTGCCAGGTCACTTGAGACCTTGGTTACTGTTGGAATGAGCTTGGGTGTTGCAACTAAGAAACAAACAAAAGTTGGTATGCCAAACATGGATAATGGGGTGGTAGAAGAATGAGAGAGCTCATGATTTGGTATCATTTTGGATCTTGCAGTGTGTCTGGCATTCATTGTAAATGTTTCCGGAAGAAGATGGAAATGGTTGCAATCTTGGTGTAGATGGTGCTGTAGTCTTGTCATTCAGATTGATTTAAATGGTTGAAACATGGAAGGAGTAACTAATTCACCTCTACGTCATGATTGTTTCCACATTTTATTTTATTTTTTTAAAAAAAGAATTTGATTGTTTCTACATTTTAAGGTAAGAGTAAATAAGGTAAGAGTCACGTAAAGAGAAAAGAAATCATGATTGTTTCTACATTTTAAATTTTTTTTAAAAGGAATTTGAATTTTTTTTAAATTAATATTTTTTAAAATATTTTTAGTGTTTTCAAATATTTTGATGTATTAATATTAAAAATTATTTTTAAAAAATAAAAAATATTATTTTAATATATTTTTAAATAAAAAATATTTTAAATAATAAATATTACAACACTACTTGTTGTGAGAGAGAAAAAAAGGTAAGAGTCACGTAGAGAGAGAGAGAGAGAAGAAATCATCCAAAAAAAAAAATTACCTTATTTCACAAAACAGTAAAAGACGTGGAAAAATTATTGTTCTCCGCACCATGGTAGCTCCGCGCTCTCACTGTAGATTTCCTTTGATTTGTTTTTCATCTCAATTTTTTATTTTTACTTTGCCTTTGTAGAACCAAAGTGGATGCCACTTTATGTGAGGAAAGAGTGAGATTAAAAAACAAATAATCAAAGTAAAAAAATAAATAAAGAAATGGGTGGCTTTTTTAAAGTTTGGACAAAATATATATATAATTTTTAACAAGTTTTTTTTAATATTTTAAAAATACAGAACCATATTTTCAAACTTTTGAATATACATGTCAATCTCAATTCTCATCAAAATAAACGAAACACGGAAATTAATTCTCATGTAAAATCTACATCGAAGAAAATATTTAAAAACACATTAAAATGATAATTGTGAAGTACTAACAGTAATAATTACGCTACGCTGTGAAAATTGAAGAATGTGAAAGTGAAAGGAAAAATATATTCATCACACAAATAAATTTATAAACGCAACCACAGGACATATTTTTTTATGGCCAAATTATTTATTAAAAGAAAAAAATATTAATTTAATGTTAAAAAAACAAACTTTTAAAAGATATCTAAAAACAAAAATATAAGTTATATCAAAGTTTAGAAATGATCATTTTCAGTTCGGTTCAGTTTTTATAAAAAAAAAAATAATCAAACCTGTTTCAACCGATTGATTTCGATTCAGTTCGGTTATTTTAGAACAAAAACCTATTAAACCCGGTTTGACTTGATTTTTTAATTTGGCTCGGGTTTTTTCCTGTTTGGATTGTTTTTTTTTCCGGTTTAGGTTTGGTTTAAGTTTTTCAGTTTTAGATTTATAAAACTAAAAGTAAACCGACCTGTTTTTTAAAAAATTCTAATTGGTTTTTTTTCAAGATTCAATTATTTATTTATTTATTTTCTGATTTTTTTAGTTTAATTGATTTTTTAAATATTTTTACTCACCTTTATGTCAAACACTTTCTTAGTCATTGATTATAAGGAGGGAACTATCTTAAAAAAAAAAAAGAATTATTTTTTGTTTGTAAGGAAAGGAGGTTTTGAAAATCATTTAAATCAAAGCTGTTTAAGGACAAATCAAGGAACGAAATTTTTCTACAATAGCTAAATTAAAAGTTGATTTACAATAAACACCTTAAACTACACTTGATGGCATCTTGAGAATACAAGAGATTTCATGGCAAAGATCTTCAAAATACATCCACTAATATTTATCAAATGATTGTAGTGCTAAATGGTTTTTTCTCATAAGTTTGCTTCATTAAATTATCTAGTTTATATGTACCAAATGTTTCGTCAAAAGCTATGCACATTATTTGTTTGTTTTCGTGGCACGGTATGTGTTTTGCTGTTCGATCTCAAGACTCGACGACCAAGTTGTATTCCGAGGACTAGCAACCACTTCCGAATAGAACACCTACTTAGCACTCGAGTCTCAAATTATCCCATCATGACAACCCTCACATGCCTGTCTTTTTTAGTCTCTTATTGTTAACATGATTCCCTATTGGTCACAAGAACTAAAAACTTTTGTCTTTCGTCTAGGTTTGTAATTTTATTTTTTAATTTTGTGTTTTAAAAATATTTTTTAAAAAATTTAATATATTTTTTTATTTAAAATTAATATTTTTTAATATTTTCAGATCATTTTAATGTAGTGATATCAAAATTAATTTTTAAAAATAATAAAACATATATATATTTTAATGTATTTCTAAACCCAAAATACTTTAAACAAAACTACTAAAACAAGCAAAAATACAAAATCAGGAATGCAAGCAATAAGATTTTTCTGGAGAGTAGCCTTTTCGAGGAGCAACTTCTAGTGATGTTCAATGCTCTTACAACTCATCCTTCACCAAACACACTTCTTTTCATGGCTACCACTCTTGACGTCTGAGGGTAGAAATCACCCCTCGATTTTTCTTCCAAAATTTTGGTAAACAAACTGCAACATCTCCTAAATTAATTAACACAACACAAAATGGCACCAGCCCATGTCTAAATTCAAACTAGAATCGTTAGCAAAATCATACAAACTCACGTATATATGGAATACAACAACTCGCCATAACATTTAGATGCCGCACTCACCACAAAAATCACTGTGCACATAAATATGATGGCTTACAAATGCCATGGAAGGAAGAAAAACAAGAACGTTGAATTGAAATTTTATTTTTATTAATATGGGTGTTCGGACCAGCTTGCGTGTATTTTGATTAATCCCACGAATTTTAAAGTTAACAATCATAAAAATCTTCAATAACTTTGAGATTTATGAGACTCAAACTGATACAGTTAAGATATATTATTAAAAATTACTTAAAATAATTCTTTTTATAGAAATGGAAATGTTGATTTTCTCCTTTAGGCATAAAGCAAATCTATAGCTTGCACGGCCTTTGAGTGTGATTTTGACTGCAGATGTGCATTTGAAAGCACTAAATATAATTTGTTAAACATTCTGATGAAATGATTGTTGTATAATTGCTCTAAACCTAAAGATTAATTACTCATCTTCTTTAAGTTCCTCACCAGCTGGCTCCCTGTTGAATATTATTACTACACATGAAATCGATCATTACTTGTTACTTCTTCTCTATGTTTCGTTTCTAACGCGTTCATGAACTTAACTTATCCAACCTAGTAGTATAGCATAGGCTGTGCTCAGTTCAACTGGCACCTCGTCGTCCATAACCATGCCTAGGATTCACATATTATGGTCATTTGAGCCACCAACCAACCGGCCGGCCAAGAGATTAAAAACAAATAATTTACAAGTAGCTGCTGTTTATATATATACCAGCGACCTTGACATGTGATGGAAGACCATTCAACGACCAATTATTGTCAATGACTATATTGCCGGGGAATAAATAATATTTCTTTGAAGGTCAATAACTCCAGCTTCTTGTTATGCTTTAAGCTAAACTCTCGATAGGATTAACATGATTCAAATAAAGATGAATATATATTAATTTTAAAGAATTTTTGATTTATAGTGACTAATCAAAAGTTCATAATAACAAGAATTAATTTTAATTAATTCTTCAATTTTTTAGCTTCCCAAATTCATTGTAAAAGGGGATGAAAAAAAAGTTTTAAACTTGAATTTTTCATATTCTTATACTATTTTTCTTATCTTATTTTTTGTGTTTTTCTTTTTCTTTTTATGCTTTGACACTACCAGAAAATCGCTAAATACCAACGGAATTTTTTCTGTCGGTATTTTTCGGCCGAAATCACCGACGGAAATTATTCGTCGGTAATTCGGTCGGTAATTACCGACGGACTCTTTCCGTCGGTAATTACCGACCGAATTACCGACCGAAAATTCAGAATTAATGAAAAAAGGGCGGGCAGGAGTGCGGAGGTTTTGGCGGGTGATTTTTCCGACGAAATCACCGACGGAATTAAAAACTGGGGCCCGTACGCGTGATGTGACCTATTCACCGTCAAAACATACCGACGGAATCACCGACGGATTTGAAATGCCAGATCCGTACCAGTGACGTGACGGGTGCACCGTTAAAAATACCGACGGAATCACCGATGGATTTGAACAGCAGGTCCGTGCGGTGACGTGTCGATTGCCCGTCAGAATTACCGACGGTTTTGTCGACGGATTCACCGACGGTATTAATGTCCGTCGGTAAGTCCGTCGGCAAAAGTCCATTTCTCCTCTTCTTCCTAATCCTAACCCTCCCCATCTGCAAAATAACCAGCCCCCCCTCACCCCAAAACAAGAATTTTTCTCATCTCAGCACAACAAGTTGTATTTGTTTTGTGGTCACAGCATCCGTGTTCTGATTTACCGACGGATTTTATCATTTTTTGTAAGTAATTCTATCTTTTAAAATTTTAACATTTAAATGTTAATTTTATTGTTTTTTTAGTATATATATATATTTTTTTTTTAGTAGATGTACATGTTTTATTGTTATTTCTCAAACAAACTTGTAGTATATGAATGTATAATTTTATACTTGTTATGGTTTGTTTTAGATTTTGTAAGATTGTATTTGTTTGAAAATTGTTAAAACTTAATTTGTAGAATTACCGAATTACATGTTGTGTTTTGAAATAATTAAGAGCTTGCTTAATTAATGGGTCCTTTTTATAGAGGTTCGATAGAAGTCATGGATGATCGTTCATGGATGTATCTAGATTCACCCCAAGGATTGCGGAGGATGGATTATTGTAACGGGGTTCAGGGTTTTATTAATTTCGCAACATCTATTCCCAGAAATTTTACTGGAGGCGGTATTAGGTGTCCATGCAGGAAGTGTCAAAATAAAAAGTATCTGCATCCAGATGTTGTAATGATGCATCTTCTACACAAAGGGTTTGTGGAGGATTACGAGTGTTGGTATGCACATGGAGAGGTATTTGTTAGTAATAGGAGAATGGGAGAAACGGTGGTTGGGTCAACTTCTAGTGCTAGCAACGTGCATGAAGCGGCAAATGACAACACTAATCCTTACAGAAACATGGTTATGGATGCAATGAGAATGAATCAAGATAATGTCAATCAATGTCCAATCGTAGAAGAAGAACCTAATGCAGAGGCAGCTAGGTTTTTTGATTTGTTGAAAGATTCTGACGAACCATTATGGGATGGCTGCACAAACCACAGTAAATTATCGGCTGTGGCACAGGTGTTCACCATCAAGTCAGATCACGGGTTGAGTGAGGCCGGGTATGACAAAATTATTGATTGGGCAAGAAGCATTTTACCAGAAGGGAACAGGCTCAAAGAGAACTTCTATGCTGCGAAGTCCATGATGAAACCCCTCGGTTTAGGATACCAGAAAATTGACATGTGCCCTAACTTCTGCATGTTATACTACCTTGAAAATGCTGTGATGACCGAGTGCATGACATGCGGGCATTCCCGTTACAAACCCAGAACTGGCAGGGGGAAGACTCTAGTGGCATATAAAAAACTTAGATATTTCCCGATCACACCTAGACTGCAGAGGTTATTTATGTCACCAAGGACTGCTGAGCACATGACATGGCACCAAACACACGATGTCGTTGATGGTGTGATGGTGCATCCTTCTGACGGCGAAGCGTGGAAACGCTTTAACAGTGTTCATCCTGACTTTTCTGCTGAATCAAGGAATGTTCGACTTGGGTTGTGTACAGACGGGTTCAACCCATTTGGGTCATTTGCTGCTCCCTATTCTTGTTGGCCGGTCATTCTCACAGTTTATAACTTGCCACCGGGAATGTGTATGAGGCCGGAGTTCATGTTTCTATCTACTGTCATACCCGGTCCAAGCAGCCCGGGGCGGAATATAGATGTTTGTCTTCGACCGTTGATAGATGAGCTGGCGCAGTTGTGGTCCTCCGGATCTCTGACTTATGATATATCGAGGAAACAAAATTTCCTTATGAGGGCGGCTTTGATGTGGACTATCAGTGATTTTCCAGCTTATGGAATGCTTTCTGGTTGGAGCACGCATGGGAAACTCGCATGTCCATACTGCATGGAAAACAACAAGGCATTCACGCTAGCAAACGGAGGTAAAGCTTCTTTTTTTGACTGTCACCGTCGCTTCTTGCCACTTAATCACAGGTTCAGAAAGAACAGAAAAGATTTGTTTGTTGGTAGAGATGAAAAAGATGTTGCATCCCGCGTCTTTCTGGTGAAGAATTGCATCATGTTGTATCAGAGTACGGTGACATTGTGTTTGGCCTTCAATCAGGTAAGCAAAAGTTTCCTGGTTTTGGTTTGACCCATAATTGGGTAAAGCGAAGTATCTTTTGGGAGCTTCCGTATTGGAAGACTAATCTTCTCCGCCATAACCTTGACGTCATGCACATCGAAAAGAACGTGTTTGAGAATATTTTCAACACCGTCATGGATGTGAAGGGGAAGACAAAGGACAACATGAAGGCTAGATTGGATATAGCTTTATACTGTAACCGTAAAAATATGGAGTTGGTTTATGACGAGTCACGGGTTGCAAAACCAAGGGCAAGCTTCGTGTTAGAGAAAAACGCACAACTGCTAGTCTACAAATGGCTTAAGAGTCTGCGTTTCCCGGATGGACATGCATCGAACATATCAAGGCTTGTTAACATAGAGGACTGCAGATTGTATGGAATGAAGAGCCATGACTGCCACGTGTTTATGCAAACACTCATCCCATTAGCTTTTCGTGATTTGTTGCCAAAGGGAATATGGGATGCACTAACGGAGATCAGTCATTTCTTCAGAGATATATGCTCCAGCAAGATGAATGTTGAGCACATTGAGATGCTTCAAACGAATATCATCGAGACACTATGCAAACTTGAGATGATATTCCCTCCTTCATTTTTTGACTCAATGGAGCATCTCCCTATACATCTACCGTTCGAGGCAAAAGCTGGAGGACCGGTCCAGTATAGATGGATGTACCCATTCGAACGGTGAGATATTACAGTTGCAATGGAATTCATATCTTAAAGTATTTTCTATGTTTTTCTTATTTGAAAATACTTGAATTGTACTTCAATGCAGGTACTTGTTTAATCTAAAAAAAAAGGTTAAGAACAAGGCGCATGTTGAGGCTTCGATATCTGAGGCCTATATTGTTGAAGAGATATCAACATTTATCTCGTACTATTTCGAACCTCATCTGAGAACAAGAATCAATCGCGTTCCACGGCATGACGATGGCGGTGAAGTGCCTTCCAGTGGGAACTTGTCAATATTCTCCAATACTGGACGACCCACACCTAAAAATGCCGTAAGAGGAAGATATTTGTCGGAAATAGAATTCAAACAAGCACACAACTATGTTCTATTTAACTGTGATGAGCTGAGACCATTTATTCAGTAAGTCTATATATGTGTAATACTAATTAAACTTTGTCAGTAATATACTGTTAATTATATATTGTAATATCATACACTCATTATCACTTGCAGGCAACATCGACAATATTTGCTCTCCAATAACTCGCAGCTGACCGAATCCCAGATCTTTCAATTACAAGATGAACAATTTGCCACATGGTTCAGAACACATGTAAGCACTATCACAAACTCATTCTAACGTATGCATGTCATTACGAGATTCTCGTTCATTTACCGTGTATTGATGTACATTTAATTACATATATTTACAAGGTTTATCAAATGGGAAGGAGTGCGCCCAAGTCATTGTCTTCACTAAGCCTCGGCCCTGAAAGAAAAGTTAAGTGCTACAACGGGTATTTTGTCAATGGATATGTTTTCCATACTGAAGAATACGGGCAAGGAAGAAAGACATACAACTGCGGTGTTTGTGTTAAGGGATCCACAAGTAGCCAGTTAGAAGTTGACTACTATGGTAGATTAGAAGAGGTCGTCGAACTGCAATATCATAGCGAGCAGAATAAAGTGTTTTTATTCAAATGCTATTGGTATGACACGACGGACAGAGGAATCAGAGTTGATCCGCACCATGGTCTGGTCGAAATCAACTCAAAAGCTAGACTCCGCAACATAAACGATGTCTTTGTTTTCGCAAAGCAATGTCAACAAGTTTATTACACATACACCCCTTCATTTAGAAAGGATCGTTCAAGAGTTGATTGGTTGTCCGTTTTAAAAACGAAACCACGGGGTCGTGTCGAGGTTGTTCAGGATGAGAACGAAGACACAAGTGTGCGAGATGAAGTCTTTCAAGTTCGTGAGTTGGTTGAACCATATCGAGTTGCTCCTTCGATTGAATTGGAAGAAAATTCAAATTTTCGAGTTCTCGATGATAGTCTTGTTGATATTGACGGAGAGGAGTTGAATGTTGTTCTCAGCTCTAGCGGACAAGAAAATGTCGATGAAGAAGATGATATCCATATTGAAGATTGCGATGAAGATGATGACAATTCAATTGATGAGGAAGAAGAAGAAAATTCCGACTAATTATGAAATGAAGCCCTATGTAAAAACATTTGTCTCATGTAATTTAGATTATTGATGATGTATTTTGTAAAACAAAATATTTACTGTTTAAGCAATGTGGTTATTGTTTTATGTGATGGACAGTTTATCAGTTAAGTTTTGCAGGAAGGTAAACAGGCAATACAAAGACAACCTTTCCTGCATAATGCAAACTTACCGACGTCCATACCGACGGACTCACCGTCCGTCGGTATTTCACAGAGAGTTCGAAAATATTTACAACAAAATGCCACAATCACCGACGGCCATGCCGACGGATCGCCATCCGTCGGTATCTCACAGAGAGTTCGAAAATATTTACAACAAAATGCCACAATCACCGACGGCTATGCCGACGAATCGCCATCCGTCGGCATATCACAGTAAGCTCGAAAACATAACACCACCATCGACGGTATTACCGACGGCGTAGGTCCGTCGGTAATTTGTCGGTTACCCATTTTACCGACGGACCGCGCGTTTCCCAAAGTGCGTTAATTAATGCGCCCCTGAACTTGTCAGCTTACCGACGGAATCACCGACGGACTGCGAAAATTTTGGAGGGCTTTTAAAAATTCGGGGCGAAATTCGAAAAATACCGACGGAATTTTGACCTTTTACCGACGGATTTGTAACCTGTTACCGACGGATGTTAATTCCGTCGGGGATTCCGTCGGTAAAATTGACCTATAAGTTCCACCCCGCCGCTTCGCCTCATTTTTTCTTCTTCTCCCCGCCGCTTCTTCTCTCCTGCGTTTTTCAGCCTAGATTTTTCATTTTTTCCCCCTCAATCCTAACACTTTCACCTTTAATCTCTAGCAAGATTTGGTGTTGTAAATCTTCATTATATTAAAAGGTATGTGTTTTTTTTCTAATTTATTTTATTTTATTTTATTTTTAGTTGTTTTTATTTTTGTTGTGTTGTGTTTTTTGTTGCAATGTAGATAAAGTTTTGAATTTGACACATTATTAAGGTATGTATATTTCGTTCCTTTTTTTTGAATATTTTTTGAATTTGTTGAATATTTGTTAATTTAATTGTTGAATAATTGAATTTAATTGTTGGATTTATTGAATATTTTTTGTTGTTGTGTTGTTAGAATTGTTATTAGGTAATTTAACTTAGAATTAGTTAAAGTTGAATTTTTTGAATATTTTTTGAATTTGTTGAATATTTGTTAATTTAATTGTTGAATAATTGAATTTAATTGTTGGATTTATTGAATATTTTTTGTTGTTGTGTTGTTAGAATTGTTATTAGTTAATTTAACTTAGAATTAGTTAAAGTTGAATTTTTGAATTTTTTTGAATTTTTTGAATTTGTTGAATTGTAATTGTTAATTTGTTGAAGTATAATTTGTTGAATTTATTGAATTTATTTTTTGTTATATTTTTTATTGTTTTGAATATAATTATTGATTAATTTGTGAATTGTAATTGTTAACGTTGAATTTATCTTAGGATTAATAGTTGAATATGTTGGAATAATTAGTATAGATTGGTTCGATTGGTTGTGGCTATTGTTAATATTTGCAGGTTTGTGGATTTGGGTAGTATCCAGTATAGGGGAGGTGCTGCCGATTTTTTTTTAACTTTTGAATTTTATTTTACAATTATTAATATAAAATTGTTTAGATGCGCAAAATGAAAACCAGAGCTGGTCGTCCAGTCGAATCAAGTTCGTCTAGCAGCGATGATGATGTTTCCTTAGGTGCCTCTCAAGAAGAGGCACCTACACCACCTGCGCCGTCAACCGATGCTGCCTCTTCCAGCGATGTTTCACATCGCAGACGCGGCATGCCTTCGAAGCGGAATCAATTTACCCGCCAGTTCGAGGCACAGTGGAAGGACGATCTTTCAATGTAAGTTTGTTAATGTTTTAGTTTTTTTTATATAAAAAAAACAAATTTAAAACATAATTTATGAAGTAATCACAAATTAATTTCATTTCTTTTCAGGTTCACAAACATTGAGGCCGCCCGATTAATATCATCGGCGTTTAAAGCGTCGATGGAGATTCCATTGTTTCAATGGAGTCAGATATCCAGACATCCTGAATGGATGCCTCAAATCAATGCATGGTTTCGTAGATTTGAGGTTCGTGTTAATATATAATTTTCAGCTTATTTCTAATTATAAATTCATGTTATAATTGTAAATAAATTATTAACATTTTAAAAAAAAAAAAATTTATATACAGCATCGATTCTGCTAGGACGATGAACATGACAGTGTTGTGAGGAGGGTGTGGGAAAATCACGCGGCAATTAGGTAACATCGAAAACAATACGACTTTTTTTTACATAATTATTTATGTTTTGAAATGTAATTTTTTCGTGCGTGAATTAGGTTGCGTGATTTTTGGTATGACGCCCAGAAAAAAGCAAAAAAAACAGCGAGGGATAAGGGGTTACAAGGCTGGAACGATGTTGCGGTTTGGAGGGATTTCAAACCAATATACATCCCGGAAGATATATGGCCGCACTATCTTCAGCACGTGACGTCTGAGCGGTTCACTCGACGCTCACAGTCCGGTGCCGGCAACCGGAATCGGCAAATTCATGGCTCGGTTACAACGCACACCGGCGGCTCCGTTCCGTTTGCTGCACATGCGAAACGGATGGTAAGATTAATTTAAATGAAATATATCGTTCAATTAATTTGTTGTTAATACATTTTTTTCATTATATATAGGCTACGTCTCTTGGACGTGAGCCGAGCCCTATGGAGCTGTTTGTGGAGACGCACGTGCGGAGTCATGACCGCCAAAAGGGGACGCAACAGTTCGTTGACAACCGTGCTCAACAGTTTGTGGTGTGTTTGTTTAACCATTTTATTTTGTAAGTTATTATTATGTTTATTGAATTGAATATGATTTTTTTTTTCAGGAGACCTATAATAATCGGTTGAGGGAGAGATACGGGGATGATCCTTCGACCCATCCGGAATTCGATCCGGATTTGTGGATGGAGGCTGGATCGTCAGGTGGACCCGATAAAAATCGGGTTTACGGGCTCTCCAACACTACCGCTGCCAAGTTGCGGTCGACCGGTACTGCTTCAACCGGTGGGAGCTCCCAATCTGTATCGAGCTCCCAATCTAAGGAGTTTGTGGCCTTGCAGCAAAGGTGCGACCACCTATCAGAGGCGTACACACAACTCAAAGAAGAGCAAAGATTGGCGAACGAACAACACAGATTGGCGGACGAACAACGCAGAGCAGAGTCTGAACAACAAAGAGCGGCCTATGAAGAGCTTCGTCAAATGGTCATGAACATGACACAAGGCGGAACATGTGCGCCTAATCCTTTTTGGCCGCCTAACCCCCACCCTCCTCCTCCTCCTCCTCCTCCACCTTTATATTAATTGTTTTTTTTTAAAACACATTCATTTTGTAATGAATATTATTTAACTTTGAGTTTTTGTTGCTTAATATAAATTTTATTTGCATAATTGGTTTGTATTACTATTAATTTATATTATTTTTTCTAAATAATTAAAAAAAAAAATTACACAGGGATTTACCGACGGAATAAATCCGTCGGCATTGGACAGTGTCTGAGGTATGCCATCCCATCACCGACATACTCACCGACGGAATAATCCGTCGGTATAAAATACCGACGAATTTACAGACGGATTTATTCGGTCGGTATGAAATATCACCGACACTTTTGCCGACGGAGTTACCGTCGGTATTTACATAACACCGACGGAATGTATTCCGTCGGTATATTCCAAGCGGAAACTTTTTTTTTTGGCGCGCACCGGCCGTCGGTAAAACCGTCGGTAAATGTGTTTTTTTTATTACCGACGGATATAGCGACGGAATGGGGAATCACCGACAAAAGGTATTCCGACGGAAGTATTCCGTCGGTAATATAGTCGGTAAATAATTTACCGACGAACGTTCTGTCACACACCGACGGAATATGTCCGTCGGTAAAACTGTGAAATCTTGTAGTGTGATTTTCCTTTCAAATCTAGAATTAGGTTCACCTTATTGAGAGATATTTGAGTTATATAATCTTTGATTCGAAGATCATGTTGTTGGAATATTGGGAGGTACATTACAAATATCCTAGTTGCATAAGTGATGAGCAATAAAATCTTAAGGATAAAAGATTCATCACTGACAATATGCTAGGATTTTTAATTTTGTATCAATTGCAAGTTTAAATATATATTTAGTATGTATGTTAGTATTCTATTATTAGTTTTGTGTTGAAAGCATGTTTTTTATCGGTTATGCTTTTACATGCTTATAGTTTTAAACATATATAAATTCTAGGTATTTGTTAGACATCTTTTGTTTAGCATATCTTTGTGATGATAAACTAAATATCTTCGCTCACTATTCTAATATATATTTACAAAATTTGATTTACAATCTTAAGGCTTTAGTTATATATATATATATATTAGACTTTGTTTAGTTTATTTTGTAAGAAAAAAATAATAATGAAAATAATACTATAGATGAATTGTGAAAGAGGTTTTTAACATCTTTAAAATTTATGTTATTATTTAACTTCATTTTAAGTTACTATATTCTCACATATAGATTGATTTTTAATTTTATATGCTTTAATCGATAACCTTTTGATTTATTATGATTTTTTATTTTTGATTAATTTTAGAAGGTTGTTGTATATCTTTGTTTTAAAGATATAGTTTATCTTCTAAAATTATTTTTTATGAAAGTTGGATGTTTTGATACATGTTATATATCTTATTGATTTACATTTTTCAATAAATGAATAATTTATTTATTTATGATAACTCGTGCTATCTTGCTTATACTCTTTAAGATTATCATCAAATTTAACTGGTTGATTTTATTCACATATAAGTTATTTTCATCTAGTTTAACTTTTTTTATCTAAAAAGTTGCTTTATTACAAGTATTTATGTTATTACTTGATTATTATGGAGCTGAAATATTTATTTATAAATATTATTGGCTATTATTTTTTATAGATCTATGTCTTCTACTCTCTTTACTCAAGATTTGGTTGAACCAACTAGTGTTGCTTCAACAAATACTACTTCGATAGCGAGGATTCTAATATCATCTTTTGTGGTGTATGATGAAAAACTTAAAAACTTAAATGGATTAAACTTTAAGAGGTGACAATTAAAGATATTATTATATCAGACCATCTTGAACTCGACAAGGTTCTTGATCAAGGAAGCGTCAAAATCATCAGAAAATGAATCTAACCCTGCTGCTATGTTGGTTGTGGATGCATGGAATAATACTAATTTCGTGTACAAGAACTACATCTTAAATGGGTTGAACAATACATTATATAATATGTATGGTTCAATCAAGAGTGCAAAATCACTATGAGAACTTTTTGACAAAAAAGTACAAAGATGAAGATGTTGGTATAAAGAGATTCATAGTCAATAAATTTCTAGATTTTAAAATGGTTGATTTAAATATCGTAATGAGCAAAGTTCAAGAGTTTCAACTCATCTTGCATTATATACATGCTGAAGGTATTTCTCTAAGTGAGCCTTTCCAAGTGACTGTAATAATTGAAAAATTATCATCATCTTGGAAAGATCACCTCATTAATGAAGTTTTCATAAATGAACTTGTTTTATATTGTTTCTAAAGTCAACCTTATTAACAATCCTGAATAGTGGTATGTTGACATTGGTGCTACAAGATATGTATGTGTTGATAAGATGATGTTTTCCACTTGAAAAAATGGATGGAGAAAACCTATATATGAAAAACATATAAACCTTCAAAGTATTGAGTGTTAGAAAAGTCATATTGAATATGATCTTTAGAAAGCTTGTTACCCTCAACAATGTATTGCATGTTGCTGGCATTAAAAAGAACTTATTGTATGGCTAATTATTAAGTAAAAAGATAAAGTTAAAAAAAAAATTGATAAAGAGAGAGAATACAAAACACTATTTGGTGAACTCTATTTCTAAAATGGTATTACTTACCAAACTATTATTCTTTATTCACTGCAATAAAATGACATTACAAACAAGAGCCAAACATTAAAAGAAATGATGAATGTCATGTTGAAAAGTTTAGGAGCACCTCAGAACTTGCAGAGGGGAGACAATTCTAACATTTAATTATATACTTAATAAAATACCCTATAAAAAGTTAGAAAGTACACCATAAGAATTGTGGAAATATAAAAGACCTTCCTATAAATACCTCAAAGTCTAGGAGTGTCTTGCAAAGGTAGCAATATTTGATTATAAAATGGTCAAGATATGACCTAAAACTGTGGATTATGCATTTATCGGATATGTATATAATAGTAGTACATATCGATTTCTTATACACAAATAAAGTATTGAGGATATTCACCCTAATACTATTATAGAATCAAGAAATACAACATTCTTTGAATGTGTTTTCATGGAAGGAAGCACAAGAAAATTATTCACTTAAAAGAACAAGTAAGGTTAACTCAAGTAATCATCATCAATTAGAAGATGATGAAGTCAAGCTTAGAAAGGGTCAAAAAAGAAAAATGACCAAAACATTTGGTTTTGATTTTTTAACATACTTGTTAGAAAATTAACCTCAAACCCCCCCTAACAATGTCTAGAAGCTTCTTATTGAAAGGAGATGGTTAATAGTAAAATTTAATCCATTATGAATAAAATTATACATGAGAACTAAGGATCTTTCTCGTATAAATAAAACCTTAGGTCATAAGTAAATCTTCAAAAGAAAGATGAAAGCTAATGACACTATTGATAAATATAAAGATAGACTTGTTGTTAAGGGTTTTAGACAAAACACCAATTGACATAAGTATATATTTGTCCAAGAATAAAGGTAAAAGAATAAACCGATTAGAATATTCTTGAATAATTAGAAGCCTAATGCACATTATAAACTACACAAGGTTTGATATTGCTTACTCGGTTAATAAACTAAGTAGATTTATAAGTAATCCAAGTATGAATTATTGAAAGGCAATAAAAAAAAGTACTCGAGTATTTGATGTACAACTTGGAACATAGCTTTCACTACTGATTACTCAGCAATAGTAGAAAGGTATAGTGATTCTAATTGGATATCTGACACCAAGGATTTGAAATCCACAAATAGATATATCTTTATACTTGGTGGAACGATTGTGTCATATAAATCCTCCAAACAAATATATATCACTAGATCCATGATGGAATTAAAGTTTATTACTCTTGATAAAGCTATAGAGGAAATTGAATTGATTTAAAATTTCTTAGAGAAAATTTCAAGTTAGCCAAAATTAGTGTCAACTATTTGTGTCTATTGCGATAATCTGTTAACAATTGGAATGGCACAAACTAATATGTATAATGAGAAGTCTAAGCATATACGTTGTAGACATAATTTCGATAAATACTTATTGAATGAAATTATTTCCATTGACTATATAAAGTCAAAGAAAAATATTATGGATCTACTAACTAAAAATTTGTTGATAGAGCTTGTGTATAATTCATCGAGAAGATTGAGCTTAAAGCCTTTAAAAGATGAAAGAGTGTAATGATAATCATACCTAGTTGATTAGAGATCCCAAGATTTTGGTTCAAATAAAAAATTAAGTTATATAACATTTTTAGTAGCACTAGAAAATTATTGTTTTCTACTTATTCCTATGATGAAATAAGTGTTAGTTGTATTATGATAAATGATGAGTTGAGCTCTTAATGATTTTCATATCTTGGGAGACCAAGTGGAGTATAACAAAATACTCTTAATGAAATATCATCTATATAAGTGAGAAATGTGGTTGTTTCTATGAGAATTTCGATAAATATTGAATTTTCTAAAACACTAATGAATCCAAGAGTTGTTCAAGGCCAAAATAAACTTAACAACAAGAATCAAAGAAAATCTTTAGATAAAGAACTATATGAGTACTATTGTCTTGGTTTATGAAAAAGGTTGAGTAACAGAAGACACCACATTCACTATTTAGCCGAGTAAATCTCATAGTATTTCACTAAAGAAGGTTCAAAGTCAAAAGCTATCTATCCTGATTTAGTAATCTACAAAATCAGTATCTCTCAACAAATCTTTGAATCATTTTTAAACTGATGAGTTATTTCCCTTCTTATAGGGGATTGTAAGAAATTTGTTTTAATTAACATGATTTAAACAAATTATGGGTGAATGCAAAATTAATTTAAGAGAATCATTGCTTTTCCAGTTTTCCTACTTAAAGAACCCTTGATTTTTCTAGATTTAGTTATAGATTATGATGGCTAATCAAAAGTTAATAATAATGAGAATTAATTCTTATTAATTAGTTAACCTTTTATCTTTTAAAATTCACTATAAAAGAAGGTTAAATGAAGAGTTTCTAACTTGAATTTTTAAGATTTTTACGCTCTTCCTTACCTCATTTTGTGTTTTTTTTTTTCTTTTTATGCTTTGGTTTTCCTCTCAAATTTAGAGTTTAGGTTTATCATATTAAGATATATTTGAGTTATATAATATTTGGTTTAAAGATTTTATTTAGAAGTGTATCTAAACCAATATGGTGTTATTAGAATTTTAGAAGGTATATTACAAATATCTTAGTTGTATAAGTAATGAGCAATCAAGTTTTAAGGACAAAGAATTTATTCTTAACAAAAAAAAAATCATTAATATAAAATGCTTCAACAAGTATCCTTCTTGTTTTAATTTAATTATAATTAATTTTATTATTAATATACATGTTAGGATATTTTTTATTTTTTTATATCAATAGAAAGTTTGAATATATGCTTAATATACATAGTATTTTATTATTATTTTTGTGTTAAAAATATATTTGTTGTTAGTTATATTTTTACAGGCTTATAGTTTTACATATATATATATATATATATATATATATATATATATATTCCAAGCTTTTGTTGGATATTTTTTGTTTAATAGGCTTTTATGATAATAAACTAAAGTGTACACACTTTGATTTACATTTTTTGAACCTCAATTTAATTAGTGGGGAGCCATATTTGGGCATGCAACTATGAGGTTGTAGTTCATCAAAGCAAACACTTATAAAATTAAAAATGAAAGGTAATGTAAGTATATTTCCACATACCCCTTCTAGGGCCTCACTTTGTTGAAATCTTAACTATTTATAGCTTCTATATAAATTTAGATGGGCAATGGCCAAACAAGCTGTGTTTGTAGCAAGGAAGTTCATTACAATGAAACGAAAGCAGACAAAAAGCCACAGCAATACTTTCAAATAATTACTACACAAATACACTGTTTGGTTTCTTCAACAAGCATTCACCAAGGGATTTTTGTTTCTTGATTTTCTACTGGGGCTATGAAGGTATTTCTTTGACAAATATTCATTACAGTTCTATCTGATAATTTTCACTATCTGAAAAACAAACGGTGTAGGGACCAATTTTCAACACATACACTCCCCAGGAAAGGCAACAATATATGTATACCAAAATATTTTAACCTAAAGACTAGGTTTTCCATCAATGGAGATCCATGAAGAACAGAGTAGTCCTGCTCGATTTTATTTATGTACCTTTTTCTGCAGCTTGCGCCCACTTTATAGTTGAACGGGCTAATGCATCCATTGGATCAATACATTTCTTGAGAAGTGGATCATCCTCAGGCAAAACATCACGCATTTCTTCCGAAGCAAGGATGACTGTGTTCACTGCCCTCACAAGGAGAACTTGCAGTGCAATTCTCAGCAAATTCTGTGCGCCTTCCATGTCGTTTCTGTCTAAAGCTTCAATTGCAGGAATTATAGTGTGTTCCATGGTTGCTTTATCTGGAAGCACAACCTCAAATCCCTACATGCACAAAAAAAAGGTACCTCAAAATGAAACAGAACCAGTGACGTGGATAAAATAGATAACATGTCTTTATCTAGTAACTGACATGATAGAAGAATATTCCTTCTAAGCAAAAATCTTTTGCAATCTAACAATCTAGGAAGCTTACACGGGATTTTACTCCAAGTCACTTAGGACAGGAAAAGGAAAACATGGTGAAGATATCCACATCTGTGAAACCAAGTAATTGAACTGAGGTAATGCATGGAGCATTTGTGATCAACATACAGTAAGAAATGCACTTAATCTGTGCAGGAAGGACATGATCATGGGACTGTAATAACTAATAACAAAAGGCATTAGAGCTTAAAGAAATTGTATTTCGCCCAGAAATCATTGTTTGGTGTCGAAATATATTTCATCCCATTACTATCTACAATTCACACAAAGCAGCACCTTAATTAATTATCTAGGATAATAAATTAGAGAAAATGCAATTCAGTCTGTTTCCTGACATAAAAAGGGAGAGTTTTTGTTGCATCTACTAATGCAGAATTGGCAACCATGGAACACACTATAATTCCTGCAACTGAAGCATATTCAACGAAGTTGGAAATGCACACGTATATGCATGTGTATGTGTGATACAACTGCATTTGATGTTTCTTGGTTAGGCTCATCAACAAAATATGACAAGGAAGAAAATGCATGTGATCCCAGAAATCAGAAGTAATGAAACAGAACTAAAACAAAATAAAACCGGAATCAACAGCCCTAGCACAAGTTTCTGATAAAGCTGATGAGAGCTTTCACAATTTGGGAATCAAACCAATATCAAAAGTAAATCTTGACCAATTTAATTTCCTCCTCTTCCTTGCATCCCAACGAAACACCCAGGATAGAGATATCTAGAGACACTAAAAATGTTAAAAGCATGAACGTCATTTATATAGGCACAGAAAGATGGCAACTACATCCTTACCAAATAATCATTGAGAGTAACACATTTCATTTGGAAATTATCATGACATTCCTACAATATTTCAGTCCATTCATTTTAATTGAACGCACAGAACCCCCAACATGAGCCCCGCGGGAGCAGCTGCACAAGTCACTGAGGGGAAATTACATGGCATGAGCAAAATGAGAACCAATACTTGTATTATTCTCAACAAAAAAATCTTAAAAGCATTATTCATTCAAAAAGAAGAAATGAAAACATGAATCCAACACTAACAGAAAAAGGCGGTAATAGTCAACAAGGGTTATAATCAACATGCAACAGAATAACCATAGAAGAAGGGAAAAGAAAATCTCAATTCCATGTCATTAAGCAAATATTAAGGTGAAATTGCGTTAGATCACTTAAGACAGGCATCAGATAACTTCTGTTGATGGGAGTGCATGTAAATGGTATGAAAGCTTCCTCAGTAACTTCAGACATACTTCCCTTCATGATTAAATATTTTAAAAAGGTTGGAACATATGGTGATTATTCGCATTTTTCATAAAAGGTAGAAGATCAGGACTCACACTTAATGAATTGAAAGACATGCATGATCAAGAAATAAAACCCAGATATATACTTTGCTTCTCAGAACGTTAGATTGAAATTACTGATTATTTAGACCACACCTAATTGGATTTGTAATGGGAGGATAATCTGATACATAAGAGAAAAGCAGCCCTAGAATGAAATTACCTCACTCTGCAATTTCTCCTGATAGAACCCTGCAGCCAAAGTTGCATTGGAGGCTAATAACCCAATCCGCAGAGGACTACCAGCTTCAAGTGGCTTCAGCTTAGCTTCCTTGAGCTCCCTTGCAACACACTCACCCATATGAAGGAATGGAACAGAGCAACCCTTAGAAACCTCATCATGCCATGAATGCAAAATATGACAAGGCATTACTATGCACTGAACTCCTGATTTCTCAAGAAAAACCCTTTTATTCTGCAGATTCTCTGCAATTGCAGAATGATCCGATGGAGATTTTTCATTATGCCTACTGGAATAAGGACAAGAATTTCTCTCATGTGACAAAAGCTCCTTGTTCAATACTGGATCAGAGCAAAGAACGAAAGGGAAGCAATCTTTTCCTTCTTTTGAACTCCCATGGACTAGTTTTTTCAAGAAATTCAAAGAAGAATTCACTGATATACCTCCTATTATACCCACTGTATTTGCTTGACTAAGCAATGAATCAGAAGAATCCCTTCCTCTCAACCCAGAACCCTTCTTAGAATCAGGAAATTTACCACTCTCATCTGTGTGCAAGAGAATTGATGATGGGGGTATAGCTAGAACTGGTTGCAACCTTGACTTGTGGAGGGCTCTATGTGTATTTACATGACCCAATATATGACATGGGTTCAACGTGTGGAAAGGCATTGCCAAGCTCCCATCAAACATCTCCAACACCAAAAAAAAAAAAACAAGTTTATCAAAGTAACAAGATGGGATGAATTTAACTTCAATGGAGAAGAGTTGCAAAATTAAGTCTATTTTTTCACATGTGAACAAAAACTCAGAAAATAAAAAGAATTTTATTGAAATTTCTATACTTCACTTGATAACTACTTAATAAGTTCTCCATATACAATCTTCCTTGAATTTTTGCCTTCAGAAGGAAAACCAACATCCGAAAGAAGCAAATGATCAGAAGTTACCAAATTTCAGCCTTTGGACAACCACAATTTATATTTAAAAATCCAAGTTAGGAGCTTATAAGCAACAACCCACTTCCAAAACCTGCAAACCCTGTCAAAAGTAGCTACAAAAGACACAACCTCCTTCAGCAAAAGGCAAATTAGTGGGACTACCACCCATATTCTTCAGACACGAGAGAAAAACCCCAACTTCCCAAAACCAGAACTGTTCTTGATGCAGATAAAAGGACCCAAAATGAAGATCGAAATCAAGAAAAGGCAAGTGGGACTTACAGGAGCAAGTAAAGACACTAAACCTCCAAATTTTCAAGGATTTTTTTCCCTTTTACCAATTAAAAAAAAAAAAGATGGACCCATCACTCATTGGCAGGTAACTGGCAAGTGGAGAGAAATCTTCAAGGCCTGTAAGTTTTCCCCAAATTTTACATTTCACACTGTATCTTGCTCTACTGTAACTACCGCCAGTTAAAACAAGAAAATCACTGAAAAATTACAGATACAAATTATGTTAGTTACCTTGTCTGGAAATCGCAACTTGAGTTCTCTTAACCTGCTGTGAAACGAGAATCCAGTTCATCTTGGTGTCGTCGATTAGGTGACTGGAGGAGTAGCTTAAACTGTCGAACTGTATGCTTAAGTACTTCATTCATGCAATCCAAGTAACTGTTAGGTTAGCGGAAAGTTTATTTCTCAACAACAATTCTTTTTTTTTCTTTTTCTTTAATAAGAATATACATGGCATCATAATGTGATTCGCTCTATTGCTATTCAATTTACCCTTTTTTATATATAATTTAAAGCACTTAGTTTTATGATTAAAAGGGTATGTTTTTATTTTTTATTTTTTGGATTTAAATTTTAGAATCAACATCAATCAATCTTATGTGAAGAGGATTTAATTAATCTTGATTAATATACAAGTTAAATCGAGAATATCCTCTATCATAACAAAAAAAAAAACCTTTACATATTTTATGCCAAAATTTTTAATTATAATGCAACCCTACGCAGAAGAGTCATCCACGATCAAAGTATATGGATCTCGAGGGTGTGTTCCTAATCTTATCGACACCATATTTGAATTTAAACGAGAGAAAATGTCTTGGATTTTACATTTTTCCTTTCCCTCTCCTTCATTCCCTCCACTTTCCAATTTTTTTCCAAACAATTTGTAAGTTACTATCAAGTTACAATGTGCCTTGAAAGATTTTGGAAGTCGAATGTGTTTTTTTTTTTTTTTAAATGATAGATCAACAAGGAAGATACCATTTGACATTGGATCTGAATGACTGCTCGCTATAAGCACATTCCTGATTGATCATCTCGCACCCCACATGATTTTAATCCTGATATTCCTGAGCCAGCCCTCATGCCATGATTCCCATTGTTAGCCGCTACTAAATACTATTATATTACTTTTCCTAGCAAGATATGGAAATCTAATTTGGAAAATGACTCGTTGCTGTTGAGTTATAATTAGATTAGTTAGAGTTAATTATTTTTATTAAAACAGTGACTTTTTTCTTTATGGTATTAAACATTTAAATTTAGATGGAGTTAAAATTAATTGAATTATTAAAAAACCATATCAGATCAAACATACTTTATTATATTAATATCTTATTTAATTTAACTAAAAATTTAATTCATAATTATAAATACAATGGATCAACTTGATGAGTGAAAAAGGTTTGACTTCTTACTCTCTAACCTTAATATGTTTATATTTGATAATTATTTTTACATGTTTGTTAAAAGGTCGAGCAATTTTAATAATATTTTGTGTTTGAAAACATGGTGGAAATAATATTTCTAAAAGTTTTGATTTTTTTATTTAAAAATATTTAATTTTAATTTTAAATCAAATTATTTAAACTATTATCAAACATGCCATTGAAAGTATGTGAGTAGCATTTTCCGATTCTTGAAATTTTGTTTCAAATGAAAGGTCTCATGCTGAGAATTTTAGATCTTAACAGCTGAAGTGACTGAAAATCAGTTGTTATTTCCTAAGCAAAAGCACAGGACATTGATCGCAAGTGCATACCTACAATTGATGTGTGTGACCCCTCATTGAAAGCTAAACCCTATGAAGAGACAAAAAGATATTTGTCCGCATCCACTACTTGCCAAAACCCACAGAATCGCCTTTCTCCGAGGACCCCATGGCTATGGCAATCGGTGCTTTACAGGAGGTCCGGTCCCCCTTTAAAATCTACTTTCGACGGTCACTGCAACAAATAGAACTTCTCCTTTCATTCTCGGTGGCTGGGAAAAGCTGACGAACCAATTACAAGCCACAGTACGAGCCAAAACATACTCCTCCTGTACATCTAATATTTCATGTGTTTAACCATCTAAAAAATGGTTCAATCATAAAAATTTATAACTAATTTTTTTTTTTTTTAATCTTGTAATTATTTATATGATAACCATTAAAAATTTACGAACATTCATGTTAATATATATATATATATATATATATATATATGTTTTCTGACAAGTCTCTAAAGACGTAGCACTGGAAAGGCAACATCCTCTGTTCTTTCCTGCCATATAATCCAAAGAATGGTTGCTTTCTATACATATAAAAATGCAAATCCAGTAGCAGGTATCACATGGTTTTCGCTTTAAACCGCAGAGACTTTGCACCTCGCCGAGTTCTGCAACAACGGATAAGCTTTCTAACATCCTTTCTTATAGCCAAGAAAGCACAAAGAAGAGCAATGCACATTGTTACTGGGTAGATATGGATACTCCTCCCGGAATTCATATCGGCAGAGTACTTTTTCAGGATGACTTCTCTTACAAAGCCCCATAGGATAAGCAGTGTTCCAAAGAGGCTCGTCCTGCCCAGCCTTACGAGACCTAACACTGCTCCTGCCACTGCTAAGTAGCTTCCTGTCAGAATCTAGAGAAACACAAATGGTGTCTGGTTACTGAAACATCCAAGATATCATACGTATTCAGCTGTTGACTTATTAGAAAAACGTGTATAATATGCAGCCAATGTCTTCGGTTAAAAAAATATAATTAACATTATGACAGAGAGTTGATGAGTTTATAATGCTAGTTACTAACCTCTAGGTGCCGCAGATCAGTCGATGCAGAGGTTTTCCTCAGATTGGTCAAGTTATATAGCTTCGGCAATTTACTATAGCTTGGGAAGGTTCTGTTCTTGATATAAGATCTAGCAATGGCACCAGGATACAGAAGAGCCTTGGGCCCAAATGCAGGATACAGTTCAGTTGCAATCAAGTGGGAGGACATGACCTCTATAGGTGAAGTACATGTTCCAGTCCTACATGGTACCCTGTCAGAAAAAACAAGAAAGCAAGACATAACTTTTTTTTTTTTTCCTTGAGAGATATCTTTTGTGGGTGAAATTAGCACCATGACAAGCAAAGAACTTCTTTCAATTCTTCAGTACAGGAATCAAAAAATTATAGTTTAGGCCTCTACTTGTTTGCTGGAAATTTCGTTCTTGAAAAAAGTTTTTAGAGAAAAATTAAGAAAATGAATTGCTTTAAGATATTTACTAAAAAAATAGCTTTCTCTATATTGTTTTTACTACAGAATTAATATCACCGGAGAACTTGTAATTTGTAAACTTGACATCTATATATATATGGCCGGCTAAAGAAATTATTTGGACACATATCAAGGCGAAGATGGAAGTATACTTAACCCTAATTCACAAAACTTCATAAAAACAATATCTAGAGCTTGATTCTTCAGTTAGGAAACAAGAACGCCTTTAATATGTGGTTGTTCGTCTAACACGAAGAAAAAAAGTATTGCAGAAAACCCAGAAATGATAGCCTAACTATTTTTAATATTTTTTTATGGGGCAGAAAAGGAATCGCACTGAAAATCAATTGAATTATTGAAAATATTTGAGAATTAATTATAATAAAAATCGTTCCAATCTTGAAAGGTGTGATACTACTGGATGGAGAAAGGGTCTCGATTGATCGGTTGACAAGGACATTGAACGAAGAGTAATTAAGTGGATGATATGCAATAAATATTTGTTTTTAAAATTAATTTTTTTATATTTTAAAATTATTTTAATATATTAATATCAAAAATAAATTATAAAAATTATTTTAATACATTATTTAATAAAAAATTACTTTAAAAAACAACACATTCTAGAATAAAGAAAAGGTGATATAATGATAGATTACCTGAAGACGGGCACTTGCAAGATTATGATAAAGAAATGAAGAAAAGAAGCAATAGACGATATGATGCTTGCCCATCTCTTTGAAGAAGCCATGACAGCATCAAATGGAGAAGAAAATGATGTTAGGACCCACGATGGTGGAAAATTAGAGGCTGCCTTGCCGTTGTTCTACACGTTTCTTAGAAAGCGACGGTAGAAAACGATGGCAATGAAACATACAAACCTATTTTTCTATTTTTTGCTACTGTTTTTCCGAATCCATATTTGCAATACAAGCCTCTCTTCCTGATGTGATGGTCTTTAGCCTAAAAAATCGAGTGCAGTGGAGCAAGATTCTCTCTCTCTCCCTTTCTTGCTTCTTTACCATGGAAGATTTGACTTTAATGGGTGAAGTTAATGCCAAGTAAATTTTGAAAGACAGTTTTAGAAATTTATAAAATAAAATGTATCCTATTTTAGAACGATTTGCCACTCAATAATATAGATAATACTTAAAACTTGCTGTTTCTAGAGAAACGACAAGGAGTAAAATTAGCTATGGTTTTAATTGACCTACCAAAAAACAATATATAGAGAGAGAGGTATGAATAGAAGAGTTCTTGCCCTAGATAAAAACTATTGAGAGAATTTCCTCCTTGATTTTGTTTTTCGTTGGGTTTTTTTTTTAAAAAAAAAATGGGATTGACAACTTAGTATGCATTGAATATTTGCTCTTATTGTAATATTATTGAGAACCAAAGGCCTCGCATTCTTTTTTAATAATAAAAAAATAAATCACTTAATTAAAATTAAAAAAAGCTAAAACACCTTGAGAAATCAATGTGGATGCACACCACTTTAAAACATTGTTGTAAAGGTAATTTTACTCCTCCATCCGAAAAAAAATTAATATAAATTTTTAAAAGCATTTGACATGATTTACTTGTCATTACCGAATAAAAGAGATAATTAAGTATTTACACAACTTGATTGCTCAATAAAATGATTTAAAAAGTCCAAGTCTGCATCGAAGCACGAATACCAAGACTAGTAATTTACTAAAAGATCAAATTTTTATGTTGTTTTTATTATAGTGGTAATCGCATGAGCATTGTGAATTGCTATGGTGCATTTATGGTACTTTAAAATGTCCAATTTCATTCTTAAGTTTTGTATTGTTATGTCTTTGGTCCTTATTATTTTTAGTTTTGACATTTCGGTACTCACATTTTATTTAATTCACATTTAAATCTTAGAGTGCTGAAATAAAAAAGAGAAAAAGTTTATAAAAAGAGAGATAAGAGATAAAGATTTTGGTTGGTCATATCTATGCAGAATGAAAGTCAATTTGATATCAACTCATTTTCCAAAAGAAAAGAGTTTGATAAAATAATATGAGATTTTAATCATGACAAAAAAATAAATCAGAGCCTGTAAAATTTGTTTATATCCAACTTGACTTTTTAGACTAATTAGAAGGTGTTTTAAGATTGAAAATGTGATTATTAAAATTTCAAAGATGGTTTCAAACAAAAATAGGTTGGAATTTGGGTTCTGAGATCCAAATTATCTAAAACCTAATTTCTCAACCACCGGAGGTGTCCAAAGTTTATTATAATAGATGAGGTAAATGACATTTGATTTGCTTGAGTTTTTTAAAAAAAATTAAGACACATTGAGTTTGGGCCTTTTCCTTATTAAGGTCAGGCTTACGAGCCTAACCATATAGCCAAGCCTTTAGGGTGTGTTTGGTATTGTGATAGTTTTTATAGTTATAGTTTGAAAAAAATTATTTTATATAAAGTACTTTAAGTTGAGGTTGGTTTTGAAAAATATATGTTTGGTTAAAACTGTAGTTGAAATTGTGGTTGAACAAAAAGTAGTTTAACGTGCTTAGTTAAGAATGCTTTTCAAATTGAGGTTATAAAATAATTTAAAAAAAACATATATTAATATTGATGGTTTTTAATTGAAATATTATTGATTTAACAACTGCTATTAAATCATGAAATAAATTATGTAGTGCTATTGAATAATGTTAAATACTAGTTTTTCAAATAAAATACAATATCTGAGAAATTTTTTCTGGTATTTATGAGGTATTAAAGAATTAAATAATAATAAAAATGCAATACCAAGTTCAATGGGCATTAAACATTATCAGTATGTTGTATGAAGGTGATAATAAAAAAACAATGACAAGTTTCAAGAAGGGACAAAGTCAATGGAAAAAAAATGTGAACTGTTGATGGAAACAAGGGGACGATGAGAAACAGGTCAGGAAAAACATGAAAAACAGGTATGACATGCTTTTGATGAACCTGGGTTTAGGCCACAATTATTGTACGAGTCCCACATTCTTCAAACACCGTTTTAATATTTTTTTTTAAACAGTCATTGATTGTGGTCACACCACACCACACTTACTACCACAAAAACAAACAGCCTCTTTGTGCCTTGACTTGATTTTGAGTGTGTTTGGGAATGCGGTGCAAATCGCGTTCTCTTAAAGTTTAAATTTTTTTTGCTTAAAATATTTTTTTTATGTTTTAGGATCGTTTTGATGTGCTGGTGTCAAAAATAATTTTTAAAAATAAAAAAAAAATTATTTTGATATATTTCTAAGTGAAAAGTACTTTAAACTGCCACCGCTACCACAATCCCAAACACACCCGTTAGGATTTTCAATATTTTTTAATATTATAAAATAATGTATTTTCAATAAAACAAAATTATAATTTTATTTTTTAAAAATATATGTTGATACCATTCTTTTCAAATAACACTAAAGTTTTTTAATGGTAATGTTAACAATTATTTTATGATTAATTATATGTGAAATTAATTGATTAATTATATTTTTATTTGAATTGTTTTTCTTGAATATTTAATGGGAATAAAATGCCTATTTTTTATATATTTTTTTTCAAATTAATTATTCTTTTATTTTCGTATCAAGTAGCCCAAAACTATCATAGCATCTATTTTTCTTTGTTTTTTGCATTTTTATTTAAAATTACTTTTCACAACATGGTAAATCTTTATTATATATATATATATATGAACAAAGGAGTAAGTTTTAGCTAGAGAGACTTTTGCAAAAGATTCATAGAAAAAAAAATTTGTCAAGCACAATTATGTCTCAACAGTTTTCTTAAAAAAAAAAAGCCCTTTTCTTATCAAATATGTGTTCCCTATTTTGTTATGAAAATAGTAAATCGGCTTCTTTTTATGCAACGAATTTTTAATTTTTAATTTTTTAATATAAAATTTTAAAATTAAATAACATTATTAATTGATTGATATAGAAATCTTTAGCATAGCACGCACAATCAAGCTAGTCTGTCCTATATCTAGTGAGGCCCTCACTAATTGTGAAACCCATCCACTAGCTCTCTTACCCAAAAACGAAGTAAAAAAAAAAAGAAATCAAGAAAAAGTGATGGACAGAAAAAAGGATGAAATAGCAAAATAAAAAAGAAGGCGACTAAAGTGAATTAGATAAATTTGACCCATTCATTACAAAAAAAATAAAATAAATCACACTCCTATTTTGTTCTTACAACTAAACCTAATTCAACAAGCAATTTTGTTGAATTAAGGGTGGAAATTAATTTTGTTGAATTGTCAATCCAATCAAGCAATTTTGGAAGCTACAATTTCTAATCTAATGAGCTAATTGAAATTCTAATTCTAGCATTTGGAGAACCAAAAGTTGACGTAGCTATTCATGTATTAAGGGTGGTATTGCATTTAGTATATAAGAGAGGGGGTGATTTGAAAGGAAAAAGGAACAAAAAATTATGACAAAGAGAAATAATAAGATTATAAATACATATAATTAAATGAGTGGTTTGTGTTTTGTTATAAGCAGATTCAATTTCTATCATAATTGAAAAGGATAGTGTTAAAAAGGCCGCTAGTATTTTTTACAGCAAAATAAAATTTTATGACTTATTTATAGGTTTTAATGTCAAATGACGAAGATAAATTAAAAAAAAAATTCCGAACAAATCCAAGCTGGTATGATAAACTTGAGATAAAAAAAAATAAAACAATTAAAAAAATAAATGTAATGAATCTTCTAGTAATGTTCAAGGAACAAGCCTTATGATGGCCATAAGTGTAAGGCTTGACTTCATGTATATAATAATATACTTCAAATTATCATAACACATAATAATAGACAACATGTATGTTGATATGGTTCATATGCATGGATAAGTTGACAATAATAGCAAGGATGGTAAGGAATCGTGCAAATGAAAAGAAAGACTAGTGACTTGGGTAAAGGCTATAGAGAAAAAAGAGATTGCTAGGGTATGATTGAAACGACAAAGGCGAACATACGAAGTGATACTTGGTATATTGTATATGATTTGATATTTGTATAATTTAATATTACTTTTAAGATTCATGATATATTACTTGTTGGATTTTATTATAAAAAGGTTTATATGAATATTGTGTTTGTATAAATTTATCATACATCCTCGCCGCCGCCAGAGCGAGGATTGAGACATATTTATGGCTAATACTTAGATATGATAATTGTAATATAATGAATGTAATATGCAGCTATATACATGTAAGGAGTGAATTGTTATTGAAAATAGAATATGAATTCTGTAAAAAATTATGTGGAAATTAGGAAACACAAATAACAGTAATAATTGTATAATTATATGTGTGAAAAGTGAAAGTTCCCGTTTTGAAATTACAAATTAAGACACATATAATAAATTTATTTAAACTTGTATGATAAATGATGAAGGGAGAATAATAAATTGTGAGGTGAGAATAACATCATTATAATTTTAAATGAGTAATAATTGCCAGAATGGTTTTGCCACGGTAGCTGTATCCTCCTCCCTCAGTCAATCTCTTGTCAAAGCATCTCATGATGATGACCCTTGAACGCAGGGGACCTAGTGGATGTCAAATTGTGAATAATTAACCTATTTGAGCAGTGAAAATGACTGATGATCCAAAATGGCAGTACTTTATTTGTCCATTTCTTATTTATTGTCGCCAGATCTCTCTTACCCTCTGGACTCCTCAGAGGACCATCTTTTCTTTCTTTTTTTGTCGCATGAAGCGGACGGAAAAGGACAAAAGAAATTAAGACTCACATGCAGGCCAGATCAAATTGTGCTTGAGGGCACACATCCCCATGCTTTAGAATCCCCAATCATTCATCTTCAATAATTGCCTTGCTGTGTGACCTCACACTGTACTATATAAACACTCTTCCATGGCCCAAGCTTTAGAGAGAAGTCTTTTCGAAAATGTGGAACCGCCTCCCACCGGATCTCCTTGCTAACGTCTTCTCCTTCCTCTCTCCGGACTCCTTGGCACGTGCCAAGACAGCATGCCGGTACTGGCGCAATTGTGCCAATTCATACCCATTGAGCACCGCCGCGTCAATGGTCCGGCACCACCAAGCATGGTTTGTAGCTCTGCCCACACGCAGTCGTGGGCTATGTTGTTATCTTCACAATCCAAATATCGACAAGTGGCACGTCTTGTCTCTCGATTTTCAACCCCACCCGACCCGACCCATTGCCCTGATAGGGAGCCTAATCCTTTCCAGACCCACAGATTCTACAACTCTCCAATTAGCTATAAGCAACCCTTTCACTAAGGAATTCAGGTGCCTTCCAATGCTGAAGATTGCAAGGACTAATCCAGCTGTTGGTGTTGTGATCTTAGGCCCAGCCCATCACGGCCCATCTTTACATTTTCGAGTCTATGTAGCAGGAGGGATGTCCGAAGCTCCACGTGGAGCTGCCACGTATGAGCCCACAATGGAAGTGTACGACTCGGAGGATGACGCGTGGAGAATTGTGGGGCCAGTGCCAGTGGAATTTGCGGTGAGGCTAACGGTCTGGACCCCTAACGAGAGTGTCTATTCTAAAGGGGTGCTATATTGGATGACCTCGGCAAGGGCTTATAGCATAATGGGCTTTGAGATCCGGTCCAATAAATGGCTGGAATTGAGTGTGCACATGGCAGATAAGCTTGAATTTGCCACATTAGCTCAGCTCAATGGGAGGCTGACACTTGTCGGCGGCACCAGTGGTGGCGATGCCTGTGTGTGGGAGCTGGATGAAAGACACGCGTGGTGTTTAAAAGAGAAGATGCCAGTTGAATTGACAAGGAAAATTTTAGCGGGGAAGGCGACCTGGGCTACAACTAAATGTGTAAGGGGTGATGGGGCTGTATGTCTGTACAGAGACCTTGCGTCAGGAATGGCGGTGTGGAGAGAGGTTGGCGAGAGAGGTAGATGGGAATGGTTCTGGGTAGATGGCTGTTGTTCAATAAAAGGCGAACGAGTACAAAACTTTCCGATCAAAGGTGTTCTGATTCATCCCAATCTTGCTCCTTCTTGTGCCTTCTCCAAACAAGGATGATGAGGCATTGTTCTCATGTACTGTGAATCTTGCCAGGGCCTTGTCCCTCTTTCATTTGCAATGTAATATATATATTAACAGTCGAGTCGAGTGGTAATTGGCTTGTGAATCGTGGATTCTATCGAAAGGAATAATTCTCTTTTGAGAACAAAGGGTTCGCGAGCTCGGGGTATTTGCACTGAGGTTCCTCGCCTTTGAAATTTATTAACCAAAATATTATTTGCACTAAAAATTGTAACTTATCCATTTACGAGGAATCTGCTTCTCATGGTGTAAGTGTTCTGAGCAAGATATGGTACTGTAGTTGTAAGAGTCACAGCCAATGTTCCAATGGGTTTTGCAAGCTGAGTGTCTTCAGGTGAGCAGATATATTAGAGCCTGCCATGGTTTCTGTCACAGCAAGGAAAAATAGGCCACCCAAGGTGCTGAAAGAAGTTACAAAATGCATTTTCCAAGCTTTAAAGAAACACTTTGTTGATACACTAGAATTTGCAGGCAATGTAACTGTATTTGGTAAGGAAGGGAGATCAGGGCAGTCTTGTCTGAACAAAACATGAAAACTGTACGTGAAAGTTTCAATTTACATTCGACACCCATTTCATGCTTCATATACACGTGACCATATAATGGCCAGACGATGGTAATGATAGAGGATGGTGCGGCAAAAAGTGAAAGTGTGTCGAGCACAACCTTCATTCCAAGGAGTTCAAATCATTGAACTTATAATCGGCAACTGCTTAATTTCTACTTTCTAACTTGTGATTCCCTTTCATCTGAAGCCATGTATCACAAATCCATTTCCTTCAATATATCAAAATAACTCATAAACCTCGGGATAATTTAAACTGAACTTTGCTTTACTTCATTAAATTAAATTAAATGAAAGCAAATATAAGATCCCAATAATTTTTTATAAAAAGAAGAAGGAAAGAAAGATGGATCCAAATCAAATGATGCCCTTTTACTTGCTACTCAAATTTTTAAGACAGCAGCATTCCCTTACCGTAAATGCAAGCAACCATTTCTATGGACATCTCTTTAAATTTTTAAAAACACGTATTTTCTTTCTTAACTGCTGTTGATTTATCGGCACCATAGCCCATTGGCTTACTCGTCACCACCCTCGAGTGACATCAACCGATGGAGAGTTATAATGCTATCATTGAGAAAAAGGACCGTATTGGAAAAAGAAAGCATAAAGGGATCACGCTAAGACAAAATGAAGAGTACAGGTACCAAAACGCTTATATATATATTAACAACATTTTCCAGTTGCATCATCTCGACCGCCTATTTTGACGGATTGTCACAGTCATAATGGACAAACCTACGTCGGAGAAGTAAGAGACTGTTCTCACAGTTCTGTCGCATATACGGTATGAATAATTCCCTAATAAACTTCTTTTGTTGATGTTAAGGTCAAACTGCATGGTCTTCAGTTTCTTGATTTAGGAGCTGGGTTGAGTTTTCTGTTTTACGGTATTTCACTTGTATCAGAGACTCTGCTGTTTTTGCTTTTCTACTCTGAGAGTGGATGTAGATCATCTGCACTGAAGTGGGTTTTTCCTTTCTGTGAATAATGTTTGTTTAAAAAGTTGGGAAAATGTTTGTTAATGAATGAGTAGGTGGTGATAATTGAATTTAAAGTGGAAAAACATAGGAGGTTTAAAGGGGAGTTTGTGTATTTGATAGGCAGTGGATTATGGTTTCTGCTTAGCTTTTAACTTGATTGAATTCTCTAATTCCAAGCGCATCTTTTGTGGAGCTGTGAACTTATTGCTAGTTTCTTTCCTTCGTGTTTAATCTGTTGGATCAGCTAGCATAAGAAATTTCATTGATATAATTAACCTGGAAAGTTTTGCTCATCAAATTTGTTTCTGGAGTTGAATTTTTTTTTTCTCTTTTGGTTAGATTAGTAGAGTTGATTTTCACAACTCCGCGGACAAGATATGGATTTTCTTGGAGTATCCTGAAACTGCCCTCTTGTATGTTGTGAGAATTCCCTGAATCTTGAATTTTTAACTCATTGTCCAACTTGGCTAGATTGGGTTGTTGCTGTTGCTGGTTCAACTTCTATTTGCTGGGGACTGCAACAATCCAGTTTCTTCCTCCTAAATGAGGAGAATTCTACATCTTACCTGGATCAGTTGGGGTTTTGTATCAAACATGACTAGAGGTTTGGGGACATTTATACAGTGGAAAAATATTGGGAATACTGCATGCTCCGTCTTTCTGAGTAGCAATGGAAGCTTTGCAAGTTATTTCTTCTGCAACAGAAATAATCTCAAGTATGGTAGGGGTTGTCAGTGCATTAGATCAGGCTTCTAGGAATCTTGATGAAGCTCCTAAGAAATCCGAATGCTAGAGGAATTTGTCTATGATCTTGAGAACTTGACGCGTCAAATTAAGCAAAAACATGTCTACAAGCTTCATAACCCCAGTTAGATCACCAAATCCAAAGCTTGAATGTGCTGATAGAACGAATGCATCCAAACATAATGAAGGCAAGAAGGATTGTGTCAAGAAGTAGGGTAAAGAATTTGGCCAAGGTCGTGTGGAGTTCTATGGCGGGAGACCCTCTTAGCAAACTGATAAATACCATTAGAGATGATTTGAATTGGTGGTTTGAGTCTCAAAGGTTTGCCCAACATGTTCAGAAGGTGATAGAATCAACAGCACAGGATGTCCTAGTTCGATTGAAAATAAAGGTTGAATTAGGATGGCCAATTTCTAGTAAATGCTACTTTGTGAGAAACTTATTGGAACAAGAAGTTTCTCATCGGGTTCTTCTAATTGTTGGGTTATCGGGTATCGGAAAGTCATGCTTGGCTCGACAAGTCGCTTCTAACCCTCCTACTAAGTTTGTGGATGGAGCAGTTGAACTTGGATTTGGCCAATGGTGTAGTAGAAATGCTTGCAATGGAAATAAGGATGAATACCAGAGACGTCTTGCAAGAAAAATCTCTAAATTTCTGGTACAATTGGATTTTGGAAGAAGATTAGAGATGAAGATAATGAAGATCTTGAATATGTTTGCTGTATTCTTCAAGAAGCACTGTATGGAAAGAGCATTCTCATACTTCTTGATGATGTGTGGGAGCAGGATATAGTTGAGCGGTTTGCACGGCTGTATGATAATGATTGCAAGTATTTAGTGACGACAAGAAATGAAGCTGTCTGTGAAATAACAGAAGCCGAGAAGGTTGAGTTGAGCAAAGATGACACAAGGGAGATAAGCAAGGCAATCCTTCAATACCACAGTCTCCTTAGCGTGGAAGAACTACCGGTATGAGTCAAATAAACCCTCTTTCCTTTTTTTCTTTCTTTCTTTTTCGTTTCTTGTAAATTTTTCTAAGTGGTTCCGACTTTAATTTTTCTTTCCATCTCTCCCAGTTTTTTCTCCTACTCAGTTTTATTGTGCATTGCCTGTTTATTTTCTTTTAATATACTCAAAGATCCGTTTCAGTTTTTACATGATAAGTTTGTCATCTGTGAGATTCTCTTTGAATTTTCATCCAGGATTACAAACCACTGAAGAAATGATGTTAACCTCTCTATTGAATCTCTGTCCTCACATTTTTCTCTAGTATAGGTCCAATGTCACAATTTCTTTGTGGTTACAATATGAACTTGCACACTTGTATGCTGTAACTCTTGAAGAAGGGAATTACAGCATTTTGTGTTCTTGTTTCTGATGAAATATTTTTTTTCTGCACGTGCAAGCGAGACAACTTTGTATCTGTGCAAATTTTCAAGTGCATTACCATCAAACTTCTACAATTCTCATTTTGAGTGATGCTAATGTCGCTGTGAGCCTCACTGATTTCTGCTAAAAGATTTTTGACACGCACACATATACATATATGGACTGCATCCTTGTGGTGGCAGACAAGTTATGTGCAACATCCAAGTAGAAATTAACTAGGCATAAAAAGTGGTGTCACGTTGCTGATCTCATTCATAAATTCTTGGATCTTTCTTTTTATTTTTTCTTCTTTATATGGCAGGGCGTAGCAGAGACCTTGCTTGAACGCTGTGGCCACCACCCTCTGACAGTTGCTGTTATGGGTAAAGCTCTCAGGAAAGAAGTAAGAGCTGAGAAGTGGGAAAAGGCCATCACAAACTTATCAACCTTTGCCACATGTGCACCTGGTCCTGTCTCATATGTAAATGAAAAGGAAGCTGAGAGCACCTTAACTATTTTTGGGTCATTTGAGTTCAGTCTGGAAGCTATGCCTAGAGATTCCAAAAGGCTCTTCATAGCTCTAGCTTCCCTTTCATGGGCAGCACCTGTACCGGAAGCTTGTCTGGAGGCTGTTTGGTCTGTTCTTGGGGAGGAGAGATTGTTCCCTCTTATTGTCTGCAAGCTTGTTGAAGGTTCTTTGCTGATTAAAACGGAGATGGATCCCTTGTACCTAGTTCACGACATGGTTTCTTTGTATCTAGATAGCAAGGCAGATGACTCTACTGAGATACTACTAAATGAATATTCACCGGAAGAAAATGCTATTATTTGTCCTTGGCTGCTTATTTTTGGAAAAGAAAACGTCAAAAGGATTGCTGAAGAAAGGACGGAGCTTTTGTTTAATGTCTTGGAAGAAAAGCAGGTGGTAACTACCTTAGAAGCACTCATCCAAGCTTTAATGGCTAGCAAATCCATGTCTGAGCTCGAAGTTAGCAGGGAAAGGTTTAGTAGAATACTAGGCCCTAGGATTGCAGACTTGATCTCAACTGATTCTTTGAGTCTCATTGCAGTGACTACAGAAGCCATCACAAATATATTCAGTACGAGTGATTACTGCAATTATTTTCCTTCCCTTGAGACTACTGGTTCAATCAATAAGCTGGCAACAACACTGCAGGAATGTGAGGAGGACCCCATAACTCAAATCCATGTATTAATCGTCCTTGCAAAGCTCGCGGAATTTGGAAGCCTTGAGACAGTTGATAAGGTGCTCGAGAGCATTCCCTTTAACCAGCTAGCTGATTTGCTCTCCCCCAGTGCTGAGATATTGCATGAGAGCATGTTTACAGTGTTGAACTCTTTGACCAAAGCTGGAAAGTCGAATGCTGTTGAGAGAATGTTCGCTTCTGGGATCGAGAAAAAACTTATTGAACTTCTTGAGAATGGATCTGAAGTTCGACAACACCATGCTATTGTCACACTGAAGGGATTTTACGAGGTGGCTCGCAATCCTGGAAGTGGTTCTCTTCATCCATCTAATCTAAATCTTCTGCCATGGCAAGTTAGGCTTCGTCTAGAAACTTTTGTTCTGTCAGATCAAACTGTTCCCCATACGCCGAAGACACAATCTTTTGAAGATCTCATTTATAAGCTATCAGATGGGAATATAAAGCAGATATTGCAGGCAATGCAAGATCTCATACCAATTATTGAGAAGGCAGTAGATTCAAGAATCAGAGAAATGATTTTACAAAGTCCCCTGGTCAAAAGGCTATCAGAACTTCTGCAAAGTAGGCACTCAGAACAGAACTCACTGAGATCTGAATCTGCCTTCTTACTGATGAAGCTAGCTTTGTCTGGTGGAGAACCTTGCATTACGAAATTTCTAGACCATGAAATTATCCCCGAGCTAGTTAAGATGATGCAATGCAATGTTGCGGAGCTGCAGGATTCAGGCTATACAGCACTGCACCAAATGCTTTATGGAAATGGTGGGATCCTTGTATTGCATAAGATCTTTAAAACAGGTCTAGTGATAGGATGGTTGAATCATTAGACAGAAAATCAATAAAGACACGAGAAGTGAATGTTCATTGCATTTTGGATCTTGTTGAGCTAGGAAATAAATCCTGCTTAGAGAAAATGCTGTCATCACAGGTGGTGGAGAAGCTTGTAAAAATGGAAAAGGTCACCGGGGGATCTGGCGAAACAATAGTCGGATTTCTCGAAGGCATGGACAAATGCAAGCATCTGTCAATGATGGAGCGTAAGGTGATAAAGCAACAAGTGGTTAGGAAGGTCAGGGCCTCCTTGAAAGGGCATAAATTTGATTCTCAAATATTAGCATCAGTAGATGCTTGTATGTCCGAGCGTTCAAAAGGTTCCAGTAGTAGTGGTTGTGGTAGATACAGAAAGTAAGTAAATCATGTCTGAGAACAGATGAGTTTTTTTTGTCCTTTTGTATAGTTTGCTCTTCATGCTGGCCTTGAATCAATACTTGTAAACATGTCATTTTGAAATTATGACTACGATTTATTTTTACTCATTTGAGAATAAAAAAATAGTATAAATTATATTTTACAATCTAATTGACATAAATAACATCAAAGCCGATGTAACATTTCTTGGCAGTATAGCCAGGTTTGTCATTTAAAAAACTTTCTTTTGAAAGAGCGTTAAATTAATAACTTAAATTATTAAATTAAAATAATTTTTAATTTGACTCTCCTTCTGTTTTGTGAGTGTGAAGTTCACTTATCATTGTCATGGCAACAAATGACATTCATAACGAACACTGTAGGAAATGTTTGATAGGTTTCATCCTCCAATAGGCGCTGATACAATCTTTTTTGGAAAAAAAAAAAAAACACAAAGTAATTGTAGACATGGTGTAGTGGAACTAGGGAAGAGCTCTATGATGATCTAGTTTATCAATATTTTGGCTCTGGAAATGATTATTTTATAAACAAGCTTTTAGATGTTTGTATTTGTTTCTATGAATGGAATGTGCATTCAGAGCAAATAGTTTTAAAATTGTGTAAAATCAACCTATAAAAGACAGTTTTGGTGAGAAATTATTGGTTTTTCTCGGGATAAAATCCAAAATAGATGAAAAAAGACAATGTCAACAAATTAAACACACCTATACATCTATGCTTCAGAAGAGGTAGCTTTTAGCCCCAAGTCTTCTTTAATCATAACTATCATATTTATTTGGCTAATTGATAAACATAATGTCTTAAACTATTTAGCTTGTCTCGCAAACCATAATTGAGATTGTATGACAAATACACTTAGGTTCTTGATTTTTTAAATAATGTAATTTATATGATTTAGGTTCATTTAGATTTTCAAGAATCAATTTTGGTATACAAGTTTATTTGTGTTATTTTTTGGTCCCTAATTAAATAAAGGAGAGTGGGGAGGTTGCTAGATTCCAGCAAGGAGAGAGAAAGTCATCGCTCACTCTATTTATGGCCATCGAAATGGATTTATTGGTGTCAACAAGTTTTATGAGATAAGAGGGAATTCTTTGTGTTTGCTTGGAGCCTCAATATCGCATGAAAAACCAAATCTAAATCGGTAAAGCCAAAGCTAACCTGGGTTGATTTTGGTTTTTTAGGCTATTTTTTGAGTATTTGAAGTTGATGGAATGATTTGTAGATGTTATAAGAATGTTAATGAGGTGTTCTTAAGTTGAAATGACTTAAATATTGCACTTTTTGGTTAAAAAAAAGTTGTTGCCCTGATTTTCCAGCCACAACCATAGTGGCTAGAATCTGGGCTTGCAAATTATATGTCGTCTATTTTATTTTTTTAAAAAATATTAGGACAAACATTGTCCGCCCTTTTAAAAAATTAAAAAATAAATAAATAAAAAACAAGCTCTGGCTAAGGCCCGCCAACGATCCTGGGTTCATCATTGTTGTGGCATAAGCGTGCTAGACCATAGGCTTGGGAGTCATGGTTTTTTTTACCCCGATTTGTTTTAGGTTGATATAAACTTAAGGGGGAGATTTTTATTGAACCCGGTTGAATTCATGATCCGGGTCACGAGTTTGATGAGTTAAACCACAACATTCAAGCTATTATTTTTTTATAATATTATTTTTTTAACTGAAATCTTTTTTTTAACATATATTTTTAAATAATTTTTAAATTGATGTTTCAATTAATATCCATCATCTATGATTTTTTCTGTTTATTTAACTTTTTTTGGAAAAATATTGTTTTTTTTATTGTGTCGTACGTATTTAATTCTTGAAAAAATGATTTTGATTAATCTATAAGTTTTTTTAATCTTTTGTATTAACAAATTTATTTTTTAAAATATTCTTTTTTATTTTTAGATAATATTTATAATATATGCAACCTTGAATAATATTTTTTCACTTTTATTTTATTTAATCAATTTAATATATGTGTATATTTTTAATATCATTTAATTGAATAAAAAATTAATTTTAATAAATAAATTTAGTAAACATAATTAGATAAATATCTCATCTTACAAGATTAAATATTTTGATATATTTTTGTCTCTTGATTTGTTAAATTTTATATTTAGTTATAAATAATAAATTTTTATTTATTTACTAACGTGCATAATTTTTTATTTATATGATTATTTCCTGGCAAATCCAATTCCTTTCAGCAGCTACTGGGATTGGGAGTAAAAACTAGTATATGTGTGTGTAGCTAAAGCATATACAGTAATAGTGGTGTGGTGGTTGCAATTAAAATTTCTCAACGAAAGCAAAGAATGGTAAAAGTATATATCCAGAGCTCACCTTCTCCCTTTCTACCTTTTTTTTCCCAACAAAATGCAATATTTCAACAAAATACAGATTACACATAATTCCATACAAAATAAAAGAACACAACAATATATAAATCTAGCAGGTCAAACTTGATTATTTCACTAATTATTTTTAACTTTCTTCAAATAAAATCCATGAATACCAAAATCAACCAATTTATTAGTTGAAATAAACGAAAACGATGACTTACTTTCTCTATGATAGAATCCGGTTACCCTAGTTTTGTTTAAAAAAAACTAGTTATATGGTTTTATCTTCTGTTGAGTTTTGCAGATAAAAATCAGAAACTTCAGAATCATACTAGATTATCCAAAATTAATTTAGTTAGATGACCGATCGAAATCTCATCTTCGAATAAATTTTTAGTTTTTCAAATTCGAAATTTTATGTGCCGATCCATCCTAGATTAAGAGTTAGAGAGTGTGAGATGCAGACTTGCAAGAAAGTATAAGCAACCGGGCTGGGAGTTGGGTCAATAATGATAGGTTGAGGATAGTTCATGAAGGTCGACATGATTGGTTGTCATTATCATTAAAGGGAGAAGGAAAAGTTTTTTGTAGTTATTGGATCAATCATGGCTGGCCAAATGTTGGACTTATTTTCATGAATTTTTTTATTAATCTTTGTTTAATTTAATGACACTGTTGATGATGTTATGATGAGATAAGACTCTTACAATTTGGTGCTTGATTGTGTTTCGGACCCACATAAACTCCAAACTTTCTTTTTTCAATGATGCGGCTCGCCACCTTCCAAAACCCTAATAATCTATAAAAATTAAGGCGGGCATATTCTTTCCCTGTAGGTGAGACCAAACAATATTCAGAAGCTCAGGATTTTCACGTCCTTGACTTCCTTCAGAAATAAATTACAGAATGAGTTGCCATATTTGAATGAGAACTGTTGAGGATGCTGAAAACTTGTAAGAAATTGTCTTTTCAGGTTGGAATGTACTAGAAAGTTTAGAGAAAATTGGACAACTTAAACACATACAAAAACATGTTCTATAAAGGAGTTAAGAGATAGAAAATTGCAACGAAGAATATAGCTTTTATTATTCTGTACTGGACAACATAACCAAAACATATTGTAAATTGGCTTGTATTTAAAATACAACAGTAAAAGAGTAAGAAAAGGAGATATGCACAATTACAGCAAATATTCTTCAAGAGTTATAGCATCAGATTTGTCAAGATTGCCTGCAGATCACGACAGATCATGAGGGAGCTTGATATGGGATTTCCTAAACATAAGTTTCCTTCTCTGTTTCCTGAACATAATTTTCCTTCTCTGAAGCATTTTCCTTATCAGAAACCTTGACATTAAGGACCTCTGATACCTAAGTCATTTTCGGTATGAGATAAGAGCCATGTGAGGTTGCGTATGTTTGTTTAGTTGTAAAGAATATATTTAGGATTGAGTAATAAAAACGGATGACTTATACCTTAAGGTTTTATTTATATAGCCTTGAACCCACTTGTGTCCATTCAAAGATAGGATCGCTAATGTGTTTACCGGTACTAGTAGTAGACAAAGACCTAGAATATCATAGAGTCATTGTAAAAGTAGTGTTAAAAGATAAACCTTTGAGGAACATGTGGCCAAAGGGAATATACTCATTTGAAGCATGTATGTTTGGTCATCTTGGTTGCTAGTGAGTAAACCAGGTTTAACCAGACTGTACATTCAAGTATAGTTGCCGATCAATTCTAAAGGGTATAGTTCAATTGATAGGTTTATTTACTAGAGATCATCAATTTAAGTCTTATAAACCTCAGGACTACTAGAGACTTATATGATAATTAACTTCAGGGCTCGTAAAATTAATCGAGATACGCGCAAGTTGACTCATATCCATATTAAAAAAAAAAAAAGTATAGCTGCCGGCCTCACATGAAAAAGCTCCGTCTAGGTTTCGGTCGTCTATGAGATCTTGGGATGTTTGAGAGTAAGGTAATAGTTGCCTTATAAAGTATTCATCGCTCGAAAATGCATCAAAATAATATTTTTTTTATTTTAAAAAAATTATTTTTAATATCAATATATAAAAAAAATAAAAAATATTAAAAAATTTCAAAATTTTCGCAATCCCTATTTAATAATGCATTCGGTACCATGTTGTATACCCAGCCCAAATGGAAAACTAGATGGATGCAAGCAGGGGCGGAGCTGAAATAATATAGCAGGGAGGGCCAAAATTTAAAATATAATTTATTATTAAAAATATATTATATTATATTATATTTAAACATTAAAAATACAAAACTTCAAAATATTTTGCAGGGGCCCGGGCCCCTGCCTGCCTCCCCCTAGTTCCGCCCCTGGATGCAAGCTCTATCTGAATCTTGTATCTGAGTGAACTTTACAGTCCATCTTAACTGTGAACCCGTATCTCTCACGGAACTAATTTCAAGCATTGAAAAATAAGCTGTGTCCAAGAAGATATAAACTCCAGACCCGGCAAAAACTTATAAATGTTCATCAGAAGGAACTTAGTCAATAACCTGAAAGTAATATTCTCAATCTTTATCATGGCTTCGATAAAGCCATGGGACTGTTACATGCATATAAAGTTCAGATATGGTGCAGATGAACAAGAATCGGCCATGCTCACCATCCTTGAAGAGTCCTCTACGCCATATCCATCACAAGTTGACCTCGCTGCATGAACTTCTATATATATATATATGGATGAATATGAACAATATAGTAGCGAGGATGGGTCTTTTTTTTTTTTTTTTTGTATTGGAATATACCATAGTTCACTCCAAGATGATCTTACTAACATAGAGTGAGTGTATATTCTTTTCAAAATATTTTTTATTTTATTTCATAACTACAAGTAGCATTATCCAACGAGGAAAAATGCATATAATTATCATGCTAGCAGGCTAGCTTTAGCAAGGATTTGAATTTTTGTGTTGGCCATTCAATCGAATTTTGTCAGCAGCTTAGTGACAGGCTAGGTACAGATAGCATTTCTGGATGGTAGCCAAATTAACCTGCTTTATGTATACATCTTATTGTTTTTATTTTTTATTCAACCATTTTAAGATTTAAACGCATACCATCTACTCCATGGTAAGAATGGTTCAGGATTCGAATACCTTTTAAGAGCCATGCATGATGCATCTCTTGGTCAAGAAAATTCTTATAACATCTAAGAAAAACTCATTTTTCCAGGTGATTTACTGTTTCTTCTATTGTTGACTTACTGTTTGCTTCTTCTTCTTCTTCTTCTTCTTTTCGTTCTTCGAGGGGTTTATTTTTTTTATCATTTCCATATTTTGTTTCAATATATATCATGTCACATTTGGTTGGCCTAAGATCTGGGATTGATAGTTTGATTCACTTAACTTAGTATGGCGTTTTCAATGTAAAAAAAAAAAAAAAATCAACTTTGGATTGATGCTACATTTTTTAAAAAAAATTGTTCTGAATTTTTTGGTTTTCAAATAATTACAACTAAAGGGACAGAAATTAAAAATTGACAGAAAATTCGGTTCTTTTTAGTCCAGGAGAAGAAATTTTATCTACTTTTCCTGGGTGATTTTCCATTTCTTCTACTGTGGAGTGTGGACTCGTTGTTTGTTGCTTTTTTTTTCATCGTTTTGTTTTTTTTTCCCATCCTTTGAGTTTTTTTTATTATTATTTTCATGTTTTGTTTTTCAATTAGATCCCTTCATATTTAGTTGTCTTGAGGTATGAGTTTGGTAGTTTGATTCACTTAACTTAGTATGGGCTTTCATTGTTAAAAAAAGAAAAAAAAAACCCTCAAAATTTAGGATGACACTCAAAAAAATTATTTGATTTTTCAATTTTTTAAAAGATTAAAACTAAAGGAACTACAATTAAAGATTGGCAAAAAAACCCAATCCCTTTTAGTTTAGAAAAAAAAAAAAAGATATTTAATATGTGGGAAAAGAGTGAGAGAAAAACATAAAAAATAAAATAATAATCACACTAAGATTCTATTTTAGATTGAAATAATTAGATCACTTACGAGTTTCCAAGTGTCACCTTTAATAAATGATGATGTCTCTATAATTCCATCTTTGAACGTTGTTTGAGTCCTCATACACTATTTAAAGTTAGACAATAACTTTTACTTGTTGATGCTTGGTTTACATACACCAATCTTTTATCTTTATCTTTGTTTATTTTAATACCTGAATTTATGACGTCTCAATTGAATCTTGATTTTGAATCCACCCAACACCAAAACCTTTTTCTTTCAATTTAGTTCATGGTTCTCCTAGACATCTTCAATTTAGTTCATGGCCCCTGGGTTTGCATATTATAATCATGTACATGTTTTAGGTCATGATTTTGGCAATTAACCCAGGTTATATAGGGTTGATCAAATGTATCACTGTCTTTTTATATAAAAAAATTATCATAAAATCAAATTGATTTAAATCTTAATTAGATAAAGAAATCACTTAAAAAAAACTATTTATTTTTAACAACATATGTTACTCGGTTTATTTTAGTAAGCACAAACAATTATATTTCAGTGACAATCTTAGTTTTCGTACACATTATTTTTTGGCCGTGGATAAAAAAATTTCTCAAACCTGCAGAGAATCACGTAACACGCAACTAGTTTTTTGCTCAATTCCCAAGTAGTTGACATTGTCTACTTCTGACATTATTGGTCACTGATTTATATAAATTGTTCACTCACTGCAATTAATAAAATTATTTCCTTCTTTTATTCTGAATCTGTATAGAGTATTCATCAATAGTAATATTGATCAATGATTTATTGGGTAATTTTTTTGTTATTTAATTTGCAAGATTTAAATTTCTAATGTACCTAATTGCAATCCCATTGATCCAGCCAAAAAAATAGAAAACAAACATCAAAGGAGCAGTCAAATGTGCTTTAAGATGTTTTTAAAGCTTTTTTAAAAAAAAAATAAAAAAAAAATAACTTAGTGGATTAGGGTTTTTTTTTATTACTATTGTGTCGCTTCACGTGATTAATGATATTGAAAAGAAAGTCAATTTTATTAAATTAATCAGTCGTCTCGGCAATGAAGGTGCTAACCAGCTAGCACATCATGTGGGATGTCACATTAATTTTCGCTTGTTTAATAAAAACATTACTGCTTGTTAATTCAGCCATTTTAATATTATTGTGTATTCGATTGCGTCATATGTTCCTTCCTTGTGAGATTAATCATGTTCCTTCTTTCTCAAACTTCTATTTGTTCATCTAAAAATTGGAAAGTAACTTTCCTTCACATAATATGAGAGTTGATGTACTTCATGTCCTTGTTTGAAATTAAATTACTTACTGAATTAAATTTAATTTATAAACAAATTAAAATTCAATTGATACTCTATTATAATTTTTATATTTAAAATAAAACACTAAAATATATAATTGAGTTCAATTATACTAAATAATGCATGCAAAATTAAATTGAATTAGCAATTTTAATTATTTGTTATTAATTTAAAAAATTATTTTTGTTACAGAAATACCCATTATCCATGCATAATTGGCTAAGTACACCAACAACGAAAAAAGAAATGAAAGATTCAAGCAAAAACCAAAAAAATATAAAAAAGATAAAAAATATCTTTGTGAGTATTAATACCAAATATACTAGGCATGTTCATGGTTCGGTTCGAACCATAAAAATCAACTGAACCAAGTAATTTATATTTTTTTAATTCAAACCGAACCAAACTAAATTCCGGTCTTAACGGAACCGGTTCGGTTCGGTTACATTCGATTTTTTAGCTTAAAAACCGGGAAACCTAATCATGGATGTGGCAATGGACCAGCATGCTTTCATGAATAGAGAATCCAAGGCTTTGGAAGTTTCCCTCTCCACATGCTTCCTTTTACCCCTTGGTTTCCCTTTCATCTATCGTCCCTCTCGGTCCCATTTGGCTTTCCATCATCCGCCTCTCTGCTTAATAATGGCTTCTTTCTTTAGTGGCACCTTTTGATTTGCTTGTAGTTGACACAGTAAAATACATGTCTTCAGGATGGAAGCACTGTCAAAGATGAGGAGCAGTGTCAAACATGGATAAACTTTACCTTGCCGTCTTTTCTCTAATGGAAAAGCCCTCTTTTTCTGTTGCAAGTGAAGAGAGAAGCCAAGGGGTTTTTTTCAGCTACAAGTTACTAGATGGATGCGGAGACGTGGGTTATTGACTTATTGTTCGGCTAGAGAAGAGACAAATGTAGGGGGTATAGACGCAGAATGGATGAAAATTGAAAGGGAAAGGAAGGCAATAAACTGTCTCTGGTGTGAGCGGCGGCTTTTCATGTAATGTTATCAATTAGGGTTAGGTTTACTATATTATTTATAGATCGTTTATTAACTTTATTTTATGGGTGGACCGGTTCAGTTCACCGGTTTCAATGGTAAAACTAAAATCGAACCGAACCGAACCGACAAGCTTTTATGGTTTTAAAAATCGGATTAATCGGTTTTCCATCTCGGTTCAGTTTTCTCTATTTTCTTGGTTAATCGGTTTTTTTGAACGCCCCTAGGATATATTGTTGTCAAGGGTTTTTAAAAGGAAAAAAAGAAATGTAAAAATAGGATTTTTATTAACATGTGGGGTTTTTATAGAATATTGTTTTCAACTTTAATTTTAATAATGAGATATTATTAGAATAAATCATAAGATCTCCACTCATTTACTTTTACATATTTTTTTATAAAGTAAATTTCATTTAGAATATAAATCAATATCTTTAAAAGAATTCATTTAACCCTATTGTGAATTCATTCATAGGTTCAAACAAACCATAAGAAAGCCATACTCTTTTTAAATTCACAATATATATATATATATATAACATATTTTTTTATAAAGTAAATAACTTGTTGCAGGTTGTCAAAGAACAATCTCAACCTAATAACTTAAGTTGTTAGGTGAGGTCCCAAGAAATGATTTATATTATTGTCTAACATACCCCCTCAAGTGAAAGTCCTTTGGGCTTGAAACTTGCACAGACTCACAATACCTTGTGTTTAATTTTTATCAAATAAATGGGGATGATAAGATTCGAACTTGTGATCGCATGGTTATTAAGGCTCTGATACTATATCAGAACCATCTCAATCCAATAACTTAAGCTGTTAGGTGAGGTTTTAAAAAATAATTTATATTATTCTTTAATATATATGAATAAGAATAGATATCAACCGTGCTGTCTTTGTTGAGCTTTATATATTTTGGCATCAAACAAGCTTTCGGATAATCGTTCCAGCAATTTCTTTCCTCCACTACCTGGTTTTGGCTTCAGTTTAGAGTTTTTTATAACGTCCTTTTACAGACAAAAACAATACAAGATAGATGGTATATACTAACATGGCGGCTTCGCGTGGAGGATGAGTTAGGCACGGGTCAGCTATGGTGAAGACACATATATTAATCACTGACCACTGTATTCATTTGCCGACATTCCAAAAAACGAAAAATAAATAAATTAAAAGCCATCAGCACACTGTTGCCGTTAAATACATTTCACTGTTTTAATGATGTTTATACTCTTGAACAAAAACTAAGAAAGCTTGTAAATGGTGGTAGAATCATGGGATATATTAGCCATTATAAAATTAGTTGGAGATATACTGATCATGACATCTTTTTTTATCATAGTAAAATGACTAATTTTTCCTTAAAAAAAATGTTAAGCTTTCTATCATGATCTCTTTTCTCTTTTCAAAAAACAATTGCACAATAAAGTTACAATAATACCATTGAGAGAAAAAAAAAAAAAAAAAAAGGTGAACATGCACGAGGGGCTTCTTCATCTTTTCAATTTTTTAAAATAGTTAAATTACAAACAGTATTTGTTTGTAAATTTTTGAATTAGCAAATTAGATGTGTTGTAATGAAATAATTAATAGCTTATTCAATGGGTCCGTTTTAATTTTTATTAATGCTATTGCGAAATTGTAATTTCCGTATTGATAATTGATAATGAATATTTATGAGAAGTTTTAATTAGTTTGTTGGATAATCTCGAGGTAAAATAATATTTTTACAAATTTATTTACTTAACATAGTTAATTAATACATGTTGTCATCATAATTTTATAGATGTTCGATAGAAGTCATGGATAATCGTTCATGGATGTATCGAGATTTACCCCAATGATTGCGAAGGATGGATTATTGTAATGGGGTTCAGGGTTTTATTAATTTCACAACATCTATTCCTAGAAATTTTACTGGAGACGGTATTAGGTGTCTATGCAGGAAGTGTAAAAATAAAAAGTATTTGCATCCAGATATTGTAATGATGCATTTTCTATATAAAGGGTTCATGGATGATTACTTGTGTTGGTATACACATGAAGAACTATTTTTTCATAATGAGAGCATGATGGAAAGGGTGGTTGGGTCAACTTCTAGTGCAAACAACATGCATGAAGTTGCAAATAACAATAGTAATCCTTACAAGAATATGGTTATAAATGCAATAAGAATGAATCAATGTAATGTCAATCAATGTCCAATCGTAGAAGAAAACCTAATGCAAATGCAACAAGGTTTTTTGATATGTTGGAAAGATTTTGACAAACCATTATGGGATGTTGCATAAACCACAATAAATTATCAATTGTAGCACAGGTGTTCACCATCAAGTCAGATTACGGGTTGAGTGAGGTCGGTTATGACAAAATTATCAAATGGGCGAGAAACATTTTACCTTAAAGAAACAGACAGAAAGAGAACTTCTATGTTGCAAAGTACATGATAAACCCCTCGGTTTAGGATACCAAAAAATTGACATGTGCCCTAACTTCTGCATGTTATACTACCTTGAAAATGCTGAGCTGACCAAGTGCATGACATGTGAGCATTCCCGTTACAAACCCAAAACTGGCAGGGGAAAGACTCTCATGGCATGTAAAAAACTTAGATACTTCCTAATTACACCTAGACTATAGAGGTTATTCAAGTTACCAAGGACTGCTGAGCACAAGACATGACACCAATCAACATGATGTGGTTGATGGAGTGATGGTGCATCCTTCTAACGGCGAAGCATGGAAACACTTTAATAGTGTGCATTCTCACTTTTCAGCTGAATCAAGGAACATGTGTCTTAGGTTGTGTACAAACGGATTTAACCCATTCAGGTCATTTGCTACTCCTATTCTTATTAGCCGGTCATACTCACGGTTTATAACTTGCCACCGAGAAAGTGTATGAGACCAGAGTTCATGTTTTTATCAACTGTCATACCCGGTTCGAGTTGTCCAGGCCGAAATATAGATGTTTGTCTTCAATCGTTGATTGATGAGTTGATGCAGTTGTGGTCTTTCGGAGCTTTGACTTATGATATATACAGAAAACATAATTTTATTATGAGGGCGGCTTTGATGAGGACTATCAATGATTTTCCAGCTTATGAAATGGTTTCTGGTTGGAGCACGTATGGAAAACTAGCATGTCCATATTGCATGGAAAATAACAAGGCATTCACACTAACAAACGAAGCAAAAGCTTCTTTTTTTTACTGCCACCATCATTTCTTACCAACAAATCACAGGTACAGAAAGAACATAAAGGATTTCTTTGTAGCAGAGTTAAAAAGGATGTTGCACCCCCGTGTCTTTCTAGTGAAGAATTGCATAATGTTGTATCAGAGTACGATGACATTGTGTTTGGTTTCCAATCAGGTAAGTAGAAGTTTCCTAGTTTTGGTTTGACCCACAATTGGTTAAAATGAAGTATTTTTTAGGAGCTTTCTTGTTAGAAAATCAATCTCCTCCACCATAACCTTGATATTATACATATAGAAAAGAACGTGTTTGAGAACATTTTCAACACCGTCATGGATGTGAATAGGAAGACAAAGGACAACATCAAAGCTAGATTGGATATAGCTTTGTTCCGTAATCGTAAAAATAAAAAGTAGGTTTTTGATGGCTTACGGGTCGCAAAACCAAGAGCAAGCTTCATGTTAGAGAAAAATACACAACTACTAGTCTACAAATGGCTTAAGAGTCTGTATTTTTTTTTATGGATATACCTCAAACATATCAAGGTTGGTTAATATAGAGGAATGTAGATTGTATGGAATGAAGAGTCATGATTGCCACGTGTTTATGCAACCACTCATTACATTAGCTTATCATGATTTGTTTCCAAAATGAATATGGGATGCACTCACGGAGATCAGTCATTTCTTTAGAGATATATGCTCCAACAAGTTGAATGTTGATCACATTGAGATGCTTGAAACAAATATCATCAAGATAATATGTAAACTTGAGATGATATTCCCTCCATTATTTTTTTACTCAATGGAGCATCTACACATGCATTTATTGTTTGAGGCAAAAGTTAGAGAACCAGTGCAGTATAGATGGATGTACCCATTCGAACGGTTAGATATTACAGTTGTAATGTAATTCAGATATAAAAGTATTTTCTTTGTTTTTTTTAATTGAAAATATTTGATTAATTCCATACAGGTACTTGTTCAATCTTAAGAAAAAAGGTTAAGAACAAAGCGCATGTTGAGGCTTCAATATATGAGCTTATATTGTTGAAGAGATCTCAATATTTATCTTGTTTTATTTCGAACCTCATTTGAAAAGGAGAATCAATCGCATTCCACAACATGATAATGGTGGTGAAGTGTTTTCTAATGGGAAGTTGTCAATATTCTCCAATCCTGAACAACCCACGCCTAAGAATATCGTAAAAGAAAGATACTTTTTCTGAAATGGAGTTTAAATAAGCATATAGTTATGTTATATTTAACTGTAATGAGTTAAGACCTTTTATTTAATAAGTATATTTTCTACTTAAATTTTATTAAGAATGTACTATTTATATATTGTAATATCATAAACTCATATAATTTGGAACAACCTTGTAAGCAACATCAATAATATTTATTGTCTAAGAATTCACAGCTGACCGAATCTCAAATTTTTCAATAACAAGATGAATAATTTTCTACGTGATTCAAAACACATGTAAGTACTATCACAAACTCATTATCTCTTACAAAGTTATTGTATGTCATTACAGAATTATTGTTTACTGTTCATTATTATACATGATATACAAGGTTTATTAAATGAGAAGGAGTGTTGTTATTTCATTGTCTTCACTAAGCTTGGGCCCTGAAAGAAAAGTTAAGTGCTACAACGGGTATTTTCTTAATAGATATGTGTTCCATACTTAATAATACAGGCATGAAAGAAATACATACAACAACGGTGTTTGTGTTAAGGGATCGACTTGTAGTGAATTTGAAGTTGACTACTATAGTAAATTAAAAGAGGTCGACGAACTGCAATATCTTGATGGACTAGTTGAAATCAACTCAAAAAGTAGACTCCGCAATGTAAACGATGTCTTTGTTTTCGTAAAGCAATGTCAACAAGTTTATTACACATACACGCCTTCCTTTAGAAAGGACCGATCAAGAGTTGATTGGTTATCCATTTTAAAAACAAAACCTAAGGGTTGTGTCGAGGTTGTTCAGGATGAGAGCAAAGACACAAGTGTGCAAGATAAAGTCTTTCAAGTTAGTGAATTGATTGAACCATATCGAGTTGGTCATTCGATTGACTTAGAAGAAAATCCAAAATTTCATGTATTCAATGATAGTCTTGTTGATGTTTACGCAAAGAAGTTGAATGTTGTTCTAAGCACTAGCGGATAAGCAAATGTTGATGAATATGATGATGATGATATCCACATGATTGCGATAGAGCTAATGACGATTCAATTGACGATGAAGAAGAAGAAAATTCTGACTAACTATCAGAACACAAAAGTATAAAACATTTTTTTTATTTTGTAACATGAAATATTTATTTTACAACTGTTTAATGTTGTTATTGTTTTGTGCAATTAGTTTGTAATTTAAGTGTTTACAGGAGGAAAAATAGGCAATACAAACATAATGTGTCATGAACAGTGCAAGATAACAGAAGGATTTCTAGATGGACGTAGTCCATCAATATTTTACAAAGAGTCAAAAAATATTTATTGTATATACAACTATCATCGACGACTCTACCGATGGAATATTCTGTCAGTATTTTACCAAGAGTTGCAAATATTTACAGCAAATGCCATTACCGATGTTGATACCAACGAATACAGTTCGTTGGCATTTGTTGATGCACTTCACAATTACCGACAGACTGTGCGAATTCTAAAGGCTAGGTATTAATGCATCTCTGACTGCATTTATATGCTGACGGACTACGAAAATTCTGAAGGATCATTTAAAAAATTTAGTTCAAATTCAAAATTTATCGATAGACTATTGAAAATTCACCAATGAAATAATTAAAAATAATTTTATTTAAATATTTCATCGGTGATGCCTTTGGTAAAACTGCACTATAAATATCAGCGACCGCCCCTTCAGTTTATTTTTCCTCTACTTCGTTTTAGAGTTCTCTCGTTTTTGGAAACACATTAAATTTGTAATGAATATTTGGATGAGTATTATTTAACTTTATTTTTATATTTTTTATGTTTAATACACTTTTTTCGCATAATTGGTTTTTTTTACTATTAATTTATATAATTTTATATTATTATTCTAAATAATGTTTTTTAAAAAAAAAATTAAAACAGCACCAATGGATTTCCAAACGTAATTTTTCCATCGGTATTTTACAGAGAGTTGAAAAATATTTACTGAAAATATCATAATCACCGACGTCTCTACAAACGGAAACAGTTCGTTGATAATTTACCGAGAGTTAAGAAATATTTACTGAAAATATCATAATCATCGACGCCTATATAAAAGGATATTGTTCGTCGATATTTCACCGAGAATTGAAAAGTATTTACTGCATATGCCACTATCACCAACAGAATATTTGCATTGGTATATTTCCAGCGGGGATTTTTTTTCCCCGCATTTTTCGTTGTGGAATTACCAACAAATGTTGTGTCGAAGAACTATTTCCATCGGTGAATTAGTCAGTAAAAAATTTATCGATGAAGTGGCAATCTTACACCGACGGATTAGGTCCGTCGCTAAAACTATTAAATGTTGTAGTGATTATAGATTTTTTTTGCTTGTTTTGGATTTATTTAGTGGTTATTTGGTACTTTTAAATAATTAAATATTATCAAAAAAATTATGAATTGTGTTGGCACATGATAGCCCCCGAGTCCTTTGGGCGACATGTATGAAGTTATAAAGTTGCCAAAATCCTTCATTTGCGATGGGGTTGGGAGCGGTGAGTCATGCACTTTCTAGTAATGAGGCGCATACTAACAACGGAGGTCCAATTGGGATGCAGTGGAGTTTCTCTCTCTTTCTTCTCTCATGCCTTGAAATTCATGATAGCCCTTTCAAAAAACAATCATGTCCTCCATTTTGTAATTTCATTAATTTTGGCCCTTATTCTTTTAATTACTACTTATTTTGCTTTTAATGCTTTTTGAAATTTAGCTCTTTTACAATTTTGTACCTGGGTATTTTATTCCATTCAATTTTTAAATCTAATTTGATCCTTCTACTTTCGATTGCTCTTTTTCTATGTTTTATATACTTTTCTTAATTATTATTTTTTCAATTGTTAGTTACCATTTATTGTATTTGTTTGTTAATCCTATTTTGGTCGTCACTTTTTTAATTGTTATTTTCTTATTCTTTTCTTGATTTTTTATTTAATTTTGCAAAGTTATTATTTTATTTTATTTTTTATCCAATTTTGATCCTCATTCTTTTAATTATGTTTTTCTATTATTTTTTATTTTTTTTTCAATTTAGCCCATAATTATTTTCTTTCATTTTATTTTTATATCATATTTGGTCCATATTGTTGAGTTTTAAATTGTTTTATGGTTGGAAATTTTACTTTGTTATTTTTTTATGATTGCCTTCATATAAAGGGTAATCATTGTCTCATAACCCGAGCTCCCGATTAAGTTTTGCTTTTTTTTTTGGATCATTCATTAAGAGTTTGTGTTTTTTTTTTAATTCATCATTTGAGATTTTGTTATTGTGCTCTTGGCTTTGTTGTTTGTTCCACTTTCCTTTTGTTGAGCTTTTCCGATCTTATAATCCGAGGAACACGTTAGTTGAGTTAATCTTGGTTGATTCAGATTTGTTTTCTAGATATTTTTTTATGACATTGATTTTTTTTTTAATTTTATCATTTGAAATTAAATTATTAGATTTTTTTTTCTTTTTTTCAAGTAGCTCAGGTTAACTCAAGTTTTCTTATTCGATATTATATTTTTTGAAAATATTTTTTTTTGTTTTTGTTTTATTCTTTGGCATTTAGTTATTAAGCTTTGAGTTTAGCAATTTCGCATATTAGTAAAGTTAACCTGGATTTGCCTAGGATTTATTTTTTTTATGTTAAGAAAAATTTAACTAGGTTCGCCATGTGGCACATACTCCCTGTAATCACAGATAATAAATTCATTTGCGTAACAGTTAATTAATGAGTATGGTAACAATTAAGTAAACAAATTTACCATGAGAAAAGAAAAATTACTATCAATCCTTTTGAGATAATGGGATGACATGAATCTCAACAAAAAGAACAAGGTTAAACAAGTCTTGTTATATTTGACCGAGTTGCCTTCTCATGAGCCTTCTCTCTCAACCGAAGCAACGCGACCATTGTTTATCTTCTTCTTGTGTATAAATATTCCCTCTGTATAAATATTTCCCTTTAAATGTCCCTCTGTATAAATATTCATATATAGAGAGAAGAGAAAAGTCGTATATATTTCCTTCATTTATAGCCAGCCCATAGAGAAAGGTCTAGAGAGAGGATTAATTAATGGCTGGCTTGCAAAGATCTGCCATGTCTTTCAGGAGGCAAGGTTCCTCAGGGCTTGTATGGGATGACAAGCTTATCTCAGGAGAGCTAAACAAAGTCAACCAGAAACAAGAACACGAAGAACAAGAGCCACAGCATGATCAGAAGACAGATATCAAGCTAGAGAACGATGTCAGACCAACTTCAAGATCATCAACGACGCCCAGCATCACCATTGAGAGAAGCAGATCCAACGGTGGACAACGTGGCTACCGCACCGGCAGGGTGTCTCCGGCAATAGAGCCTCCCTCTCCAAAGGTGTCTGCATGTGGGTTTTGTGGTGCTTTCGGAAAACCAGCAAAGAATCGTCGGAAAAAAGCCGGTATTGGCAGATCCCGATAGTTTTCGTTATTTCGATGGAATATTCCGGTGGAAATGAGGTGTGGTTATTCATACAGGTTTGTAGATTTATTAAAACTCGCCAGTTCATCTCAATAAAGTGAGATATAGGAATTTTTAGAAGAGAAAAAGAAAAAAAAAAAAAGAGAGTTATGGATTGCATTTTTGTTTTGTGAATTTATCGTGGCAGTCTATTGTCTTTTGCTTTTTACATGTTTAGACTTTAGGTATGTTTTCTTGTCTTGGTGCTTCCACTTATGTGTATATGGTCGAGTACTTGAGGATTATTATTGTATTTTTTTTTTTGTGTGTACAAAATCAATTTTTAATTTTCTTTCTCTTCCATGTCTAGTCAAGTTGCCTTGTATCCAGAATCTTATTCTAATCATCGCAAAACTAGCTGAAATCCTTGATATACGATGGGATTTGAACATGTTGAAAAAGACTCAGTTTATTTGGGGGTGTTTGGCATTGAGGTTTAACTTGTTTTTCGAAAAATTTTAAATTTTTTTTTTATTTTTTACTAAAATTGAATGCGGTTTGTACTTTTTAGATCGTTTTGACGTGCTGATATCAAAAATGATTTTTAAAAAATAAAAAAATATTATTGACATGCTTTTCGACACGAAAAGCTATTTGAAAAGCAACTGCTACCACATTTCTAAACACCCGGGATCTTCCATTGTTCCCAAATTGCCAAAGAAAACGCAGAATCTAACCTTTCAGTTCTGCTTCCTCTCGGAAGAGATTCATCGGGATCACCAGAGGTTGCTGGAACCTGTTAAATAGGTAGTTGCAGTTCGTTAACTATTTCTAGTAGTAATGCTTTTCTCCACGCAGACAACTTTTAAGGGTGAGTGGTTTAGGTGACCAACTTCCCTGCAGTTTTATTCTGACACGGACCTAATCATCATCCACCGAACTGCGAACCAAAACTCCACTGATACATCTCAATCTGAGGTCAGCTAGGCTGGAGCTACATCTTAATCTAAGCTAAGACCCGGGTCATGGTTAAAGAAGTCAAATCATGAATTTACTGAAAATTTGAATATTTCTTTTATTAAGAAAACCAAAACAATGTTGAGTTTTATATTAATGCAGTTTCTTTCTTTAAAAGTGTTTTTAATTTTTTATTAATTTTAAATTAATATATTTTTAGTGTTTTAATAAATCATTTTGATATATTAATGTCGAAAATAATTTTTTAAAAATAAAAAATATTATTAACATATATTTTGACACAAAAAATTATTTGAAAACAACTACAACCACATTATCAAATAAACAAGAGCGCGAATGGGACAAGGTAAAATCAGGTTTTTTTAAAATTTAATTTTTTTAAAAAATAATTTTTTAATGTTTTTAGATTGTTTTAATGTGTTAATGTTAAAAAATAATTTTTTAAAAATAAAAAATATATATTTTACAGTATTTCTAAACAAAAAATATTTTTAACCGTCATCGTTATCACAATTCCAAACACACTGAAGTCTTAATTAATGTTGTGTTTTAAATAAAAGTTAGGTATAATTTGAATTTTTTTGTTAATTTTTATTTTTGTGTTTTTGGATTATTTTATTATATTCATATAAAAATAATTTTTAAAATTAAAAAATATTATTTATATATATTTCCAAGCAAAAAACATAAATAGCTGCCATTACACTTTAAAAAAACATGTAAGGGATGAAACTTCACTCGTGAGACCCGGCTGGATAATATAATTATGGACCAGGCAAGTCCGGCAGATATTGCCATGATGGTCTGACCGATCTGTGATATTCGAACCGGCCTCCGACAAAATCCCATTTTGAATTTAATGCCTGAGGGTAACAAGCACAAACTATAATACAGTCTTTTTGTACCGAAGCAGTCACATGCGCTCGGATGATGATGCCATGATGGTTTTAGTTCCAACCACATGGTTGGATAAGAATCCTCAATATTTTTTATTTTTTTCCTATTTGGGTGGGGGTGGGGTGGGTAGATTTGGATTCTCCCATAACGTTATCTTATTAAAAAATAGTACCTGATTTTTATTTATTTTTTCAAGTAATGAGTTATATGTTTAGTAGGATAAGTAAATTAATGTGATTATTTAAAATATCAGTAAGATTTTTCTAGTTATTGGATCATTTTGGTTAGAAAAGTTTTTTAAAAAATTATTTTGTTAGATTTTGATTTTAAAAATAAAAAAAATTAACCCGAGTTAAACTAAATTAAAAAACTGATCAAATATATTAAAGTATTGAACAAATACCCCAATTAAAAACCTTTATTCAAATTGATCTTATTCAATTTTAATTAATTAAAAACTAAACTAAATTAAACTAAACCGATAAATTTAGTTCTTAAATTTAATTCGGTTCAAATCAAAATAAACAATTTTATTTATTAAGATTTTCTTTATCAGAATAAACAAGTTTTTTATATATGTTAATACAAAATTGTTTTCATTCTATAATTAAAGAAAGCAATGAATCACCAAATATAGTGTCTATTATTTTTCAAAATCTTCATCCATTTAATTTTTTTTTTTCAACGGTAAGGGATATCCTTGGATTAACTTATACATTAATTTGAGACTAAGTTCTTTTTTCTAAGCGATCTTAAAAGCACACTTTCTATATCGGTCTAATGTATTTATAGATGTTTAATAAATCTTCATAGTCTCTAAATTTAAACCTAAAAAATCAAAAAATAAATAAATGAAACAAACCTCTTTAACCACCAAGCTAACCTTTCAGGTTACATTTAAATTGATTGCTTTAAAGTTGTCCTTCCTATCCTGTTTAAGCTACCACGAAACTTTTACTTTATTTTTTAGTTTTATTTTAGTGTTAATATTAATATTTTGTTTATTTTTTTTATTAAAAATATTTTAAAAAAAAATTAAAATTTTTTATTTTTTTATTTACTTCAAATTAATATATTTTTAGATTATTTTGATGCGCTAATATCAAAAATATTTTTTAAAATAAAAAAAAATATTTTAATATATTTTTAAATAAAAAATATTTAAAAAAATAACTATAATTCAGAATAAAATCAAAATCAATACAGAAAGCAAGTTGTCAGAGCCCAAGGAAATCAAAGAGGGTCTCAGCTAGATTCCCTTGTAGAAGTGTCTTATCTGGATCAGAAGATGATCGAAGCCTGTCATATGGATGAGTGTATTTTCAGACCATGATGAAGAGGGTGATGTGGGAGAAGAGGAAAGATTGCCCGTTAATTAAATTGTCTGCTAAAGAGCAAACAAGAATCAATGAGCCTTGCTGTCAATCCTTAATTTTCAAAATTATGGGATGGAAAACAAGGTTTATATATATATATATATATATATATATATATATATATATTAAAAGACTCTATATACCATGGAGGATACAAGGTGATTTAAGGTTGATGGACTTGGGGAATGAGTTTTTCCTGCTGAGTTCTCCTGTTAGGATGATCACCAATTTGCATTAGAATGTTGGGGCACTACGTGTCAATGATGATGGGTGGCTTGTTGTCAATGGAGTTTTCTTTGTATTTTTATTATTATTTTTTAATTTTTTAAAATTATATTTTGGTTATTTTTATTGTTGGTATTTCAACTTCAATCCTTATTTTTTTTATTTTTGGTATTTAAAAAAAAATTAATGTGTTGACATTTTTTTAAAAAATAAAAATTAATTTTTTGATTTTTTTTTTCTATTTGGTTACCATAATCTCATATCTAAAAAAACAAGTTTAACATGTTAACCCGAATTAGCTCGACTCTTATTGTCTAGGTTATATGTCTATCATGCTAATTTAGATTAATTTAAGCTAGTTTTTTTGTTTTTTAGCCCAATTTCATCCTTTCATACTCAATCATCTTAAAATTAAACTATATTGTTTCTCTATTACGAGAAAAAGTTCTTTTTTTTATTTTCAAGTTACCATGTTCATTTGTTTTTAATAATTTTATTTTTTTACATTTATTTTTTATTTTTTTTATTTAATTAAAATAAAACTAATTTATTTAACCTCATCACTCCTATAACCTGAGTCCTCTCACGGAAATATCTTTTATAATTCGAGTGTGATATTAAAAACTTGGAACCTAGCTTTTATAATTAACCATAGAAAAACAGACAAAGCCATAGAAACCTAGCCACTGTTAGCATTCATTCCAAACCTAATTTGGTATTTATTGAAGAGATGCATGGACTTCCGCATCTATATTAGGCCTTCACAAATGAAGCTATGCATACAAAAATGATGAATTCAAGATGTAAGAAAATTGGATTCAAGGATTAGATTATAATTCTATAAGATTTTGAGATCAAAATGAAAATAATTTAAATTTTGAGGATCAAAGGGTATAGAATAGAAGTTTGGAAAGGTATATCCTCGTTGAATTTCAGTTTTAAAATTAAGTGAAACTCTAAAATGCGTGGAGAAAGTATTGTAGCTTTCTCCACATTTGTTTTCCCGTTTTGTTTTTGTTTTTGTTTTTTTTATTTTACTTGTTTTTTTTTTCCTCCAAGATTGTCTTCTCCTTCTTATTTTTTCCCCATATTTTTTTTTTCATTTTTCTCCTTTTTTTGGGTTTTACATGTTTTTGTTTTTTTTCTAAAATTATCTTTATCGATTTTATTTTGTTAATATGAAACTGTTTAAAAATTTAATTTTGTAGTTTTTTCATTAAAAACATTATGGATTATAACAGTAATTTATCTATCACTGTTCTTAATTATTTCGTCTATTAATTAGATGAATTTAAGGTATTTAATTATGTTATATTATGTTAAGAAAGATCAATATATTTCATTACAGTTTAAAAAATAAAATAAACTATAATAGATTTCATTTCATTTAGAATTTGAATTTATTCTAGAAATTTGAAAATTTCAATTATTTATTGTAATTTATTTTTATTTTTTTATGGTTATCTCATTCTCATGACTTACATCACGGATTTAACGAGTTAACTTAGTTGATTCAATTTTTTTATTAATTTTTTTAATTAATTTTTTTTTCAATTTAATCATTCAATATTTTCAACAGTTGGTTTGATTATGAATTACACCTTGTCATTTATTTTAGTTTATTTTCTAAAATATTATTCTAGTCTCATAATCCAGGTCATGAGTTTTGTGAGTTAACTCAAGTAAACTTAGGTTATTTAATTTATTGTGTCCTTTTTTATATTGATTTTTTTTTTAATTTCATTATTCAACAATGAATTTATTAGGAATTTAGCTTCATATTTTGTTTTGTTTTGTTTTGTTTTATTTAGAGTTATCATGGTCTCATGATCTGGATTGTGAATTTAAAAGTTTAATTCGAGTTGACTCAAGTTAATCTAATATGTTGTCGTCTCAATATATTTTAAGAAAAATTATCGTATGAATTTTTTTTTGTGCCAAATTATATTTTTATCAGTCGTCTATATTGTCTTTAAACTTATTGAATGAATTGGGTATATCAAGTCAACTTTTATATTTTTATTTGTTTTTAAAATTTGAAAGATATAATTTCAAGTTAACTTATCTTTAAATTTCAATTGAAATTATGTTTGTTGAATTAATATTTTGAATATATATATATATATATATATATATATATATATATATCCTGTTTGAAATTCGGTTTTAAAATTAAGTAATACTCTAAAACGTGTGAGAATAGTACTATAGCTTTCCCCATATTTTTTTTCCCATTTTCTTTTTCTTTTTCTTTTTTCTTTTTTCTTTTTTCCTACAAGATTGTCTTCTCCTTCTTTTTTTCCCCATATTTTTTTTCTTTTTTCCCCTTTTTTTGGGTTTTAGATGTTTTTTTTCCGAAGATTGTCTTCTTCTTCTTTATTCTTTATTCTTTTTGTTTTTTTAAAATATTGAACTATTTGATAATTTAGTTATGTAATTGTTTTTCCTTAAAATATTATGGATTGCTACAATGTTTCCCTACACGATTTTTTTCTTTTTTTTATGATTTTTTTTTATATCCAAAATGGTCTTTGTCGATTTTAGTTTTATTAATATTGAGCTAGTTGAGAATTTTGCTTTGTATTTTTTTTCTTTAAAACACTGTGGATTGCTACAATGTTTCCCCACATGGTTTTTGTTTTGCTACAGTGTTTCCCCACATATTTTTTCTTTAATTATCTTTGTCAAAATTGTTTTTAAATATTGAGCTGGTTGAAAATTTAGCTTTAACTTTCCCCACATGTTTGTTTTTCCATTTGTTTTCATTTTCATTTTTATTTTATTTTCAAAATTATTTTTTTTTCTTTTTTAAAATTTTTAATTTTTTTTTTAATATTGAGCTGATTAAGAATTTAGCTTTGTAGTTTTTTTTAAAAAAAAACACTGTGGATTGCTACAATATTTCTCCACATTTTTTTTATGATTGTTTTTCCAGAATTGTCTTTATCGATTTTATTTTTTTTATATTGAGATGGTTTAGAATTTAGCTTCGTAGTTTTTTTTAAAAAACACTGTGGATTGCTATAGTGTTCCCCACATTATTATTTTTTTTTATTATTTTTTTCAAAATTGTCTTTATCGATTTTATTATTTTTAATAATGAGCTGGTTGAGAATTACAACTGTAGATTTTCTCATGAAACACTATATATTTCTATAGTGTTTTCTTGTATGGTTTTTTTTCCTTTTGTTTTTTTTTTCTATTTTTTTAAAACTATCTTTGTTTAAGAATTTAACTTTGTAGTTTTTTTTCTTGAAAACATTATGAATTATAACAGTTTTTCTTCATATGATTTTTTTCTTTTTTTATGATTCTTTTTACAAACCCATGACAACACACAAATATATTACATGCCCGCAGCATCGCTTGTCATGCCATCTAGTGTATATCTATAACATGTAATTGAAAACTTAACAGGAAGTTCGGTTGTGTTTGATTTTCTCATTGTTTTTCATTTAAAAATTATAAATTTTGAAAAAATTCGTTTCCCTTTCCAGTAGAGACGGTATAACTGCCCGTAGATTTTTAATTCTTATGGGCTGCCAGACAATGGGCGTCTTTTTGAAAAAACATATGGGCCCTTGTAAACCTAGGGGCTGGGATGACCTTGTGTGGCAAGTTACACGTAAGGGAGATACCCAGCTTCCTGTGAAAGTAAATAGGATAAGAGTTTGTTTTAAAAATGTTTTATTGTTTGAAAATATATTAAAATAATATATATATATATATATATTTAAATTCATTTTTATATTAATACATTAAAACAATGAAAAATATATATAAAAAAATTAATGTGAAAGTGATGTTCATTTATTTTTTTTGTGTAAAAACTTTGTTGAAATTTTATCATAGAAAAGAAACAATGTTTCATAGTGGTTTATTTAGTGATAATATGAAAAGTTAAAATTAAATCCAAATAGCACTCAAGATTTTAAAAGAAAGAGGACTGAAGTAAAGTAAATTCTCGTTGAACTTATACACGTGCTCGTGGCTTGGCTTAGCTCGTGCCTGAGTTTGGGTTTGAGTTTATTATAAAATAAGTTTTTAGACTACAAAAATAATTATATTTTTCTAGTTCGTTGATTTAGTCTAGCCTAAAAATAATAGAATTTTATCAGTTTTCTTTCAAAAAAGTTTTCTCTAGACATGAACATTTTTTTTTTAGCTTAGAAAACATTTGATTAATTGCTAAAACGTTGACTTTTTAATTCATGTTTATGGAGGGTAAGTAAAGCTGGTAATGGAGGAATTCCATTAGTTTTTTGTTCAAAAAATCCTCTATAATAAGGTGTTGAAGAAAAGTATTTTGATTTGGTTTTTTCTACTCTATTTTGGACAAAATTCTTTGCAGATTTTGACAGTATTCTTCACATGTTTTGGTTTTTTAATTTTTTTTTAATGCTACATGATAATTTTATACTGATATATGATAAATAATATCAAAAATTATAACTTAAAAGAATTGTCATAAATTGATATTATTGCTGACTTGTTGTTTTGTACAAGTGAATTAAATATAAATATTAAATATATATTTTTTAATTTATCTATTATGTCCCTAATTTTTTTAATTGTCATGTATTTCATTTTTAATCAATAGTAAATTCATCACCATCAATTTTCATATGAAATTCATAGCATAATACTTATCAATTCATCAAAACTCATTTCAATTCATATTCATTAAAATATAATATTACTTATACACATTAATTCAACAAACCCATAAATTATTATAAACCCCAATATTTTCAATAATTAATTATAAAGAAAAAAACTAAAATTAGATAACGAAACAATTAAAAAAAATAAAGGAAACTTTCTTAAAATATAAAGTATAAAAGATTATTTATTTAACTAATTAATAGTTTACGGCTTAAAAAGAAATTTTATAGGAAAAAAAAAGAGATGGGGACAATAATGACAAAAAAAATGAGCTTAGATTAATTAGTAGCTAACAAAGAAAATTAAGCATGTAAAGTTATTATATTAATATTTCAATATAAAATATATTTTAAAAAAAAAATTAAAGGAGCAATTATTCTTTTTTGTCTCATTGTGGCTCCGTCACCGGAGCCAATCATTTAGAGGCCATTTGGTAATGCCGCAGGAACTGAGTCAAATATTTATATGTTTAATTATGTTTAAAATATGGGTTAAAAGTGGTGGATTTAATGGCTGAACCCGAGGTTAGAGAAAAGTTGTCAGCAGCAACCTCACATCCACCGACACTATCAAGAAATTCCTCCTAAAAAAAGCCGTTGGATAATTAACTGCTCTCCCAGTTAAACTCTTCTCCAGCAAATCAATTCAAACGACCTCAGTCAAATATTATCCTCCCCACTCATCCACTGTCAAAAAATTCTTGCCTTACTCAGTAATTACAGAATCTGAAAGTGATGGTGGCCACCAAACGTGGATCTGGGTTTCATGTTTTGGATTTAAAGTTTCTTAAAAATATCATATGGGTTTAGAATTGTAGAGTATTCGGAATGGGGCACAAAGTGTTCAGGATTTTTCACATCCTTTGTCATCACTTCAAGCAAAAACGTCAAAAAATCTGTCTGAGAAACCAATAGAGAAATCTAAGAATATTCACAAACTTGAAATGTTTGAATTTGGACCGATGATAATCGAGTAGACAAAAACAAGGTTTGAATTGAAGAAGAAATTGGAAAAATAGCTTAATTTGATTTAATTTGACTTGAAGCGAAAACCAAGGACTGTAATGAGAATAAGGAATGTTTTTTTGAACTTTTGTTTCAATCCACTTAATTCAATTTAGTCCAAATTGATTCATTGATTTCAATCATATTAGTCTAATTGAATTAATTTGATTCAATTCAGTCCAACTTAATTCAATTTCAATCCAATTATTTTTAATTGATTCATTTTTAGTTCAATTAAACCCCAAAATCCAGTGTTTAATTCTAGATTTTTTATTGCAATCCCAAGCAATTAAGCTAGGGATTGCAAACTCCTAATTGTACCTCCTCGATCTCATAATTACAACCCAAATCTTGAAACAGGTCGCCAGGAATCAAGTCTAAAAAATTATGCTAAACAACGTTAATTCCAACTTTTGCTCCATAATAAAAAGAGCGGAACAAAGGCAAGAAATGACCTATTTTTCTTATGGATAATATTTTTTTCACATTGTAAAAAATTATTATTATGACTCGAATACAAAAACGATCTGAAAATATAAAAAAATTAAATTAAAAAAATTTTATTTTGCAAAAAACATTTTAATATTTTGTGGGAACGTAATTTGCACCGCATAAATAGTTACCAAATACTTTAAATTATTTTTTGTTTAACCTCAATTTCAACTACAGTTTTAACCAAACATATATATTTTCAAATCAACTTCAACTAAAAATATTTTTGTTAAAACAATTTTTTTCAAATCACAACCATAACAGCAACTTCAATACCAAACACACCTTAATAACTTTTATTTTGTAACAGGGTGTGGCAAAGGATTAATCCATAGTGATGGCAAAGTCTCCCAGCTAAATACCGTTTCTAAGCCGCATGCAGTCAAATACCATTAATATATGAAATCATAATGGAGATTCTTTTTTATTTTTCTTTAAAAAAGAAAAAGGATCATTATTTCAGATGATAATTGTAACCTCTATTTCTTCTAATATAGTCAAATATAAAAAGATTTTTGTCCTTATGAAGATGAAAAATACTTAATTTATATGGTACAAAAACAAATAATATATCATCTAAACTGATTGGTGGACACGCAACTATATATTATTCCAAATCAAAATTATTTTCTATATTTTATTTTTTAAGAGAGACATCTTTCTGTATGCTTGAAGGAACCTATATCGTTGACAAGTTATCATGTTGTGCAATGAATGTCAAACATGTGCCATGCAGCACCGTCCTTAATTATTTCGACTATTAGATGAATTTAAGGTATTTAATTATGTTATATTATGTTAAGAAAGATCAATATATTTCATTTCAATTTAAAAAATAAAATAAACTAGAATAGACTTCATTTCATTTAGAATTTCAATATATTCCAAAAATTTCTATGACATGTATGTTAACTTAGTTGACTCAACTTTTTTATATATTTTTTTAATTAATTTTTTTTTATCATTTAATATTTTCAATAGTTGATTAAATTATGAATTACACTTTGTCATTTATTTTATTTTGTTTTCTATAATATTATTCTAGTCTCATAACCTAGGTCACGAGTTTTGTGAGTTAACCCGAGTAGATTTATGTTGTTTTATTGTGTCTTTTTTTTAGATTGAATTTTTTTTCTAATTTCATCATTCAACAATGAATTTATTAGGAATTTAGCTTCATATTTTGTTTTGATTTGTTTTATTTAGGATTATTATAGTCTCATGATCTGGATTGTAAATTTAAAAGTTTAATTTGAGTTGATTCAGATCAATCTAATATGTTGTCATCTTAATATATATTTTTTAAAAAATTGGTGTATGGAATTTTTTTTTATCAAATTATATTTTTATCAGTCATCTATATTGTTTTTGAACTTATAGAGTGAATTGGGTATATCAAGTCAACTCTTATATTTTTATTTGTTTTTTTTAATTTAAATGATATAATTTTAAGTTAACTTATCTTTAAATTTCAATTGAAATTATGTTTGTTAAATTAATATTTTGAATATATATATATATATATATATATATATATATATATATATATATATATATAACCCCGAAAGAATACGTAAAAATGCTATAAAACCAAAATATACGGTTTCAATTGAAAAAATAAAATAAGAGTTGGCCAGTCAGATGTGTGGATGCCATCCATAGTCCTAATTAATCATTCTTCGATCTTTATAAGCTTAGATAATCGTTTTATATTCTTCTATTTTAATCTTAGTACAATATGCAATTATTCAATAAACTTTATAAAACTTGTGGGTTTACATTATTAGTGAAAGTTGTAATGGTCCTCAGTCTCGGCAACAAAGGCGTATCCGGTGCCAACTTTCGACCCAGGCCCTCGTTTTAAGCCACACGTTTGCTTTGAAAAGTCCTCTTCCGATCACATGCTTGCGTGTGGGTCAACAAATACGGTTTTAGGTTCCTTGGGGAACTCCTCATTCTTGCTTAGGAAAGGGAAGGGTGAAAAAACCCTTAAACAGCATAATGCGTGTTTATTAAGAATATTATTGGAAGTTCGTTTACGATACAGGATCATGTTGGAAAAACTTCAATTATCTTCTTCTTTTTTCCCTTTTTTTCCTAATCATGGGTGGTGATATGACAAATTGTCATAAAATGATAGAATATTGCTTAAGCTTTCGAATACTCCACAGGCATTTACCTCTAATTTTCTGTAAGAAAAATTAAAAATTGTCAGAACTATACAATGATTCGGTGAAAACAGTCAAAATTTTGGAAATTCAGTAAATCAAGTACTGCTAAGACGTGCGATGATAAAATATGAATACAGTGACACCCAAGAAGCCACCACTCAAGCAATATGCTCTTTTATCCTCACGAGGGAGAAGCTTCTTACTTCGATCGGCACATGGATTAATTTATTTATTTATTTGGTGAACACATTCAACAGTTGCACATTCCTACACTTCTTCCTCTACGTGTATATATATATATATATATAGATGAATCCGTATGGCCATGAAATGCCTATAGGAAATCATAGTGGTTATTGACAGGGGAAAGAAAAGAACAGAGAGAGAAGCCAAGATGAAGAGCAACAGATCCGTACCTCCTCAATACCAGGGCTCAATAACTTCTGAAGCAAGAAATGCTGTTCACAGGTCCAAAGAGGATAAAGCAGCGGTGAGGTCTCATGTTGTGGAGGATAAAGCAACACATAACAAGCTGGCGAGCAAACCATCTCTAGACATAGATGCAAGCGCTGAGGCATTCATCAAGAAATTTAGGCAACAACTTATGATCCAGAGGCTTGAATCCATTGAGAATTATGAGCAGATGCTGGCAAGAGGTCTCTGATTAATTTGCCATCGTACGTAATATATCCTCGAGTATATGTAATGTCATGGTTGTGTTTAACCTCGTATTGTTTTATGCTTTGTAACTTGTTTCCTCTCTTTAATGATCTCATGTGCACGTATGTTTTAGAAAGCAAGCATGCATCAGAAGAATAAAGTTGCTCAATTGAGTATGAAGTTCTTCTGTGCCAAAGTTTGTATACTTATTATATCTTCTGTATGAATATATAATCGGCTTCTTTCCCTTTTTTTCTCTCCATTTTTTTGTGATTTTGGATATTGATTTTATCAATGAAACATCTTTATCTTTCAAAGATGAAGAATCAGTCTGCGAAAATCATATAAAAAGGGCCATGGTGTTAAATGGCGCTCTGATCATTTGGAACAGCCGAAGGGCAGGATATGGTTCGTTTGGTTCAAACAAAAGTCAAATTACCGTTTCTGATTCGTGTTAAAAGACAATGAAATTCATGGGATCTGTTGTGGAATCCATTGATTCGGAGGGTCACTCCTTGAAATTTTTTATTATAGCGGTGATAAAAATTTTATTTTTAAAAAAATTTCTCTGAATTTTTATTGTGATGGTGGAAAATTTCTTTACGTTTTTGTTTTTGAAAAAAAATATACTCTTTAGACTTGGAATATTTATCATTCTACACTTGACCTATTTATATCATTAGTTTTATTCTTATCTTTATTCTTTTGTAATTCTTTTGTAATTAATTCACTTTTAATTTTTTTTCTTTAAATATTGTTTTTGAAATATTATTAAACAGAGACTAAGAAAATTATGTGTCAACAAAGCAATTGTAATATTAGGAACTAAGGGATTGAATTTTATTAGGATAAATTAAAAAACGAAATAAAATAATAATGACAGAATATAATTAAACTCCTAAAGCTGCAAAATTTGGAAAATCTTCAAAATAAGCCTTAAAGTTTAGGGTATATAGATGCAGGAAAAAAAATTTAAAAGTTTTAGAACTAAAATAAAAACTTTGTTAGATTTTAGTTGCGTCATACTTCCAGATATGTTTATTTTTGTGTTTTAAAAGTATTTTTGAAAAAATTAAAAAAACATTCTTTAAATTAATATATGTTTTAGTTGTTTAAATCATTTTGATGTGTTGATGTCAAAAATAATTTTAAAAAAATAAAAACAATTATTTTAATATATTTCTAAATAAAAAACAATTTGAAAAGCAATCATAACTATATTCTTAAACAAGTCTACAAGTCACAAGTTTAAAAGAATATAAAAAAATCGAATACATTACTCTCCTTTTTTCTTGGTGTCAAAACATTTAGTGCGATATTGAGAAATTTATAAAATTTACAATATCTACATATTCAATTTTAAGCTTGTAGTAAAAGAAATTCAAATGACTTGTACTTTTGGAGAATAAAATAACAAATATTTAGACATTAACAAAGGAACTAAACCAACTGAGGTCGATTTCACTGTTCATGTAAAATGTGAACATCCTTTTTATTTGGTTGCTTTTTTTTATTTCCTCTTTATTCTTTTCTTTTTTTTTTTTTTATTTAATATTTTTTTTATTTTTTATAAAATTATCACTGTTTCAAATAAACATTTTAAAATTTAGTTTGCATTTTTTATTGGTTTTCCAAAAACAATTTAACCTACTAAGTTAATAATTTTATATTATAGTAAATCTCACATAATTTAATTTTAAATTCGATCTAAACAAGAATTTAATCTATTAAGATAAGTTTAATAAAAATATCAAATAGTTTACGCATTCTGAGTATTTTTATTTTTACCTAAAAAGTTTTTGTTGGCCTGAAGCATAATATGAAAGTGTGAACTAGTAATCTACTATTTTTCTTGCACATTCATTATATATATATATATATATATATATGGTTCTAGATCGAAAGCTCTTGGAATAAAGAGAATCTGATTGAACTACAAATAAATTACTTGTTTCGAATTAATAAAGATGCCCATTAATTTTTCACAAACCTTGTTTTTTTAAAAAAAGAAAAAAAAAACCCAAAGGGTTAGATTTTGAACACCGAAATAGGTTGGGCCGAGCTCCATAGGATACTTTATGAATCGAGTAAATAGATGGACGTAAAATTAAATGGGCATGGACCAATAGGATTGAGTAGGCTCAGACCCAGAGTGATACACCCAATCATTGATAAGAAACAAATAGATCCGATCTGGAAGATTGATACAATTTTATACAAGAAAGTTCGCTAGATTCTCTTGTTATTTAAGTAGAGTGAAAGAGATGATCATCTCCACACGGGAATACTTTGTTTTATTTTATGTTCAGGAACTAGTCGCTAACCAACGAAAATAAGGTGCACGGAACAGAGACCACAGACCCAGAAGCTTGGTGCAATTGATTGATAACGTGGCAGCAACTAGATGGCTCTCTCCTGCTGCACCATCGGCTGCATCTGCTGCTGCATCCTTTCGAGGTTCAAGTAAGAACATGACTGTGCGATCTCGCCAGCCAAGGGATCACCGGGAGGTTATCACAATCGCAAATCTCGATCATAAATCCATCAGGGTCATGGAAGAACAGCTGTTCAACTTGGATCCCTCCTTCCTCCACTAAAGCTCGAACGTGCTGGATTCCCATGTCTTTCAGCTTCTTCTCCACAGCTGCCATACTCTCACACTGTATACGACACAAGCTAACACATTTACTTTTGCCATGCATGTCTGTCTCTTCTTTTTAACAAAACAAAGCTACACGTTTTAGTAACTTCTTGACTAAATCATGAAATTACTACATATTGGGATTATCCACAGCCATCTTCCACGAGCAGGAATCAAATATGGGATGGAGACAAGGTTAGGTATTATCTGTCCCAACGTCTGACTAATTACTACAGAGCAGGCAAAACCCGAATTGCCTTCGACAAGCTATAGTGATGGGCCATCCATACTAGAGACAAGACACGCAGTACTGAAAACTCTGTCGATACCAAATATTCTCTTAACATTCTTGGTAATATATAATTGTTGCCATCTGACTATACGTGATGCAATTGCTTAGTGAAGAGACCAGAGTATAGCCATACTTGTTATGAACAACGTGAAAAAAAACATTAAAAATAATGTATTGGGTGTCGGAATGACCCTACGGATTCATGTATGGTTAAAGCGAGACTTCAAAATTGTTATGAACAAAATTATGATTGCATGCTTAGCGTTTGCTTCCTCTTATGGCTTTATCCAGGTAATTGACCCCTTCTAATTGCAGGGACAGCATAAAACTATTGTGTCCTTTATATATTTTTTAATTGTCTAAGATGTTTTTTGCTTTGTATAAAACCAGCAATTTTGTCGTTATCACTCAAATGATGTCATCACTTTTGGAACCACACTATCATGGACGGACAATATGATGTTTGAACATCCACCAACCTAAGTGAGGGGTCGAAGTGTGGTTGTTCTGTCGTTTTTTTAGTGCGGAGATTGAATGAGGTTATATTTCAGAATATGTTTTTATTTTGAAATATATTAAAATAAAGAAACCACGGTTCATCGGAACGGAAAACAGCCTGCACCAGTAACAAGAAAAAGAACAAACAATCGATTTACGCAAGAAACAAACACAATTGAGGATCTACGTTGAGCTTAATAAGATTTGACATTCTGATTGATAATTACCTGGAAAGAGATATGATTGTCCTTGGGATTAATTTTACCTTTCTTCTGCATCTTTTCTGGATTTTCTGACTGCAATAGATGAATTCCAATTCCAAAACCAAACAACCTAAGTGAACAATTAAACACATTTAAAGAAGAACAGGGTCAAAAAAAGCGGTGCTTTTGTGATCTTTCTTATATGTTTGCAAGGGCCATGTAAGGAATTACTTACCATGCCCCATCAAAGTTAAAAGATCCTGGCCTCCTTATCGGTACAAAACCAAGAACATCCTCATAGAAATCAATGGATTCCTCAAGTGATTTACACAAAAGTGAGATGTGGTTCAAAGATTTGAGATGAAGTGGGTTTCCCATGCTCCTTCAGTTTCAAAAGAGCTGAACAGCACAACTCCAAGAACAAAAAGAAAGTAATGAATCAAATGGAATAAGTAGAACGAAGAAGGGTTAGAAGGACTTCTGCAAAGAGTTATTCGAGTTATTCACGGCCAACTTCAGCTGTGATTTGTGTGAGGACATCATTTTTGTGGTTTAATTTATAGACAAAAAACACAGGGGACGGAGGAGGAGATGATCTCTCCATGCGCGCCACGTGTCGCTGTAAACGACGTGCTGGATTTGGATGATTCTGACACGTCAGAGTCTACATGCTGAGTAGGCTCCTCACCTACTCTATTGGCTCACGGGCGTGTACCCTTTACCCACTTCAATTTCCATTCCCGACAATCCACCAGCTCCCCACGTAACATGCAGTCTCGCACGCTCCAAACGAATATATATATATAAGCTCTGTAAATTTAGAAAAAAAAGAAAATAATTATTTGAGAGTAATTTTGAGTGACGTGGAATCTGTATAAATTAACACAGCTATATAAGGATATTCTTGCAATTCTCACTATAGAAAAAAATATATATAAATAGACCGTGAGATATTAGTAATTGATTAACGTGAAATAATTTGTAACCTTTTTTATAAGTGGAGATTTTTCATCATTCCACGTAAAGGGCGTATTTATCCTAGAGAATTTCACGTGGGTGGTGAGACTTGAATAGGCATGGTATAGACTTGTCTCTTGCTTTGACTAATTTTGAAAACTTTTCTTTTGCTGTATAAAAAAATAAAAAAAATAAAAAACTAAATCTTTTGGGAAGTTGCTGTCGATCTAGCCAAGAAAATTATTCTTTGTAATAGGATGAAAATAATATTGTGTTTCAATCATAAAACTTTTAGACTAGTCTTTGGAGCAATATATATACACTTTTTATAATGATTTTGCATGGATACACAAGTTTTTTTTTATATTAACTTTTTTACCTCAAATAAAAAAAATAAGCTTACATCTAGGGGCTAATTAGTTTTTTTGTTTTTAAGCATAATAAAATAACTTAATTACTTTAAACTAAAATACATTAAACTATTTTCAAACTCTTCCATCCTTTCATCTTGGTTTTTTTTGTTATTATTAAGTTGACCTAGATGTATTTTTGTATTTGAATATATATTAGAAATTATTTATTAAAAAAAAAACACCTTCCATGCCAGCAAGTATGCGGCGGGTGCCGCGTAGTTCATTGACCAAATATCATTTTCCATGTTGGTGTTTGAATCATTTTAATGTCCTTTCCATGATAAGATGACACAAGCAACCAGTAGCTTCTAATTTAGCATTAATGATATTTTCTTTTCTTTTCTTTTTTTTTTTTTTCTTCTCTACTCAATTTTCATGCCTTTCCCTTTAGAATTTCAAACCGGTCCTATATTTTTTTATTCCTTTATATTTGTTCCTTTTTTATTATTATTTGTTTTATTTTAGATAATTTATAAAATTAAATTATTTTTTTCAATTTAATTCCCCTTCAATGTTTTTCATCTTTCAAATTTGATCAATATTCTTTTGATTATTGTTTTTTTTATTTGAAATATGTTTCCTATTAAATTTTATCATCATTCTTTTCATGACAATTTATTTTTGTTTTTTTACCTTAAAAAATTTTAAATTGATATTGTTTTTTTATTGTTTTTTAACACTAAATTGTATGGGAATTGAGCTTCTAAATAAATCCTGGGTCTAAGATTTTAGGGTTACAAGTTTAAGAAATTAATCCAAATTTAGAAGGTTGGGCATAGTTTTCTTGTTTTTTTTTATTTTGTTAAGCTCTTATTTTTTTTAGTTTCATCAGCTAACATTTATTCATTGGAGTTAGGCTTTGTTATTTTTTATTTAGTTACTTTTTATAGAGTTTTGAATAGTTTACAAAATGACTTAGTTACCCTGGTAAATTTTTTAAATTAATTTTTTTTATTTTATCATTTAATAGGATGTTAATTTTCTTTTCTAGTTTCATTCTTCTTGGAGTTTTTTTTATATGGGCTCATGATTTTCTTCAGTTTACTTTCTATTTATTTATTTCGGTCACATCACTTACACTAAGGGTTTGTCGACTTAGCTTGGGTTAACTTAATTTTAAAAAAATTATTTTTAATTTAATATTTTTTACATTTTATTTTTTAACATTTCATTTTTTAAAAAAAATAATATTTTTTCTGTTATTGGAGCAATCCACAATTAAACAACGCGGAAAGCTATATTGAATGCAACAATGAAAATCGCTGTATGTTTTAGCTTTTTAAAAGTTTTAATAAATTGCTCTTTTTTTCTAATGTCGGGTATCTTGCTTTGATTGAAAGACAAAACAATTCCTTTTAAAAACATTATGTTTTTTTTTTAAAATAATAGATGTTATCTTAATATCATTTTTCAAATTAAAAAAACAATTAAAAGTATTAATTATTTAAGAAATAATCATATTACAAAGAAAACCAATTAACCTCTTGATTTCACTGTAAACTAAGAAAGAAAGTATTATAAATTCGCATAATGCTTTTCTTTTTTAGGCTCTTGGAGAATTTTATACTCTGGTTATCAAATTATTTTTTTAATTTTATCTTTTTATATTATATTAACTTAAATTTGGACATGATAATGTCTTTTGGTTAGCTTCTCACGGAGTTCCCATAATGTTGAAAAAATATCTCAACATTGAGGCAATAGACAAAATATAATAAGATTTTTTTCTTAAAACAAATGGAAACTTATGGAATTTGACACTGAAATAAATAAATAAATAAATAACAACATTTTTTTTCCTTTTTACCATACATAAGGCACGTGATTTGGAATTTTGGTCCTTAAAGATTTTTTTATTTTTATTCTTGTTTATTGAGATTTTGATATTTTAGTTCTATACTTCATTTGTTTTGTGTTTGAATCCCTGAATTTTATAAGAAAAGAAAACGTCATAAAAAAAAAATGAAAAAGAAAGCGGCTGGTTTGCTGCATTTTAGCAATAAACAAAATGCAGATTTTGGTGTCAATAGGTGGGACTAAAATAAACAAGAAATAAATAACAGTAATTGAAGTGTAAGAAACACTTATGAAATGTCAAGAGTTTTGTTTTGTTTTTTTTTTTTAAAATCTACGAACAAGATATAACACATGAAAATAGAAAGAAAATCATATAAGAAAATCTACTAGGAACTTTTGGAGTTTTCCTCGAGGACGTGTAGCTATGTTACCTTTGTTTTCTTCTTTGATTTTTCAGCTAATGCTATTTTTCTCGCAACAAAATTGAGGACGCATTTTTATGCAGTAAAAGACAAGCTTTACATGTATTTATTAGGAAATTCATAATAATGTTACTTCTCCAAATTTGCTTTGATGTTTGAATTGAGAAGTGGTTAAAAACTTAGTTCTTCCACGCTTTTTATCAATTAATGATGTTATTTTTCTATTATTCGTTTTATTCTTAACATTGATGGAGTAATAGAGTTGAATATAACATTTTGAAAATTTTTTGACAGATGGAGTTCAAATGGTTATTCATGCCATGTTGAGAGTCATTTAGGATGATTTTTTTTTTTGAAATATCTGGAATTAGGAGACAATAATTGAAAATAATGATGATGGAGGTTTTGGAAATTATTTTGCTTCTTTAGTGGTATAACTTATTAAAATCATTGTTTGGGATCTCCAATGAGAAGGTGTTTAATCGACGTACGATTTATATCTAGAAAAGAAGAAAATGATGAGCAGAGAGGAAATAAAATTTTCTAAATTTGTTTTCTAATATCCTAATTCTACATTAGGATTCTTAAATCTAAACCAAACATATTCAAATAATGAAAGTTGCCTTAAATCTCTCTGTAAATACATTTCTTTCCCTCTCCAATAAAAAAAATCTGGAAACAAATAATAAAGTCTCCCCTGCCCCTCCCTCTCAAAACAAATTTAAAACATATTATTGCCTGCAGTTTAATTGTAATACTATTTCATATGTATACTTATTTCCTTACTTTTCGTATAACAAACAAAAATAAATAATGAACCAAATTTGTAAACATGACTCTCTCAAGAATAGATGTAAGTGGAACAAAAATATTTGATAGAAAGAAAAATAAAAAAGCAGATTTTCAAAAAAAAATCTAGTTATTCTAAAAATAAAATACCTTTTGGAATTGTCTATTTATATGCACAATTATGACAATTGATTTAACATTATTTTATTTTAACAAACACAACTTTTTATTTTAAATGACATAAATCTATTTTAAATCAAATTTCTTATTCACCCCTAACAATTAGTCATATGAATGGAAGTTGTTTAATCAAGATAAACCATGAGAAAGAGAGATTAATAGTGATATTTTTATTTCTTTTTCTTTTTTCTTTTTATTTTTGTAATAAATTAGCAGTGTTTTTGGAAGAGAAATTATATATATAAAGAAAAGAAATCAAGAAAAGGAGTTATATCCCAAACCTCTAATATATTTTTTTAATGAAAACAATTAATTATTAACTTCAAATATGAAATTATATATATAATGTTGAAGGTTGAAGGTTGAAATTTAATAAAAAAAAACATATATAATAAATACATGAGACCAGGATAACTATACAGAAAGCAAATTAAAAGAAATTACGAAACTCAATTCCCAAACAACAAAATACTAAAATTTTAAAAAAAACTAAATGAAAAAAAAAAAAAGAATATTGACTTCTTGCATGGTAAAATTGAAAAAAAAAACATCAATTAAAAATAACAAAATAAAAAGAACCGAGCAAACCCGAGTTAACCTGCAAAACTTGTAACCCGAGTTATGAAATTGAGATAACCTTATGGAAAGAAATTAAAAAGATATGAAGCTCAATTAAAATATAAAGGTTCAATTATAAAAGGATGTAAAAAATGATTATAGTCAAAATAGATTAGCCTTTCAAACCCGCAACTCAAGTCATGAGATTAGAATAATCCTATTAAATCAAATCAAAAAAATTATGAGATCCAATTTCCAACCAACCTAATATTGAAAGAAATATATATAAAAAAGGTGTCAATTAGAAAAAGTGTCCCCAAAATAATGACTTGAATCAACCTATGTTAACTTGTTAAATTCGTGACCTTTGTCATGAGATCAAGATAAATTTATAGAAACCAAATCAAATAAAAATTATGAAACCTCGCTTCCAATAGATCTAATGTTAAAGGTTAAAATTGAGAAGAAAAAAAAACTAAATCCATGAGACTAGTATATAACCCAATAGAAATGAAAAAAAAAATACAAAGCAAAATTCCCAAAACAACTTAATATTGAATAATAAATTTGAAAAAAAAAAAAATATAGGTTAAAGGTGATTTTTTTTTCATTTTGGCCTTTAATATTTTGTTTATTAGAATTAGGCTTTCTAATTTGTTTTGATATGGGTTTCATGGGGGTTATCATCGTCTCATGCCTCAGATCGCAGGTTTTAGAGGTTAATCATGGTTGGTCTGAGTTGATTTAAAGTGTTGTCATCTCAACATTTTTTTAATAAAAATAACAAGACAAATATGTCACTATTTAATTATTTAAAAATTGTTTCGTCTAGTCTACATCAAATTTTTTACTTCATGATGTCTGCATGTTTTTTTATAAATTGAAAAAACAAATAATTTAACACACAGCATAGCGCAGATCAAAAAATACTAATTTATAGCTATAAATGGAGGAGCACTCATCTCATTTTCAGCTAGGATTTCTCCTAACAAACCACCACAATATCATTTTCAAAAAATGTCATTATTTTATTTTGTGTATAAAGTTAAGATAAAAAGAAACAAACAAACAAATAAAATATATTATAGTTAATTGCTAGATAAAGAAAGGTTTGTTGGGATCAAACAGATTTTCATAAAACTTTTCCAATTAATTATTGGAATAAAAAATATTCTTACAAAAATTTTCAATTAGGTACTAGGATCAAGAATATTTTCATAAAAATCATCTAGTTAATTGCTGACATCAAAAAGATTCTCATGAAATCCTTGGGTTAATTATTGAGATAAAAGGTTTTGTCTTAGAAGAGACACACTTTGAAGAGAGAAAGAACAACAAAGATACTGAGAGAAAAGAAAACAAATAAAGAAAACGAAAGAATAGAAGGCATAGAGGAAATTATGTAAGGAAAAATATAAAAAGAAAGAAGAAGAATAAAAGTAAACAACAACATTTTCTTTGCAAAAAAAAAAAAGCCATCAACACCCATCCCTTTTATCTTCCGCCACTACTAGGATAATTCCAGCTACTTCCAGTCAACCCCAGCCACTTAGAAATATTTCTTTTGATCCCTAAATTTATATCTGATTTTTTTTAATATGATATTGAGTATTTTATTATTATAAAGAATTGATTATTATTGATAGTTTTCAATCTACTATAAATGATTGCTATTATATGATGGATGTTGACATTGCTTTTGAATGGTTATATTGTGTTTGATTTGTGATATTGTGATGTTAGTTTTGGTTTTTTTTTTTTTATGTGGTAATGTTGTGTTGATTTTTTGTTGTGTTGTTTTTTTAATTTGTTACTTTGCATGTTTGGGGTTTTACACACAAGTTTTTTGTGTATTAAAGCTTTTATTATCCGTGTACCGACCTAAGATGACTGAATTGTCAATTGGCTTTATCCTTAAAAGTTAACTAGAAAAATAATGAAATCACTTGTTGCATAACTTTATTGTGTGCAAAATATTTTTAAACCGTTGTTTTTATAATAACAAAAAACTTTGTGATTATTATTTAGATATTCTTGTTGCGTATTAAGAGTTTTCATTATCCATGTACCAACCTAAGATAATTGATCCATTAATGGGTTTTATCCTAAAAAGTTGACCAAAAAAACAATGAAACTACTAAGTACATGACTTTATTGTGTATCAAATATTTCCAAACCTTTCCTTATAATAAACAACTTTGCAATTATTGTTTTGAAATTTTTGTTGTATATTAATGATTTTTATTATCCATGTATCAACCTAGGATAAATGAATCATTGAAGGGCTTTATCCTTAAAAGGTGATTGAAAAGATAATAGATTCTCTTAATACATGATTTTATTGTTTGTAAATTTTTTATCTTCTATTTATTTATCAATGTGTGCAAATATTCGATCATAATTTTTCTTATGTTAGGTTATTACTTATCATTGTGAGTAGACTCATGTTGGCTTAACGTGACCCAAAAAATACTTATTGAGTGTGAGTTGTTATTTTTTGTTCCATTTTAGACATAACCCATGAAATGGGCTCAAAGCCTAATTGTCATTTGATATCCTCTCAAGTTTGATGCCCGTGTTTTTAAAATAAGAATTGTGATATCCCACATCGGAAGCGAGTGTCCAGAGCCAGGGCCTTATAAGTGGTGCTGGTTGCTAACTTGTTGGACGCATTTTGGGAAGTCAGACCCCACGGTGGGCTCGCTTCTGCAAGAACAAACCCGTGCAGGTCTGTGGGACCCAAAGCGGACAATATCTTGCTAGTGAGGTGGGGTGTTACATTTGGTATCAGAGCCGAGGACGGCTCGTCTTAAGGTGGGGGGATTGTGATATCCCACATCGAAAGCGAGTGTCCAGAGCCAGGGCCTTATAAGTGGTGCTGGTTGCTAACTTGTTATACGCATTTTGGAGCGTCAGGCTCAGAAGTGGGCTCGCGTCACCAGGAACAAAACCGTGAGGGCGGTAAGGCCCAAAGCGGACAATATATGGCAAGTTGGGTCGGGCCGTTACAAGAATAGAATCTTATAGCCAGCCTCATATTGCAAATTATTTTCTTAGAATTAATAGCTTTTTATCAAATATGCATATACGAGTTTAAGTCAAATTTAGCAAAGCACAATAAATATCATAGTCATGAAAAATAAATAACAATCCAACTTATCTTAGATAAGATATTGTATGGTAAAGTTTACTTTTCATTTAGCATAACAAGCCCCTTACTTAGAATTTTAAAAAATAGTTAGGATTCTTATTACCATAAAACTAGGTTACAACTTATTTTTTCTTTTTCTGTTTTCTATTTTTACCAACTAGCTCGTCGAGATGTCTCACGCAACAATTATTATTGTATTTTAAAATTAAATTAGAAAGCATGTATTTTATGAAAATTTGATAATGTATTTTTTTTTTAATTATTCTTAGAGTGTGTTTGTTTTTTAGGTAACTTTTTGTGGTTATGGTTTGAAAAAAAATAAGTTTTAAAAAAGTGCAGTTAGCTATGGATAGTTGGATTTAGATACGTGTTTGGTAAAAATTTTGGTTGAAGTTTATGTGTAGCAAAAAACATGTTTAACATGTTTGGTACGAAACTCAGTTAAAAAACATGTAAAAACTAATTCAAAAAAATTACGTTTCAAACTCAATTTTTAATATGCCCCGCAACATGAAACTCAGTTTAGTGTGTTACCAAATATCTTGCTATGTTTGTTTCCCTGCAAACACAAAAACAAGTTAAAAACAAACGCAGTCGTAATATTGTTACCAAAACTCATGTTTAGACTTCAAGTAAATTTCTTACTATTTTTCAAAAATATAATCTAAATAGACTTTGTTAACACTATGGGTAAACATTTTGTTTTTTAATGACATCTTAATACCTTTTAAACATAAATTCTTCACAAATGTTTTATATAATTTTATAAATTTACAGTTAAAAACTCACTTGCATTATTACCTCATGTTATTAGACTTATTAAAAGAGTATATACTAAAATTGTTCATAAAAAACTAGTATTTTACCTATATACTAAACCTAACCAATCACAAATTCAAACTTTTTCACTAATAAACCAGGTGTCGAGCTACCAAAAATATAAACTTACTGCATTATAATAATGCCACCAGCATTTAATAGATAAATTAAAGTATAAGAATTATAGTGTAAAGTTAAAAACATGCACAACTACGTGATTTACATACCATCTCTGCTTCCTGGTTGAACTAACCTAACTAATTTTTTTCTTAATATTATTGTCTTGAGGAGGGTTTTTTTTTTATCATAATTTTGTTGAGTCATTTTATGCTTTAATCAAAATAATATTTTCTCTATGACCATATTTTTAAGCATGGTCTACGTATTTATTGATTATCAAGTTTGCATTTGCCATATTTTCGAATGAAATTTGTTCTTTCTTGTCTTGATCTTTTTACTTTTCAAAAATAGTTAAATAATCAAATTATTTTTAAAAACAAATAAATACTAAATTTCCTATCAATGGCTCTTTTATCTTTTCCATTATGGTTTTTTTATCACATGAACACGAGGTGATTTGGTAATTTACTAAATATAAATATTATTAGAAAAAAAAAATATTTGTTGACACGTGCGGTGCATGCTTCAGAAAGTGGATTGTGCTGGTGGGCTTTAAGTGGCGTGTGCGGCATCGTCCGATGGCCAAACACTAGATTCCAGGGTGGTATTGGAATCTCCTCGATGTCTCCTCCATGCCTAGGCAGCTCGTGCAGTAAGCGGACCTACGATTTGGCGCCGAGGATCTTTCTTACCCTTCGTTTCTCTCTTCTTCTTCTTAATTTTCATGTCAAACCCTTTAATTTTTCAAAGCAACTCTTTAATTTGTTTTTCTTCAAATTTGGTTATTATTCTCTTTATTACTATTTATTTTATTTGAAATCATTTAAAAATTAGAATTGTTTTTCAATTTCATTCTCTATTTTTTTTTCATCTATCATATTTGGTCCTCATTCTTTTTATTACAATTTTTTTAATTTTTTTTCTTGATTTATTTTATTATTTTAATTTCATCCCTCATTCTTTTCTTTTATTTAATATTTATACTAGATTTGGTCCTCGTTTCTTTTATTACTACATTTATTGATTTTTTAATTGTTTTTATTCCATCCATCATTATTTTATTTCATTTAAATTTTATATCAGATTTGTTCCTCATTCTTTTGATTGCTATTTGTTTTTTTTTTTTTTTAATTTTTGATGATCTGTAATTTTGCTTCATGATTTTTTTAGGCTTTTCTTCTATGGAGTAATTCAGTCTCATGACCCGGATCATAGATTTTAAAGAATAGCTCGGTTTGACTTCAATCTTTTTTTAGGTTCCTTTTTCAAAATTAATTTTTTTTTTCAATTTCATCCTTTGATATTATATTAATAGGCCTTCAGCTTCAAGAGTTTTGCTGCTTTATTTTCTATGGGGTTATCTCAATCTAATATTCCAAGTAATAGATTAGTCGAGTTAACTCGTGTTGACTCGAATATTTTTTTTTTTGAAGTTTTTTTCATTGATTTTTTTTCAGTTTTATCTTTTATGATTTTGTTTGCTTGAGAGTTAACTTTTATTATTTAATTTAATTTTTTTTGTATGGGGTTAACCTACCCTCACAAGCAAGGCCCAAGTTTGGCATACTGACTAGAGTCATGCTCTTTCGTTTTTTTTTAAACTGATTTTTTATTTCATTTTTTATCGTTTGATTTGCTAGTAACTGAGCTTTGATTTTTTTTTTTTATGAGATTATCCCATTCATATTTAAGTTTTGTTTTGTTATAAAAAAACATTACTGAGATCTTTTAAGAATATTTATAAGGTATCTTTTTTTATTAGTCATTATTGTTTTTTTGTTTTTTTTTTCATTGCTTGCTTCTTTTTATAATGATATTATTAAATTAATTAATCTTATTAAATCTATTCTAATCAATAACTTGGGTCTTAAATTTTTCTTGTGTTTTTAAAACACTATCATTGTATGAGTATTTTTTTTAATGTTAAAAGAAATTTGACTAAATCTACAATATAGGGCGGATCACTTATTAAGTATTCTAAATAAAATCTTAGCAATCAATCCACTTCAATATCCCACTTCAATTAACTCAATATATATCTATAAGTAAATAGTATGCCCGTCATGAGCTTAATCTCTATCGTTTCGTTAAGTGATAGTTCAATTTCTTCATAGTTTTCTTCACTTTGTTGAATTTAATAGACTCTCTCTTCCTCTCTCTCTTTATATATATATATATATATATATATATTGTAGTAGGTGGTAGAGACAATCGAATATCAAAGTTCTTTGTAGTAGGTTTGGTCACCTAAAAGTCCATCATGTTCGTGACAAAATAAATGAGTGAGTAAGTCCAGCATAATTTGTAAAGACTTTGGAAGAACATAGTCAAGGGGACCGATTTGACAATGAAAAATGACCTACGAGAATTAAAAAAAAAAAAAAACTGAAAGAGAAGGCAAATTCACTTAGCATATAAACACAATTTAGTATTAACTTTAACCATGTAATTACTGTTTTACTATTCCCAAAAAATCCAATGGTGATGGTGCTGGGGTTTTTAGAACTTTTCGCATGCGTTAACAAATTGACTACGGGGAGTGTGTATGTATTTTTTAGCATAGTAAAATAATAAAATAATTGAATTATTCTCCAAGTTAAAAAATTTAAAACTAAGAGATGAGGGTGTTTTTATTAAAAAAAAAACACACACACAAAGTAGAATGACATCTTTACCCTTGATATATATATATATATACATATATATACATATATATATATATATATATATATATATATATATATATATAATTGTGAGTTCAAGGGCCTTTTGGTTTTTTCACTATGATTTTTGGTTACTGTTTAATTTTGCGAGTGTTTATATTTGTTATTATATAATTAAATAAAAATAAGTTTTCTTAAGAAGTTATTAAACCAAGTGAAATCCATGACTAGAATCACAAGTTTGGTGGATTTAATGTATGAAGCTCTAGTTAATCTAATATGTCATTGCCTCAATATTAAAAAAAATATATCATCTTGAATATTTTTTTAAACTAAATCATATTTTTACCAAAATTTCAGGATACCTTTAAACTTACTTAGTCAATAGAGTTATATTATGGCAATTCCCAAATAGTTTAATTGAAAATCATGATAAACAAAGCTTAGGTTAATAATTTTTAAGATTAGCATGGTAGAACCGATTAAATATCAATGCCAAAGAATTCCCTATGATCTAGACTTTTTCTTACATTCAAATTTGTTTTTGGGCAAACCCATAGCGTAGCATGAGATAGTATATAATATAATAGTTCATTACATTATAATTACAAAAGAAACTGAAACGGGTGCTGAAGCTTTTATAGCAATTCCTATTGTAACACAAGACACATAAACACAACTGATTACAATAGTGAATCTACAATCTTTTTCTTTTTTTCCTTTTGCAATTGCTCAATTCCTTTTGTTTTCAATCTCATCTTTTTTTTTTGTTTTGTTTATTTTGGATTAGAACTTATGGTTTGTTTTGATTTGGTTCACATGGAACTCTCATGATGCCGGGGAAAGAAAAAACATTCAATCAATATTTAGTTTGGATAAAAAAAATCAATCTCATTGATTTAACACGTTTAGACGATGGATGCATGTTTTGAATTTGACAAATCATTTTTTTTTTCTGTTTTCTTTTTCTTATTTTTTTCTCTCCCCTCACCTCGATTTCCATGCCAAGTACTCTTGAAAGATCAAAATGGGCTTTCAAACTTTTTTTTTTTTTTTTTATCAAATGTGATTCTCATTCTTTTTTTATTATTGATTTTACCGATCATTTTTTTTTCTATCAATTTCATCCTTTAATATTTGGTTTGTTAGAAAATTGGATTTGTTAACTTTTTATGCTCCTTCTATATGGTAATCTCAATCTCATGATCTAGATCACAAGTTTTCAAGGTTGAAGTGAATTTATTCTAGTCTTTTTCTTAGGTTGCTCTTTTTTTTTAAATGAGGCTTCTTTTTTTTTTTTGCATCCTCCATTACTGAGTTAGTTAGGGATTGAGCTTCGTAGTTATTTTTTATTTTTATTTTATGAGATAATTTTATTCTCATGACCCGAATCGTGGGTTTGGAAGGTTCGTCTAGATTGACTTGGGTGTATTTTTTTTTTTTTATCTTTTTTTAAAATTAATATTTTTTGCAGTTTCATCCATCAACATTGTGTTGATTTGGAATTGAGGTTCATCATTTTTTTTTTCTTTTCTCTTTCTATGTGGTTATTATGGTCTCATAATCTTAGTCATAGTTTTAAAGGGGTAATCCGAGTTGTCTTAGTTCTTTTTATTTGTTTTCTTTAAAATAATATATATATATATATTTTTACAGTTTTGTCATCCAATATTGGGTTGGTTGGTAGCTGGGCTTTATAATTTTTTTAAATTACTTTCTATAAGGTTATTTCGTTCTGATAATCCATACAAGTGGTTTGAAAGGCTTGCTAGAGTTGACTAAAGTTTTTTTTCTTTTTTTTTTTAAATATAACTTTTTTTTCATTTTCATCTTTCTTGCTAGGGTTGATTCAAGTTTTTTTTTTTTTAAATATAACTTCTTCTTTTTTCATTTTCATCTTTCAACATTGGGTTTGTTGGGAATTGGGTTTCATAATTCCATTTTATTTGATTTTTATAAGGTTATCACATTCTCATGACACATGTTATGAATTTTACCGGTTACCTAAATTGACCCAAGCTGGTTTTAAAATGTTATTATATTGATTTTTTTTTCAATCTCGTCCTCCAATATAGGGTTATTTGAGAATTGAGCTTCATAATTATTTTTTGTTTGCATTCTATGATATTATCACAGTCAAAAGACTCGGATCATAAATTTTACAAGTTAACCATGATGGATTAACTCTAGTAAATCTGTTTTGTCATTATTTCAATATTTAAACAAAAAGTATATGGTTTATTATGTTACTATCTCAGCATTTAAAAAAGTTGTTGTTCAATATGTATTATATTTCAAATTTATAATTAAATTATATATTTTATATAAAAGAAATGCTAGCTGTACATTTATTTAATTTTTTTTGTTTAAAAAGAATTGATTCAACCAGTGGTGGAGCGCGGATTACGGATCCAAGTAGTTAACTATACCATATTATATCAATACAAGTACATGAAGGTTAAGAGACATATATTATTAATGTAGTGTTTTTTGGAAGCAAACTCTGTCTAGGTTTGGAGGCTCTTTTGTACTTGGCATAAGTTTCTTGTGATTGAAAATCCATCACCTCGAAGGAATAATAATAAAAAAATAAAAATACTTTGTTTTTTCACATCCTGCCCTTAGCTTCTCAGCTTTGAGTTAGTGCCGTGTTGTGCACGAGTTGTCTACTGGAGTATACAAAGAGTTTGGTATGCTTAAAAGTTATTTTTAAATAGAGTTGTGTACATATAAAGAATTTTATCTATTAATTTTAAATAAAATTAATGTTAAAATTATCTTTCTATAAACAATTCTAACATAGTTTTTACTCTTTCAAAAACTCTTTGAGGTGAAAAATAAGTTAGTGTTTTCTCATGCCCTTTTATAACAGAGTGGTAAGACCAGAAAACAATGTCGCAGTCATGCTATGGACACCAGATAAAAGACAATAAATTATTTTAAAGCTAGAAGATTAATTATTGCTTCAATCTATATCTTCGTGATCTTTTTTACATCAATAAATACTATAAGTTAATTTTTTATTGTTAATTTAGATGTCTGACATATTTTATAGAAACTAGATCACCAGAGTTAAAAAAAAAAAAAAAAAAAAACCTTTTTATTTAATGTGCTCTGCCATTGTATCCTATTGAAAGTTTGAAACCTCATCGTTATCGTCTTAGAGAATTTTCTCAAATGATACCATCTTGTAAATATAATCATGACTTAAATATGATATTAATTATTAAAATTAAAAATAATCCATCTAAAAATATTAATTAATGCGTATGCGATATTTCTACAAAATAAAATTATAAAAATGTTCACATTTCAATGATGATTTGAATTAAAAAATCTAAATCATAATAAAATTATTCATTTCTATGATTAATTAATGTAAAATTTATAATTTTATTTCCATGAAGAGTAATAATGAATAAAGAGAATTAAAAATATATTTTTAAATTCATATGAAAAAACACAAAATATAACATCATTAAATCTATTTACTTGAGATATAACTCAATTAAGTTTAAAGTTGAACCAAATATCCAATTGATCAAGTTAAAATTAATTTTATTGAAATTCAATCAAATAAAAAATTAATTTTGATAAATCATATTTAATACATGATTTCAACCATATATATATATATATATATATATATATATATATATATATGGATCAACTAGCCATGTATTAGAATGTTCACAAAATTAAGTTGAATTTGACAACTACATTAATGTATGTCAGTAACATTATCATTGACATAATTGATATATATTAAAATTGAATTTGACATCTTATTAATACAATTGATATTGATGCATGCTAGAATTGGATTTGACACCTACACTATAATGATTGATGCATTTCAATAGCATTACCACTATCATAATTAATTATTTTCACTTTAATACAAAAAAATATAAATTTTAAAAAAAAAATATTAGGGTAGATTATATTTTTACCCTTTTAGATTTATTAATAACTTACTTCTGGTGTTATAATTTATAGCTTTTCAATGTTACCCTTGTGGTTTTTAATTTTGCGTTTTACTACTAACCAACTAACAAGAAGTTAACTTTATCATATTCTATTTAAAAAAAAAAGAGTGAGAAGTTAAAAAGATTACGTGTTCAATTAAAAGAAAGAAAACCCTACTTAAATCTTGTGAGGAAATTCTGACTTATCTTGTGTATTTATTAAGCTTTATTTGTTTTTACGTTTTAAAAATATTTTTTTAAAAACATTAATTTTTTTTATTTCAAATTAATATGTTTTTAATGTTTCTAGATTATTTTGATACGCGGATATCAAAAATAATTTTTAAAAAATACAAAATATATTATTTTAATACATTTCTGAGTGGAAAACAGTTTAAAAAGCAACTGCAGCCACACTTTCAAATAGAATTTGTATTTAGTACAAAATTCGCCACCATATTATTCTTGAATAAACAATAAAGTACTCTTTAATTATAAAATAATGGAGAAGATTAAATAAAATGAAAAATGGTGGCTAAATTATAAATTGTACAAATTTAAACTACTCTCAAGGATAAATTACTTTATTACTAAAGTAGGTAATAACATATTTGAATTAAGATATAATTGTTTAATATGTTATGATAATAATAGAGTTACAGACGCATTACTTGTTTATAGTTATAGCTGTAATAATAGACAAGAAACCATTACATAAATAAAGACAAAAACTTTATACACAGTTAACTATTTAATGAATCTTATTGTATTCTCCATGTTTCAAAGTGACATCTCCTACCATAAAAAAAAAATAACACTATACAAAATATTTAAAAAATAACATGGTTTAGAGAATTGCGAATAATTTATGTGATTCGTAAGTCGTAAATATAATTTTCAAATTCTTTAGAATTATAAAATTTGAAAGGCACATGATTTATGATTTAATAAGGAGAGAAGATAAAGGAGAAATAAAAAAAGAAAAAAAAATAAAATGATTTCAGAGATACATTGAAACTGTAATGATGACACAATCAATATCATTAAAAAGATCTTGACAAGACGAGTTCAATAATACAAAAAAATATACCAACAATAACCAAAATGGATCACACGAGTGAGGTGATATATTTTTTTATTTTTTTCTCTCTCCTAATAAATCACTAGGAGGAGAGAGAAAAACAAAGAAAAGAAAATAATTTTGAAGGCACACCGAAATTCCGATGACGATATCACCGGTATTGTTAGAAAGTTCTTGATAAAACGAGTTCAACAACATCAAAAAAAAGTCATAAACAATGAATATAGTGGATCACACGAGATGTCCAAAGATGTCAAGACTCACTTATCTTTAGATTGCTCATATGACTCACTTTAATCATTGTTGATGATTTTTTATAGTGTTATTAATTTTGTTTTGTTAATATCTTTTCAACAGGATTAGTGATATCATCATCAAAATTTTGAAATATCTTTTTGTCTCTCTCTCCTTATTAAATTCTGTATCTTTTAAATTTTATAATTTGTAAGAGTCCAGCAATACTATGTCCACTTGCCATGATTGTTTTTCTTTGTTTTGTCAAGAAGCACACTAGCGTCGCCTTCCATTATCTTCCTCCCACAAAACTTATCTTGTCTTATCATAGGAATATAATAAGGTTTCAACAATTTGCAGTGAAGGCTTTTGTATCGTAGTCGGTTGTCTTTTTTAAATTGTTTTTTATATAAAAATATTAAATTAATATTATTTTAATCGTTTGTTTATAGTTTTGAAGGGTTGTGTGAAGAATAAAATATAAATCTAAAAAAAATTTATTTTGAAGTGAGAAAATGATGTTCTAACTAGGAGCAATCATATTTTCTATGTTTGCTAATCTTAATCAATACACTAAATATACTCGTGTTAATTTAAAATCATGTTAAGAAATCTGCTTATTCTGTTACTTTATTTTTGTATTTCAACCAATATGCTTATTGAAAGACCCTTTCATATCACGGTAACTTCTGTTTTTTTTACTAGCAACGTATATAAAAATTGTTTGATTAACTAAATAGGACTCCATCAATATTTTGTTATTTAATTTTGCATGCAAAAAATTATTATACAAAAATTCTAATCAATCATGCAAAAATTAAAAATTAACACAATTTAGAGAATTGCAAATTGACTTATATGATTCGTGAGTCAAAAATATAATTTTAAAACTCTTTTAAATTGTTAAATTTAAAAGACACGTGATTTAATTAGGAAAGAAAATATAGGAGAAATAGAGGGGGGAATCCAAGAGATATATAAAAATTTTGATGATGACATAATCAATATCATTTGAAAAATCTTGATAAAATAATCTAACGACCCAACAAAAATTGCCAACAATAGGCTAGACAAGTGGGATAATTTTTTTAATTCTTTTCTCTCTCCTCTCTTTTCACATGTCACTAGGAGGAGAGAGAAAAAAACAAAAAAAGAAAAAAATAATCTTAGAAGCACATCGAAGCTCCGATAACGACATCACCTGTATTGTTGGAAAGATTTTTATGAGACGGGTCCAACAACACCAAAGAATATCACAAAACAGTGAACAGAGTGAGCAACATGAACTGTCCAAAGATATCGAGGCTCACTTGTTTTTGAACCGCTTATGTAATCCACTCTAGTCATTGTTAATAACATTTATTGATATCATTGGATTGATCTTATCGATATCTTTTTAATAGTACCAGTAATGTTATTATTAAAGTTTTGATGTGTCTTCAAAATCTTTTTCGAACTCTCCTTATTAAATTCTATATCTTTTAAATTTTATAATTTGAAAGAGTCCAGCAATACTATATGTCTGCCTAGATTGTTTTTCTTTGTTTTGTCAAGAAGCACACTATTGTCGCCTCCCATTATCTTACTCTCACAAAACTTTTCTTGTCGTATCAGATGAAAATAATAAGGTTTCAACAATTTGCAGTGAAGGGTTTCGTATAGTAGTTGGTTGTGTTTTTTAAATTGTTTTTTATATAAAAATATAAATTAATATTATTTTAATTTTTTTTTTATAGTTTTGATGTGTTGTGTGAAAAATAAAAACTAAATCTAAAAAAATATTATTTTGAAGTGAAAAAATGATGTTCTAACTAGGAGCAATCATATTTTCTATGTTTGCTAATCTTAATCAATATACTCATGTTAATTTAAAATATCTTAGTTAAATTAATATACTCATGTTAATTTAAAATCATTTTCAGAAATATGCTTATTCTGTTAATTTAAATAATTCTCATTTCTCATAAAATTCATGACAGTAGTCGCAACATACATGGCAAACCTGCAATCTCGTAAATAAATATGGAAAATGAATATATAATAGATCTATAAAAATAAAAATAAAAGTTAAAAAATTGTTTTATACAATCTAATAAGTCTTCTTCTTGTATGCGATTTTTCACCGGGCAACATCTCTGCAAATGCCATGGAGATTGAATTTTTTTTGTTAGAGGGGGCCTCTAGAGCTACTGTTTGAATGTTTAATGAGAGATAGAAAAGGGATAGAAAGATTGAGAGATAAAGAGGGGGCTCCAAGGCTGCTTTTGGTATGCTTAATTCATGAGTTTTTTTCTTTACTCTTTAGTAGTCAGCTATGCAAGGGGATGGTTGAGGTTTGCTAGGGTTAAAAAAAAAAAAACTAAAAAGTAGAAAGATTGAGAAAGGGATAGAAAGTTGGGAAAGGGATAAAAAAGATTGAGAGATAAAGAGCGGGGCTCCAAGGCTGCTTTTGGTATGTTTAATTCATGAGCTCTTCTCTTTACTCTTTAGCAGTCGGTTGTGCAAGGGGGCGGTTGAGGTTTGCTAGGGTTAAGGAAAAAAAAACTAAAAATTAGATGGAAGAAAGGTATTAATAATACTATCGAGTTTGGGCTTTTTATTTATATTTGATTCGGTTTGGTTCAGTCTGATTTATTCGATTTTAGCCTCTTAAAACCAAAACTGAACCAAATTGAATTGTTTTTAATTTTTCTAATCGATTTTTTTTATAATTAAGTTTTTTTGATAAAATTTTTCTAGTTTTCTCGGTTTCATCGATTTTTTTTATTTTTTTTACTCACCCCTAATATTTTGATGCTTGCTAATCTTAATCAATACATTAAATATACTCATGTTAATTTAAAATCATTTTAAGAAATATGCCTATTCTATTACTGTATTTGTCTTTCAACCAATCTACTTTCTAACTAGGATTTAAAAATTGTTTCATATCGCGCTAACTTTTATTTTTTTACCATCTTAATCAATATACAAAATATACCCATGTTAACTTTAAGAACTCTAAAACGCGTGGTGTTTTCACTGTAGCAGAGTTTTTTTTTTTTTGAGCAGTTTTTTTTTGGCTTTTTTTCTGTTTTTTTTTTGCTTTTGTTTTTTTTTGGAGCTTTTTTTTTCCTACTTTTGTTTCTTCTACATTTTTTTTACATTTTTTTCCTTTTTTTTTTACCCAAAATTGACTTCTTCTTTTTTTTCTTTCTTTATTTTTAATTTTTTTTCAAAATTATCTTTGCTAATTTTTTTAAATATTGAGCTGGTTGAAAATTTAACTATGTATCTTTTTTCTTTAAAACATTGTGGATTGCTATAATGTCATACATTTTTTTTTTGTGATTTGTTTATTCATTTTTTTTAAAATGGTTTTTGTAGATTTTATTTTTTTTATATTGAGTTGGTTGAGAATTTAGCTTTGTAGATTTTTTTTTAAAAAAAAAACAATATGGATTGCTGCAGTGTTTCCCTACATAGTTTTGTTTTGCTGCAGTATTCCCCACATATTTTTCAAAAAAATTATCTTTACCAGATTTATTTTTTCAATATTGAGCTGGCTGATAATCGAACTTTAGCTTTCCCCACATGTTTTTTTTATTTTTTTATTTCTTTTTTTTTTCCACAATTGTCATTTTTTACATATTTTTTTTTTCAAAATTATTTTTGTTGATTTTATTTTTTTGCTATTGAGCTGGTTGAAATTTTAGTTTTTTTGGTTTTTTCTTTAAAACACTGTAGCTTTCCCCGTGTTTTTTTCTCGCTTTTGTTTCCTTTTTTTTACATGTTTTTTTTTCATTTCTTTTACCCAAAATTGACTCTTTTTTTTTAAAAAATAGTCTTTGTCAGTTTTTTTTATATTGAGCTGGTTGAGAACTTAGCTTTTAGCTTTTTAAAAAAAAAAAAAAAACACTATGGATTGCTACAGTGTTCCCTTACATGTTTTTTGTTTGGCTGCAGTGTTTTCCCCACATGTTTTTTTAAAAAATTATCTTTGTCAAATTAATTTTTTCAATATTGAATTAGTTGAGAATTTAGCTTTAGCTTTCTCCATTTTTTTTTTTTTTTTTTAAATTTTTCCCAAAAATTTTTTTCTTCTTTATATATATATATATATTTTTCATAATTATTTTTGTTGATTTTTTTTTTACTATTGGGCTGATTTATAATTTAGTTTTTTTAAAAAAAAATTTCTTTAAAACACTAGATTGCTGCAGTATTTCTCTACAAGGTTTTTTATTAAATAATTTGTTTTTTAGAATTATCTTTGTCGATTTTATTTTTTTCATGTTAAGCTGATTGAGAATTTAGCTTTGTAGTTATTTAAAACACTGTAGATTGCTACAGTGTTTTCCCACATGATTTTTGCTTGCTACAGTGTTTCCCCACATATTTTTTTTCGATGTTTTTTTTCCAAATATGTTTTTGTCAAATTTATTTTTTCATACTGAACCGGTTAACAATTTAGCTTTTTTTCCTTAAAACATCGTTGATTGCTACAGTGTTTTCCCATATGCTTTTTTTTTCTTATGTTTTTTTTTTAAATTGTCTTTGTCGTTTTTATTGTTTTTGATATTGAGCTGGTTAAAAATTACAACTGTAGATTTTCTCATGAAACACTATAGATTGTTATAGTGTTTCCATGGATGTTTTTTTTCCTTTCGTTTTTTTTTTATATTTTCAAAATTATCTTTATTGATTTTTTTTTAATATTGAGCTGGTTGAGAATTATAGTTGTATATTTCCTCACAAAACACTATAGATTGCTACAGTGTTTTCTTAAATGATTTTAATATTTAGCTGGTTGAAAATTTAGCTTTAACTTTCCCCACATGTTTTTTTTTCATTTTTTTATTATTTGCTTTTTGCTTTTTTTTCTTCCAAAATTGTCATCTTCTTTTTTTCATTTTTTTTGTGTTTTTTTTATAATTGTTTTTGTCGATTTTTTTTTTTAATATTGAGCTGGTTGAGAATATAGCTTTGTAGTTTTTTCCTTTAAAATATTGTGGATGGTAACATTTTTTTTATATGATTTTTTTCACAAATCCACAATAATGCACAAGCATGCTAACCCGCGGCATCGCCGAGCATGTCACGCCTTTTACTAATATATTTACTTATTAATATATTATATTATTAATTATATTATTATAAATATTAATATTGTTATATTATATTATATAACTATTTTTTTCTTTTTTAATTTTTTTTAATGAATTTTTTTTGTTTGATTTAGTTTGTTAATGTTAATTTTTTTTATTTAGTTATCAGATTTTCATGATACGGATCTCGGGTTTGATGGGTTAGCCTGATTTGACAAGTTATTTTTTTCATTTAGTTTAATTTGTTAAAGTTAATTTTTTTTCTATTTAATTATCAGACTTTCATACTTTCATGACACGTGTCCTGACTTGACGGGTTAACTTGATTTGATGGGTTAACCTAGTTAATTCTGAGTAAATCCGTCATTTTTTTTCTATTTAGTTATCAAACTTTCATGATGTAAATCCCAGGTTTTACGGGATAACCTGGTTTAAAGAGTTAACCCAATTAATTCAATTTTTTTTCTTTTTCTTCATTAGTTTTTTCCTTTATGTTGATTTTTTTTCTTTGTTTTGTTTTTGAATTAATCTATTTAATTATCATACTTTTATGACACAACTTTATAACTAGACCTACATCCAATATTCTTGGGCCCGGTGTTGCAGTCAGGCTCACTTAAACTTGGGTCATGCAAGTTTAATTTTATTATTAATATTATAAATATTACTCTTAGGTTAGGCGTTGCAGCCAAACCAAAGATTCTTGAATATAGTTTTGCAGAAAAACCTAAGATTTTTAAATTTTTATTTGTTTTAATATTTTTTATGCAAAAAACATGACTCGCGGCATCGCGCGCGGGTCAAATATCTTGTAATGTATATAAAAACTGTTTGATTAACTAAATAGGACCCACGCCAATATTTGTTATTTAATTTTGCATATAAAAATTTATTATATAACAATTCTAATCAAATATTTTTTTTTTTTAAATTACAACTGAAAATATATTATTGAAATCTTTAAATCACAGCCGCAAAAGCTTCACCAATGTCAAACACTTGGATATAGCTTTGCAGAAAAACCCAAGATTTTTAAATTTTTATTTGTTTTAATATTTTTTATGCAAAAAAAATGACCCGCGGCATCGCGCGCGGGTCAAGTATCTAGTAATGTATATAAAAACTGTTTGATTAACTAAATAGGACCCACGTCAATATTTTGTTATTTAATTTTGTATATAAAAATTTATTATTCAACAATTCTAATCAAATATATATTTTTTTAAATTACAACTGAAAATAATATTATGAAAATTTAAATCACACGCCGCAAAAGCTTCACCAATGTCAAACACTTGGATATAGCTTTGCAGAAAAACCCAAGATTTTTAAATTTTTATTTGTTTTAATATTTTTTATGCAAAAAGAATGACCCGCGGCATCGCGCGCGGGTCAAGTATCTAGTAATGTATATAAAAACTGTTTGATTAACTAAATAGGACCCACGTCAATATTTTGTTATTTAATTTTGTATATAAAAATTTATTATTCAACAATTCTAATCAAATATATATATTTTTTAAATTACAACTGAAAATATATTATTGAAATCTTTAAATCACAGCCGCAAAAGCTTCACCAATGTCAAACACTTGGATATAGCTTTGCAGAAAAACCCAAGATTTTTAAATTTTTATTTGTTTTAATATTTTTTATGCAAAAAGAATGACCCGCGGCATCGCGCGCGGGTCAAGTATCTAGTAATGTATATAAAAACTGTTTGATTAACTAAATAGGACCCACGTCAATATTTTGTTATTTAATTTTGTATATAAAAATTTATTATTCAACAATTCTAATCAAATATATATTTTTTAAAATTATAACTGAAAATATATTATTGAAATCTTTAAATTACAGCCGCAAAAGCTTAACCAATGTCAAACACTGACGTATAACACTTGTTCATTTATAGAAGAATTCAATGGAGACAAGGTAGTACAGATATACACGAAAGGTTCCATGGCATCTCATATAAGTCAAATATGGGTTAATGCCCATATCTTGTTAATTTATCTTGTCTTTGTTTGCACTAGTTCATGAATTAATTGTCTCTGTCAAGCATCGATGCATAGTATTTATTATATTATAAATACTTTTCCTCCATTAAGCGGTAAATTGTCAAAAATGGGATTCAACGCAAAATAGCACTAAACTGCATGAGACCGACGAGCGCGTGTAGAGTGTTTGAAAATATAATAATTATTAATTTTTAAAATATTTATTTTTTTAAAAACTATTTTTAATATCAGTACATCAAAATAATTTAAAAATTAAAAAATTTAAATTTTACTAAATCAAAAGGCAATGTTTTTTATAATTAACGTAGGTGTCCGGATGAGTCAGCTTGCATGTATCTTAGCTAATACTACGAACTTTAAAATTAACGATTATATAAATTTTTAAAATATTTATTTTTTTAAAAACTATTTTTAATATCAGTACATCAAAATAATTTAAAAATTAAAAAATTTAAATTTTACTAAATCAAAAGGCAATGTTTTTTATAATTAACGTAGGTGTCCGGATGAGTCAGCTTGCATGTATCTTAGCTAATACTACGAACTTTAAAATTAACGATTATATAAGTTTTCAGTGACAATAAAAGAATTAATCATTAAATTAAATTTATAATTATTAAAAAAATAAACTTAAAACATGATAAATTTAGCTTCCCGTCAGGAATTAACCTAAATGTGGTATCTATTGACGGCATACGGGTTGGTGTTTGTAACCTTACTATCGTTAGTGCCTTCTTACTGTCATTAAATAATCTCTGCTTCCATATGATGTGAAAGGTCACGCCATCAAGACACTGAGGGAGCTAAAATAACCAAGAAAAAGAGACAAGAAACAAACTTAAAGAACAAGTAGCCTTACAGACACATGATCTGTGCACGCATATGAAAGCGATGATGAGAAAGTGGTGTAGCTTACAAGAACTTACTGTGTTTTTCCACGCCCATCCTCGTCAACAAACACCATTATTGCAAAATTAGGTGAGCTTGGAACTGAAAAGCTCCTTTTCATCATGTTTAAAGCAGACCACCTGCAGTTTTTTATTCACTAAACAATAATTAAACCAAGGAAGTAAGATCTACGACAGAGGAACGGAGAAGACGAGCTTGAGACTGGCTTTGTCAGGTAGATGGAGACGAATTAACATGCAGCAGCAACTTGTAGCTAGTTCGACGACATGGATCATTTATATAGTTAATTATTAATCGGACGTGATTAATTACAAGAGAGACATGCATGAGTAAAGACAAGGCAAAATACTGATCAAATTCGGGTTTTAAGTTTCAACTTGTAGCTAGTACGACGAAGATAATTTAAATTTCAAATTGTTTTTTTATATATATTTTTTATTAAAACAACTCAAAAATATTTTAAAAAACTTAATTAAAAAACAAAAACAAATTCAGTCTCAATTCAAAATGAGTTCCGTGATTCTTTCACATGGAGGAGGCATTTACTGGGCTTGTCCTTGGTGGGAAGGTTATTATCCTATTGGTTTCTTTCATTCAACAAAATATTCTCCTTTGGCACCATAGGATTGACAATGGATGTTGTTTTATTAGGCGGTAAAGAATTCTTAGGTTTTTTTTTTAAATTAATTTTTTCCTTATAAGTTTTAATATATTTTTAAAATATTTTAATATATTGATATTAAAATAATTTTTTAATAAAAAATATTATTTAAAATATATTTAAATAAAAAATACTTTTAAAAATATCTTCTGTTACATCTTAAAAGAGTAATAGTGGTGGGACCACAAGGTATAAATGCACGTTACAATAAATTTCAAATAATTAAAATCAAATTAACACTATACGTAACATACCTACTACAATGTTTCTCCCCTTTTACAAACTATTCTCCTCCGTCCCTTTTTTTTTTATTATTTTTTTAACATGACCTTTTGCATAATGAAGCAGTTGTACAGCCCAAAAAGATACTCTCTAGGAGCTTCCATACCCTTACTCTCTAAATTTTAACCAAAATAGCTAAAAGTTAATTAAAAAAAAACTATTATATTCATGCTAAAATACAAAGTCATTAATATTTAATTATTATTTTCTAAATCAATCAAAACAGAGAGTCATCACATTCATCGTGCACGGCCAACAGCAGTCGCGTTGCCCTTACACGCCGGCGACGGCAGCTTCCACAACTTCGTCACTCTCTTTCTCCTCCACCCGACAATACTCCTCCACCCACAATAGCCAGCAGCGCCGTTCAACCCATCCACGACTCCAACTCCACCCAAACAACCCTATCTGAAACAGCCACAAACGAAGAGTTTATTTTCCCGCGTCCTCGCACCTTCATTTGAGGAGTTGATGAACAAGTACTGCTGGGCTCCAGCCCAATGCCTAGTGGCTAATTCCTAGAAAAAAGAAATATTTAAATGTTAGAGGTGCTCGCTCGCTTCATTTATCTAATTGAAGGCAAAAGCGTACCTGTCAAGCCCATGAAGAAGTGGGCCTATATCACCAAATCAAAGTCCAGTTTGCCAAAACACACTCTCTCTTTCCCGGATCCATGAAAAGAAAAGGTCCATCTCTCTCAAAATTAATCCTCCAAAGCCCAACCGCGGATCCAACTGTATTTTCCGAAACAACTTTAATTGGAAGGTTGACATATCACACCAAATTCAAAGACTGCTTAAAATATTTTAAATTTACTATTGTTTTTTGAAATATTTTTATAAAAATATAATTCGATATAAAATATTTTACACTTGTTTTTTAAATTTATTTTATTTATTAGAAACAATTTTAAACTCATTAAATCTCAAAAATCTAATATGAATAATAGTTCATTCAAAATTTTATCTAGTTATTTTTAAATTACCATCACTTTGTTATCTATCACAATTTCTATTATCATCAGTAATATTACCTATTGTTTTTAAAATTAATTAAAAAACCGGATTAATTAAAAAAATTATTTTATCTAGAATCAGCTATTTGGTTAATTAAACAACCTTTCATTCTCTCATATCATATCCAAAATCTGTTTTTCAACTAAAATCTCATCTCATCTCGCCTTAGCTGACTCTACCCTTTTTTTCTTCTCTTACAACATCATTTCCACCCATCTTCTTCATCTCCCTCCCTCTCTCCCTCCCTCTCCTCTGTAACAAAATCATTCAACCTTCTCCTTCTTTCTTTTATATCTTTTCTTCTCCTTCACTAACCAAAAACTAAAACTATAAATATTTATATTTTTCATACCTTTAAAAAACCATCTCCTAATTTCTCTTAATCATGCCATGTTACAAACATAAGGTTGGTTGTCATCCTAACTTTCGTGATTCATATGTTGAACATGATGATGAAGATATTGAAAAAACCCAAAGTTAATAGTTGCTCTAACCTTGGGGACAAGTTTTGAAAGTGATTTTATGAGTTTGAGAGATGATCTAGATCTAAATTTGATGAAAAATCTTTTACATTCTAATATATGTTGGATTTATTGTTTTCGTTTTTTCAAGAATTTTTAAGATTTTTTGAATCATTTTTTATGAATACATTTCTGCGGGTTGTTCTATATAGAGAGAAGACATTTTCAATTCGGGGGATTTAGGGTTTTTAACAGGGGTTTTAATTGGGTTGACTACGTTGGAAGTCAACTGGTTTTTTAACTGAATTAATTTTTTTATTTATTTTTTTTTAACCTGAACTAATTTAAATTCCTGGTGGGTTGATCCAGGTTTTACAAATATATTACTACAACAACTATCATTACTCCAACAACTATCATCACTTTACTTGATACATATAAATAGTAGAGCTTTTACTTTTCCAAAGGAAAAAAAAAATGTAAATGAGCAAGTATAGGCATATGCATTGATAATACTTAAGAAATACAATTTCTAGTCACTTATGCTATACATAATAAGAAAACCCAAGCCCATATTAACTAGGATTTTAAACACAAAAACTAAAACTGACCCTGATTTGTCTAATTCTACCTCCACACATCTTTTTATGAATTTTTTTGAATTTCAAGAAGTAACACATATAAATTTTTTATGCACATAATTCTTTTATGCATATCCAAATTTTTTTTTTATGTAAAGTAAGCATTTTCCACCAATAATTACATCGCTCATCACCATTATTTCTATCAATAACATGCATGCAACAAAACCATGACATGACACAATAACTACCATAGCAACCATGGCTAGTTGATGATAGCACATCAATTTCTTCACTAATAATATGTTTTCTTATTCTTGAAAAAAATCTTAACTTCTAAGTGTATAAATACACTTAATCACCCAACAAAATATCTATCTTATTCATTGTGCATACAAAGATAGCTATAAAAAGTCGGTCTATAAGCTAGCCATACAAAAGTGCATGCCAAACAAAAGCTAGGGCATTTAGCTAAAGTTAGACCATATAATTTTTAATCACTACATTTAAATAGACACTCTCAACAATTTTATTTTATTTTTTTATATACATTCTATCCTCTTATATTTAATGATTTAAATATCAAAGTATCCTCTATTTCTATTTCTATGGATGTCTAGTTTTTCAAGAGCAATCTAAGGTACCCAAATATTTATATTCAACTCATCATTCTACTAGCATGTAATTCAACCAAGAAAAACATTCAACCATGAAAAACTCATATTTTGTGTGAAGTTTTTCACATATATATGCGCGCGCGCGCAATTGCTGAGTAGCGAATATATGTCAAAGAGATGAAGGGGGCAACTTGCATTGATTAAAAAAACTCCGAGTCTAATATTGTAACAATCTTTTTTATAGTGACTAAAATGGAAAAAAAAGTAAATTAGAAGTGCCAAAAATAGTTCAGGATGACATATTTTATTTTAAAAAAGGTTTTAATTAATGAGAATACCTTCTCCTTCCGTACCTTACCTTGAAGACTCGATCCGATCTAGCATAGCAAATTCTCTCTCAGTAAAACAAAACACCAAACCAAGCAACCTCGTCATATTTTTTTTACATTAAAAAGAAAATCTTTTGTTTTCTGAATCATCAAATGATTACTGTCTCCGTGAAGCCATTGTTCACGGCCATCTTCACACTCCGCTTTTGCCTAGCTATCGTTTTGCTGTCTCCTTCTTCGCCGTTTTCATCGGTCCTATCAAAAAACAAACGTAAGTCACATTATACTAAAGCTGCTTGATGCCATTTTATGTAGTGCGATTAATTGGGTTTATTTACTTGTATTTTATTTAGAGGGAAATCGGACATATGGGGTGTTAAGAGGCTTGTGGAGTGGAGGCCGTGCAAGTGGTGGATTCATAGACCTCGCATCGGTATGTCTCTTCTTTGCATCTGATTTTTGCGTGGGCTCTTTTGTTTCTGGATTCTTTTTTTTCCCTCTTTTACTGAATTATGCACTTAAAGGGTGTTGGTAATAAATCCAAACTCTCTATATAGCTTAGTAGTGAATTTTAATATTATTATTTTTAAAGCAGATAAGAGATAGAGTTCATTTACTTGGCTTTGAAATAGAAAGAGAAAAGAATTTGGAAACTTAGAATGGCAGTGAGTTTGAGTTATGGGAAGCAAGTCCTTTTCTTACTGTGTTGTCAATTAAATTTTTTACTGTTTCAAGGTTTGTAAATGGCGTGGATTTTGGAGAAGATATGTTTATGCACAATATTTTTCGCTATTTACTTAATATTGAAATCTGGGATAAATCTCTGCTCTTTCGGGAGGGATTCAGGTGTTTTTAATATTCATCATGTATGCTGCTCGGAATATGGTTTGAGTCAAAGTAAAGGAATTCTCCTGCCCTTTTCTTCTTCTGTTTTTTTTTCTGAGTCATTTTAATTGGTTTTCATTGCAGAAAATTGCATTGGTTTTTTTTGTTGAAATCATGCAGCCCTACCAGCAGAGAGTAATGGATATATCCGTGTGGATTGCTATGGTGGCCTCAATCAGATGAGACGAGATGTGAGTGTGGAGTAAACATTATTTTTTGTTATTTCCAGGTAATGCTCGTTAATGTATTCTGTGTTCATAAATGCTCTTCGTATATGATCTTGCAGTTCTGTGATGGTGTTGGCATTGCCCGCTTGTTAAATGCAACTCTAGTTTTTGCCAAAGTTTGAAGCAGCTGCTTATTGGAATGAGTCAAGGTAGTGTTGATCACGTTATCAATTACCACTGGATACGAACCAGAATAATTAGATTGAATGTGCAATTTAATGGAGATGGTCATTCTTGCATGACGATCATTTGAAATCCAAGTAATATCAAACATGAGTTGATTTACTTTATTCTTTTGCCAGATGTTATAACTGCTCCAAGTAGATTGTGTCTGGGATTTTCACGACTTCAAATTTTGTATGCATTTCCATGAAACATTATTAGGCTATTGTCATCATGGATCAAAATTTAGTATGCTTGGTAGAACATACTTTTAAATGGATGTGCTGTGTTTGACGTTGTGGTGCTTTGGTATGTTTTAATGGGTGTAGAGTGTTTAGGTATTGAACTTTGATTCAGTGCAGTTGGACTGATGTTTGTGTTTTTTTGGAGCTGATATTGCTGCACTGCATGTTTATATTGGTGCTTCATTTTTTTTTTTTCATTTTCTTTACAGATGGCATATGATTATGAGATCTAAATGCATCAAACCCAAGGACATGTTGTCTTGTTTGCTCTCACCAGCGGATGCATGTCATCTGCACTAGTTGGCACATCTTTTAGGAGTAAAACGTCACCGTTTCAGTGTCATTTGAGTCCTCTGTTGAACACTTTTTTCTTATGAACTTTTGGCCGCCAAAATCATTAAATCTGATCCCAAGACTACAGTGTCTTTCCAGTTTTCAACCTCAAATCATCTTTTTAAATTCAAGATCTAAACACAAAATGAAAACAACTTAATTCTATGGAGCAGCAATAAAGCTCTCATCTCTACTTCTATTTCTTTTCAAAATAAGCAGATATACAGTGTAATTTCCCTGTTCATAATCACTTTCCCCGCCACTCAACCCCCCAACAGTGAATTCTTTCTCCTCTTCTAGGGAAAGTCTTCTTTTATCCATAAGTAATATGAAGATTTTGTTGCGCTTGTTTCATTTTTGATATTAGTATTATTCTTACTGTTTTAAGCAGTGTATCTAATGTAATAGACTGAATTGGAACTCTTCTCTTCTTGGTAGCGTTGTGAAAATGTTTGAGATGTACTATAATCCAATATCAAATAATGGAGGCTAAAAGCATCTTTATGTGTTTGAATTTGATTGCTGTCATTTCATGGACAATATCAGTAAATGACCCGTTAATTGTACTTCAGTGGATTTGCAGATGTATTTGATGTTGATTACTTCATTCAACAGATGGATGGCTTCATTAAAGTTGTTAAGGAACTGCCACCAGAGGTTGCATTAAAAGAACCCTTTCGTGTAGACTGTAGCAAAAGAAAAGGCCAATTTGATTACATTGAAAGTGTCCTTCCGTCTTTATTGAAATACCAATATATTTCAATTACACCAGCAATGAGTCAAAGAAGGGACAGGTACCAGATTGCATTTCAATTTCAATATATTTTCTTTTGTGTAGTGATTACATGACAATGACTGTTAGGCCTGTAAGTTTGACCACATGCATATTTTTATTAGCCTCTTAGGCTTTGTTTTCATTTTTAGAAATGGTAAAATAGCATGCAGTTTGTTATGTAAGAGTTTGCACCTTTTCTTTGTTTAGGTATCCTCTGGATGCAAAAGCTGCACTTTGTCAAGCTTGTTATGGTGCATTACGCCTTACAAGAACCCTGGAACAGAAAGCTGCAGAACTTCTGGAAGCTATACCGAAACCCTTTCTTTCACTTCATCTTCGATTTGAACCTGACATGGTAGCATATAGCCAATGTGAATACCCAGGCCTTTCCCCTGCCTCCAAGGAAGCCATTGAAGCTGCAAGGGGAGACAGAAAACCATGGACAGGGGAGGCGGCTCGCATCTGGAGAAAGCGAGGGAAGTGTCCCCTCACGCCTAACGAGACAGCCTTCATTTTTCAGGCACTTTCCATCCCTACGAACACAAATATATACCTTGCAGCTGGGGATGGCCTGATGGAAATTGAAGGTTTAAAATCTATTTACACCAACGTGGTCACCAAATCTGCACTTCTCAGCGGCGAGGATTTCCTAAATATGCACGGGAACACAAAAGCTGCATTGGATTATTATGTATCAATCAACAGTGATTCTTACGTGGCTACTTTTTTCGGTAACATGGACAAGATGGTTGCTGCAATGCGAGCTTATAAGGGGTTGCATAATACCCTATTCCTTAGCCGGAGAGCTTTTGCAGAGCTCACTTCTAAGGGCTTGGACGGGAAGGAGTTGATGCAAGCCTTATGGCTGGCTCACAAAGAAGATTTCGCCATGGGAAGAGGGTCTGCTCTGCCTGACTGCTTTTGTGACCTCAAATCGTGATTTCATGTTTTAGGATTTGACTTGTTCGATTTTCTTTGTATATGACTAGTCCTGTAACATGAGTTACCGCGCGGGTAGGTTTCCAAATCAATTTTAAATGTAAGAGAAAGTATTGACATTGGATATCATGATTTTTTTAAATAAAAAACAAAAAGTTATTGTTTATGCATGATAAAATAAATAAAAAAAATTAATGAATTTATAAATTAAAAAAATTGTTAACATAAATTAAATACTATAATGAGAAATAAAATTTTCTAGTAAGCTAAAGATATTGTATGCAAACATTTTATAATGGTTGTTTTTTTATTTTATATATTTTTATTTATTTTATCTTAATTTTGGTGCTAAAAATAAATAATTTGCAAAGATAGCGCCTCTAGGGCTTGGCCAATCATAAAAAAGCTTTAACCCTCGTGCTTTGCTGATTAGAATTTTTTAAGTCGCTCGCTCAAGGTTTTTTTAAAAGGTGACAACATGTTTGTTGTGGTAGATGATTGTTAACTTAACTATATAATTTTTTAATCACAGATTGAAAAATCGAGGTTGAGATTTTAAAATCTATCTTCCAATTTTTTCCACATGAAAACATTTAAAATAGTTCAAGAACCTTAATAAATTTATTTTTAAACCAAAACCCCTCCTAATCACTTTAAAAAATAAAATAAAAAAACTTTGTTTTATTTTTTTGACATTATTAAAAAGAAAGACGACCTTATTAAACTCTTATTAAAAAGATGAATTTATTAGAACTATGACAAGCATTTTGATGGTAAGAATGTGATCATCCAAGCACTTTTCTCCAAGAACTAAAATGTAAAAAAAATAAGTTTAGGATCAAAATGTAAAATGCTATAAAAAGGAACCAAAATAATATATAAGCTGAAACTTCAAGGACTACTAAGGTTTTCCAGACCAAAATACAAATGAATCTTTAAAAAAAAAAAAAATTGTTTTTGTTCTCTTAATTTTGTTGTTAACTACAAATGAAAATTCTATTTCACAAAATTGATTTTAGTTCATGGTTAGAATATTGTTCAACATTTTGCATACAGTTTAAAGTAAAAAATAATAATCTTAGCATGTAAAAATACTAACATAACTTGAAAAAGATGAAATTAAAAAAAAAATGTTCATATAAACAATGCAATGATCAATGGATATGGTTATGGAGGAAAATATCCAACGCACTGTACCTTTCCCTACATCCTTCAGTTTATTTTGTAATGTAATTTGACACTGATTGCAGCTCCCATTCCAAGAGCTTATTGTTCGAATTTCCTTATAATTTATTTTGCAATTGCTTCATGCAAAACAAATGCCCTCAAAACCTTTGGCAGAAGAACAACCAAAAAAGAGATGTCTGCAAATTCACTATGCATTTTTTAACACGCTTCAGATTCATATTATCTGGAAGTCGTGCTTCTTTCAACTGGGATTTTCACAGTAATTTTACAGTTCTGGTTTTCTTCCCTGTTCTCCTGTGAATTCTAGCAGTGACATTTCCCTCTCTAACCTCGTTCTTCTTCTTCATCTCAGGACCTCACTGTTACTTTTGGAAGTTGGAACGAGGAATTTACACTGCCCCAAGATGTGTTATGCAGCATTTTGGAAGTCGAAATTATCAGTGTATCAAAAACAGTACATTTTACTTGAGTTGATCGCCCCTGTAACAAGGAAAACCAATTATTCACCATGAAAACTCAAAGGAGAGACCATATATATATATATATATATATATATATATATATATATATATATATATATATATATATCCATGTGGCTCTCACTAATCACCAATAAATAAACAACATGAATACTATACCTTCTGAGGCCTTTTTCACAGCAGAGAGTTGAATTCGAAGAGGACAGAATAAAAAACCACTTGAAATCTCAAACACTAATTTCTCCATTTAAATAACTCCAACTATACATATGGCATCTTGGGAATGCAGGATACATCCCTGCCAATAGCTGCTTTTCTGTATTGGATTTATGAGAAATATGCTTGGATATCTCTGACAGGAGCAAAAATTTGAAGCATGGAACCGAGTAACAGGATGGAGCTTCGTACATCGCACTAGTGCTGATAAGTAAAATCTGAGGTTGCCGGTTTATCAGGCAAAACATAGAGCACTTACTATAAACAACCAAACTCTCAGCAGCAGAGGGCATTCAGGTACCTCAATCATAACAAATTATCGTCCATGTCCAAGGATGCAACACCAATCATTGCTAATAAAATGTTGTCAAAAGACGATCAGATTCTTAGACAAAGAATTTCAACGAACACTTGCATAGTGCCTTTTCGCGGCGACTTTCTTATTTTGTTTATTTTGTTTTAAAGGTGAAAAAAATTTAACTTTATATGATTCTGTATATAATATCATACATATATTTTTTGAAGTTAAAACATATCAACTTGGTTTATTCCGGCGTGCACCTAACACCTTGGGCATTTTCGCCTTTGACAACACTGGCTAGTTATCCCACTCTATCCAGATCTGCAACCGCAATCTAGCCATGAAAAATTAATCCGTCGAACACTGACTGCCTCAGTCAAATGAGACATCAAATTTCTACTAGAAAGCTATAAACTAACAAACGCTAGAATCAATTTCTGCTGCCAAAGAGCACCATTAGACATTCCACCTTGCGACCCTCACCCCATTACTTCACAACAGTATCCTTTCTCCAGCACTCTCTCCTCCCTTTCAGGCTGTGCCAATTCTGATTTGCAACTTTTGTCCTGCACAGGTACAATTATGAAAAAGGTTTAAGAATTCCTATCATTAGAGCAAAAGGATGGATTTGAAGAACCAGAAAGGTTTGGTTTTCTTCCCTTAGGGCAGAATGCATTCATGAATAAATTTCATTAAAACCTCTAATGCGTCTAGTTTCTGTTCCTACCTATCTATTATTACATATACATTAATAGAAGAGATTCAGTCTAATCATAGTGATCATGCAGCAATCGACTCTACAAGGAAATTTAACATGTAGATTAGGAGATAGGAAGGGTGAGGAATAGTATGATTTTGTAATAGCCGTTCACTCCAATAGGCATCTTCACCTGGAGGGGCAAAATCTACCTTTTTTTATTATTGATAAATAAACTATATTACTTGATGTACTTCATGTCATCATCAGAAGGCACTATCAAAAACAATTATCACCAACAGATGACTTTGCACGATGAAGCTTGTTTCATCTTTATATTGATGCAACTTCAGGCAAGCCAGCAGCTTGTTTAGAAAAGGAACGAACAGGTAGTGGTGGTGCACTGTGGGTATGACAAGGAAGGGGTAACCATATTGTTTGGTTTTTACCTAATGTGAATTCGGCTTCATAAAGAAGTAAAGTTGAATATTCATTTCATGAAGCTCAGTAAGCACCTTTTGTGTGTGTATGCATATTTCCAAAAAAGAATTCCATTGAATCGCTTGTTAGGAACATACAAGACCTGAAAAAATGTTCTACAATTCTGCTTTTCAATTTTATTTTATCAGAACAGCAGGTTCACCGAATTAAGGCAGCATTTGACATTGCGTTTTTGGTGCTTTTTAATGTTCTTTTCAAAGTGTTTTTTTCTTTTGAAAAGCACCAAATTGATGCCTTTTTCGGTGCTTCTAATGGTTTTGTCATGCATTCATCAAAATCATCGAAAAACATTGTAAAAAACATCAATTTGGTGCCTTTACATATAAAAAGGCACTTTCAACCACATTACCAAACATACACTAGAATAACTTTTGACAGTTTGTCTACCCTAAAAAAAGGTAACCATATTTTATAACTACAATACGCTCCTTTTGGTGTATTAGTGCAATTTTTTGGATGTTTCATGTTACAGCAACTATTTTTTAAGAGATGAAACCACTAACACCCACTAGAACTATTAGCAGTGATGATGCAGAAAACAAGAGAGTCAAAATTGTTGTATTCTAACAAGATTTTCATAGACAAGGTATTTCTGAAATTTCTAGATTTGCTGTAAATTCTATAGGTCTTGGTTTTTTTTCTATTTAGTATTTTATTAGTCCTAAAGAGTAATTAGCTTTATTAGGATTCTCAAATAGGATTATAAGCATTTTCTTATATAGGAAGATAAGTCCTAAGAACTCTATATAAAGGTTATGTAATTGTTCAATACAAGAGAAAATCAGTTCATGAAAAAAAAAATCCAGCAATTTGCCTTTGATAGTGTGACTCAATCTTCTCTTAGGCGTGACTCCTAGAAACCACATTAACAAGACTCTAATAGCTTCTACAATTTCCAGCAACTCAAATCCCATATTCAAACAGCCTCTATGGACTTACTAAGCATCCAGACGTGCATCCAGACGTTGAAGCCCAATCAGTCCTATAGTTACTGACCATCAAAAGACCAACTCAAACCCTAAAATGTTAATGTCCACAGCTGTAAAACAGCCCCAAATCTGTCCTTTATCATGTAGTTCAATATAGCATTGAACATAAAAAAATTTGAATCAAAACATCAGCCATCACTATCAACACATATCAGCTTACATTGATATACTTCACAAAAGTTCAAATTAGAAATAGTAGGCATCTAGAACAATGAAGCGGTAAGTTCTGCAAAACAACTTGATGCATCTGCTAAGCCCAACAAACAATAATGAGCAAAATAATTGATGCTTACCAATGCTGGCATCTAAGCAATAGATAACACTCTTTTGGCTGGCTAACCAGCTCTTCGTCAATTGAAACTGCAAAAATTTCAAATAAAAGGCATCGTATTAGAAAATCAAATCAAAACTTTAAGCCAATTTATATATCACATCTGATGTAAATATGCCTAACATGAAAGTCAGAGCAGACACGTTCACACTCATAAATACATAAAATGAGGAAGTTGCATTATGATTTAAAAAGAACACCCCAAGTCCATGAAGATAGATGCAAATAACAAGTATAAAAGATGGCATGAGACATCAGTATTCAGTAAGTAGAGCAATTATTGACAGGTGAACATCCAAAACTCACATGCTCCAACACTCGTAGATTAGAAAGAAATGAGTAATGCATTTGAAACAGACAGATAAGGGAAAAAATTGAATGAAAACTTACAAGAATCATGGCACCATCCAGTTAGAAGTTTAGAAATTTCATTTCATCAGGAACTTATTAAAAGCTACAACAAATTAATTGAATAAAGGGCACGTTCCCTTTGTTTGATGTTTAAGGACGAGAATATCCATATGGTTCTGTGGATGTATCAGAGGACAAAATGAAAAGAATATCCCCTGCTGTGAAGCTGTGGTGTTACAAAACCAAGCTTATCTGAGCATTTCCATAACCTCAATTCAACTTCTAGACAATACAGCTTGCAAGGAACGCAAATGACTTGAAGGAAAAGGAGGCACTCTCTTCTGAGCTAAAGTCACGATCACCTTAGCCTTGTTAAGCTGCCCATTCTTCTTCAGCCCTTCAAGCAGCGTATGAATGGTATCCACATTCAAAAACCAGTTATTTCTCATGCAATCTCTACACATTGTATAAGCCAAATCAAACTCCCCACCCTTGCATAAATAATGAACCATTGTTTGGTAAACTTTAACATTAAATTTATGCCCCTTGCCACGTAAAGAAAAATACACCATTTTGGCCATCTCAATTACCAGTCTGGAAAAAGCCTTTTATAACCAAATTATATGTAACCTCATCAGGCACAATCCCAATTTTTAGCATCAAACGCATCACATCATTTGCATGCCATGCCCGTCTTATGTTGACCAAATACTGAATTCTAACATTAAATGTTGCAAGATTGGGTAAACATCCCTTAAGCACCATAAGATTCCACAATCCATTGCCAATCTCTGACCTGTTGTTCTTATAAAATGCTGACATAAGTGTGGTGTATGTGATGACATCTGGCCTTACCCCTGACTTTTCCATTCTACCATGAGCAAATATGCTTTATCCAAATTTCCCGTTTCACATAAAGCCTTAACAATGATGTTAACAGAAAATATGTCTAGCTCAATATCAAACTTCTTCGGCGCCTCATTAACAAAGGCCTCGATTGCTGCTAAATCACGGGTTCCAGTCAAAACCTTCAGTGCAGCATTGACGGATTTAACAGTCCTTTTACAGCCGTGCAAATGCATATTATAGAAAGTATCAATAGCATGCTTTATCATTCCAGCCTTTCCATACAACATTATAATCCTCACCATGAACCCTTCGCGCCTACCTTGTGGAAGAGGCTTCTGGTGCTCAAGTAAATGCTCAATGTAATCAAACCTGTTAGCACCAGCCAAGCGAGAAACGGTATCTTCAAATGCAAACCGATTCTCCACAACAAGCCTATTCTCTGCATTGGCCTTGAAAAGATTAAATAGCTTTTCAGGGTCTCTCTCAGCTTTAAGCTTAACAAGTGCAGGTTCCTCCAAAGGTTTCTGGTTTTGATTCTGAATGCGGTTAGATACAGCTGCAGGACTACGAGTTAATGCAACGGAAGCAGCAAAGTTGCAGAATCTGCGAGTGATTCGCAGAGAGAGCATGTCTTGGTTTCTTCCTCAAATTGAAACATACCCATGTTCCATCCTCAAGATCCAATGCAATAACGTCAAGAAACCTTCACAGCACATTTAAAAAAAAAAATTAAAAACCAGAAGAAAGAGGATTTCTATCAAACAAACACAAAAGCCTGCCCACATTAAAGAAATTATCTTGACAAGATTTTTAATGAAAATCCATACCCACTACACATGGAAAACTCGCAGAGGAATTTTATCAAACAGAAGCATACCCATATGCTAAAACAATGATACCACCAGGCACTGAGTTGAAGAAATCTTCAAAACCCATGTGGAAAATAGAGAAACCAACAAGATGAAAACTAAAAAAAAAAAAAAAGCAATCTTGAGAAAATTAAGAACAAGAATTAAACAAAACGGAGCAGTGTATGGATATATTTGTTCAGAGTGATAGTAGTGGCTATAGAAACAAATATGAATAGAAAGTGAGTGAGGATTGGATCTTCCGGGAGGGAAGGGGACTTTAGTTGTTTTGGGATTTAGGTTTTGGAGGTAGGACTTCCAAGTTTTTTTGTCAAGTGTTTTGGGAAGAACATGGTAAAGCCAGAAAGAAAGATACTGTGGGCTGCCATGCTGTTATTATTATTATTTTGGGGGGGTAGGATTTAGGTTTCGTGTCACAAATTTAACCCTCAGAACTCATTGTCGAAAGGGTACGGCTACAAGAGGTGGGATAGAGAAGACTGATTTGTGTCACAAATCAGATGAGAAACTCTCTTATTTGTAAATCAATTATTCTTAATTATTTTTAAAATTAACATTAAAAATAATCATCGACACCCAAATGGGAAAATTGACTGTAATGTTTATTTTTATATTTTAAAAATATTTTAAAAAATTAAAAATATTTTATTTTTTTCTTTGTTTAAATTAATATAATTTTTAGTATTTTTAGATTATTTTAATACTTTATTTTAAAAATAATTATAAAACAAATATCATTTTAATATATTTTCAAATAAAAAATATTTTAATTTTAAAATTTACGAGCCAAATAATTGGGTTTTATTTTTCTTCTTGTGTTGTACTTTCAAGATTATTAACAATTACCGGTCATTCAATAATAATTTATAGAAAAAATAAATGCAAGAATATTTGTAAAATAATTCCATGAGAGTGTTTACAACTTAAACCACACATTTAAAAATAGGATTAAGATTACTTTTTAAAATATTTTTTATTTTAAAATATATTAAAATAATATTTTTAAAAAAAAATTTATATCAATACATTAAAATAATTTAAAAATATTAAAAAATTATTAATTTAAAACAAAGAAAAAAATTAATTTTTTAAAAAACAATTCCAAAATATAATACCAAAAAATTTATTTGAGATTATAATAACACAATTTAAAATATTTTTTATTTAAAAATATATTAAATAATATATATTTATTTTTAAAAAATTATTTTTAATATCAATATATTAAAATGATATAAAAACATAAAAAAAAAATTTAATAAAAAAATTTTAAATTTTAAAAAACACAGTTTATACCATATTTCTAAACAAACCCTAAAATCCAAACGGCTTTATGGTTTGCAAGCGGGCTTAGGCATAAGCAGAAATCCTGGAACAATTCAGCCAAAAATCTACGAACATTACGAACAAAACAAGGTTCACAGTGCTTCTGGTGCACAATCATCTATCTTTCTTTTGTCCACCTTACAAAATGGATAGCAAAGTTGATACATTCAAGGTCAAAAGCCAGGACAGCGGGTGCTAACTACTACATTGCAGCTCTCGAATTTTGTTTCAGCCATTAGTCCTTTGAAGTTATAACAAGCAGTCCCAATGCACCAATAAGAATATACTGCAAGAAATGAAGGAAAGGTCATAATTGTAATATAGTCACAGTCAAACGCACAACAAATGGTGAGCATGAAACAAGATTTTGGTTTTCGCAGATGATTGACAGAGAAACCATACCTTGATAATAGGCTTTTCTGTCATTATAATCGTCACCCAACCAACATAAGGTAAGAACCTGCAAAAAGGGATGCAAGCAACATGAAGAACCTGCTTGCTACTATTGAGTTCTAACACCATGACACAAACCAGTATTCAAACAGCCTGGCTATCCTACAAAGAAAAAACCTGGAAAAAAAGATAAAGTTACGGTCAAAATTTGTACCCAACAGCTCTGCCCATGATGTGATGCCGCTGAAGCCAGAGCTGCCCTTGAGCATACAAGAGCCTGTCATCCCCGTAATTGTTATCTCCTGATAAAAACATCATTTTAGAAAATTAGGGATTGTAATAGAGCAACAAGATTAACATTTTTGTAAGATCAATCACGTATGAAACGATACAAAATTTGAATATTGAGAAGGGTTATTTAATGGAACTTTTGATTTTAACAGTTTAATATCTAGAAGCAGCCAGCACCTTTTGTGAGGACATCAACTTCCCCAGTATCTTGCCTTTCATGGACCTGTGAAAAAAAGTAAATGTTATATGTAACTACATAATAGTTTGATGATAATTAACTAAATTACGAGTGAAATTAACAATGAGAAAGATGGACTTTCAGTTTTCCCTCCTATTTTCATGAAAGAAAATGTTGATTTGAGATCAGGATAAGGAGGCCATATCAGCAACTATCCAACTTATATTTTATCTACCCTGGTAGTTTCTTAGCAAATGTAGGAAATTGTCAACATCCATTTCCACATACTTGAGATGTGTTTCACCGATTGGCAAACCAGGACACAGCCCTCCCACCCCTACTGTCACCCCATATACACTCTCACACTTATATGGGCATCCAGAATGCATCACTTCAATTTTGTTGTCACACACAGAGTGCACTCAACTTATCCAAACATAGTTTTCAGTATCAATATAGCATTAAACTAAATTGCAGTAAGGTCAGCCAAATCTTTACCTTAATTACACGATGAACAATTGGAATTTCACGACCCTGGTCAATGAATAAGTATTTTCAAAGTTAGCATACTGGTGGGAAAAGTAGGTAGAAGCATGACAAAACGTCAGCGGATATTGAAGGAAAAAATATTACAAGCATACAAAAAAAAAATTCATAGAATTTCCACAAGCAACAAATGATATTCTAAAGTGCAAGATCATTACAACATGTATACATGTATTCAAACTATAGCCCCAAATAATCACATCAACTGAAACTTCAATGCTCAACACATTAACAATTTTTTTAATTGCTAGAATTACATATTTCAATCCATTTGCCTTTTCACATCTGATGGTAAGAACTTGATAGCAGTTTTCATGAACGACCGACAAATTTTTGTTTCACAACTAACAAATGATTTACGGTAAAAATACATTATTAAACTCTGTCACCTTTCATCCAATATAGAGGTAAAAGCAACATGGCAGTACTTATAAATATGATTTATGCAATTGTTCAATCAAATTAACAGTTCTTTCCCTAATATCCAATCTTCATATAGCAAGCAAGTTCAATTTATTAGTAAATTATGTTTTAATGTCATAGTAATATTAAACTAAAGGAAACATGGTAACCTACATACAAGGCTTGAAACAATAGGAAAGAGAAAATTTGTGTTAAGCTATCTCAAACCAGACTAAATAGCCATAAATAAAAACACATGAAAAACCTTCACAAAGAGAAGGCCCCTAAGAACCCAAACATGTTCCTCTGTTATCCATGCTGAGATGGCAAGCATATATCTCAAGTAAAATCAAAACCCAAATGCCGGCCACTATTTCCACTACTATCAAGCATACAACTCATACTATAATAGAGTTATAGTGTCACAGGAACTAAAACCTCATTTCAAAGTCATTGAAAAGAAAGCAGGCGATGGAAAACAGAAGGAAGCCTCATCAATTTACCCAAAAGCAGACTGAAAATACAACAAAGGATATTATGCAAAACAAAATATAAGAATAATTAGAAACTTACATCAACATTAAAAACAACAATTTCTCCTGCACGAATAGGATCTTTACTCATATGCAAAAACAAAATATCACCCTGCAAAAAGAGATTATAATTAGCCATACAGTTTGAATAGTAAAAACTGAAGGAGTTTAAGTGCGATGAAATTGTATTATCATCAAAACTAAAAAATAAGTTAAATAACAGTTAAAGCATTAAGAATAACTTCCTGTTGCAAATATTTAGACAAAGCATTTTTATGATAATCTCCTAAAATATTCAAAATGGATTTTACTAAATCAACTAGCAAGCTAAAGTTTGATGTTAAATTTCATTGCAAATATTCAGCAAGATCAGAGCAATTAAATACATGAATAACATGCAAATGATGTCCTGTAATCCAATTCAATTATTTACAAAATGTTATTTATTTTGCCACTGTTTAAGCTTAACCCGAAGCATGGGTCAGATAATGCAAATAGTTATGTATGTATGGGGAAAGGGGTAAATTAAACATCATCAAGGCTGCTAGTATGAGATGCAAGGCACTTTTTGTCACCAGCAATTCAAGCATAGAGGTGCAACATAAGGAACTTAAAAAACATTTTAGTCCCAATCGTTTGTGCATGGTTAAAAAAATGTAAATTTCCAATCAAATTTCTGTTTTTTCTAATGAAAATGAAAATCCAATGAAAAAGTGCATAATTCTAGTGAAGGACATACAAATCATATTGAGCTAAGACAAAGCACTGGTAATAACAAATTGGACGTTGCACCCCTAAATTGTAAAATGGTGCTCAGAATCAAAGAACTTCAAAAGAGAAGGTAAAAACCACAAGAGGAATGCATGCAGATGACTAAACATTCTGTCATAAAAGCCTCTGCATGTAAAACGTAACTGTTCACAGAAATTGACATGTTACTTTTTTACTTCTTCTGAAGCCTCCAAGAGACAAGGTCATTTAACAGAGAAACATCAAGCCTGAGGAAGAATTCAATCTCAGCTTCCATAATTGTGAAAACTTGAGCGAGTGACTCTGTCCTCCATGCTTGACAAAATAACAGAAAAATGCATTTCTCTTCCTTTTTTATTGTAACTGTTTGTGTATATTATCACATACTTAGAAAACGAATATGAGTGCAAAATGGGAAAACATGACCAATTAAGGATCATCTTATACCAATAATAATTCCTATCATTCCCATGTTATTCTGCTTACCCTCTTGAAGCCAGGTTCCATACTTCCAGAAAGAACAACCACCACAGGAGATTCACTGCCAGTGATGCACATCAATGCCTTCCATATTATTAGCGCAGATGTAACAATCATTCCTGGAACCAAAAGCAGATGTCTCAAAACAACAGATATCCTAGCAGATAGAATAAAACCAGACACCAAGTAAGAGTTCTCTAGAACTGCAGTTTCTTCTCTAATGGCAAACTGAATGTGCTTGAATATTTGAAATTCAATAATGCGAGCTATCCAAAATGTCAAAGTGAAGGAGAGGTAACTTAACCATGTGCCAACGAATTACAAATATAACAGGAGTGCTTAATGTGTCCTAAACTGAATTATGTAGCGTAGTAATTAAGGAACTACTGTAGATCAAACATTAGAGGGCCTAGATATTACCTGCTAGTTTTTGTGCCATGTTATTTGTTTTATGAAAGGATATAAAGATTTGCATGAAGTAGTTCAATTGAGAACCAAACAAAAGGGGGGAATTTTGGACACTTGGTAATGTCAACCGCAACCCGTCCCAAACTCAAATGAACAAATTATACTAGATTGAAACTCGGCTCAATTGTAACTGAAAATTGCATTGAACAATGCAAGGGCTAAGCATTTACATAAACAGATTGCAATCATTTCACAGTTTGTTTTCAATAAGTGATTAAATGGCAAGCAACCAAGTAGTACAAAATCATAGTCAACCTCGAACGCTTAAAACCAACTATTCATTGAGAACATATAAAGACAAGACGGTGTCCAAAAATGAAAATTTTCTGGCCATTTTGCATCTTTGTATTCTATGGCATATTCATCTCTCTAAAAAAATAAAAATAAAAATAAAGCTCACTATACTGTGCAGTATGAGTCCAATGACTACACTAAGCACAATAAAGTTCAGTTTAAAGCCCCAATTCTTAAACCTTGGCAAAACAGCAATTCCCATTTAAAGTCCAAACCCTTCTCAGTATCATCACTGCCTGCCTAGCTGCGTCACCCACCAAATAACAGTGCATGCACAATTTAACCATCCAAAGAACAATAATAAAAAAGGCATAAAATTAATTCAAAATTCAAACTTTAACAAATGACCTAAACTGACGGCCTGGGTGAGTAGCTGCCGAATCTGGATCGATTTAACGGAGTCTACGGTGTCTCCGATCCAACCCATTTTCCTTTTCTTCTCTCTACTCTTGTGATTGTGATTGATTCTACCGTCTTCCTGTGATTTTAGGCTTTTCCAAAGCAGCGTATAGCTTAATTGAAGCGTTTACTTGTAGGAAAATAGCATTAGCAGCACTGCGGAGAAGCTTTCAACGACATCTCGGAGTTTTTATTGACAAAACGGCACGTCGGTAGAAAAATGGAAATTTTCCCACAATAAATTGGTTTCAAATCTTATTTTTCAAATATGGTGATTTTGATCTTGTTTCCGTATACATTATTTTCTGTATATGTCACCCAGAAAAGTAAAAAAAATAAAAAATAGAATAAAGGGTAATGTATTTTCGAGAATTTCCACTCCTTTTGCCTAAACTTTCTATTTCAAAAACTATATTTTATATGAATTCTCATTTTAATTACAAAAAATCTCGAACATATTAGGCACTTAGGTACCTTTTTTATATTTTTTTTTCTATATTGTTTGAATATAATTTTTAAAAACATGAGTTTCCTATGATTTTTGTAATAAAATCCAAAGAAAACCATGTCACATTGGATGTATATGGAAAGGAAGTTTCTTGACAATGTCACCCAAAGAAGAACCTTGATAGTAGTTTATAAATTCTGCAAATGCTAAAAAGTGGTCTAGATAATATTGCAGAGAAAGGTATATAAGAGTAACCAAACCAAACAAAAAATAATTAAAATAAAATATTTTTTACAAAAAAAAAAAAATCGAACCGAGATCGGTTTAAACTGACCAGTTTCTGTTCAATTCAATTTTTTATAACAAAAACCGGATCAAACTAACTAGACTCGGTTTTTTCCAGTTTTTTTTGTTTGTGTTTGGTTTGATTTCTTTCGGTTTCAGGCTTATAAAATCAAAATCAAATCAAACTGGTCGGTTTTTTTAAAATTATAATCAGTTTAATCAACTTTTTTATGGTTTGGTTTTTTTAGTTATTTTTTTTAATTTTTTCAATTTAATTGATTTTTTTAGTGTTTTACTCACTTCCAAGTAGGGGTGTTCATGGTCCGGTTCGGTCCGGTTTTAACATAAAAATTCAACCGAACCGGAAAATACTATTCCTTGTTAGTATAACCCGAACCGAACCAAGAACCGGTTCAAACCGAACCGGTTTTGTTCGGTTCGGGTCGGTTTTTTAGCCTTACAAACCAGAAAAACCGAATCAATCAAATAATTGGCTCTATTTTAGTCCAAATCCGTTCTCAGATTTCTTTTTTTAAGATCTGTGACCCCTGTCTTCTTTTTTCTTCTTGGCTGGCTGTTCTTTCTTCCTGCTGGTGACAGATCTTGCGATGGCAGCTGAAGCTGCGATTGAGATGTGAGTGGTTGTCCGGTCGGAGGGGATGAAGAGGTTGCTGGTTGCTGCTGTTCGGCCACCGCTGGGGGGGAGCTTTGTCGCGTCTGTGCTGGTGAGGGAGACCGTGGCCTGCGGCCGGTGGAAGAGGGAAGATCTATCTGCAGCGGGCTGGAAGGCGGCGCTCTCGGTGGCTGAGAGAAGCACCGCTGGGAGGGAGAAGATCTGGTACGTGGCTGGTTGTTCGGGTGTGTCGCTGGAAAAGAAAATGGAGCTGCTGTCTTGGAGAAGGGGAGAGACCGTGGCTGAGGGGAGAAGACCTGGGAGGCGAGGGGTGGCTGGAGAAGGAAATGGCCAGAAGGGGAAACGGCTGAGGAAAAGGGAAGAAGAAGATGGGGCTACGGTGGAGGCTGATTTGTGAAGGTGGGGAAGATCGGCTCGCGGTTGGTTGAGGGAGAAGAGAAAAATCCAAAGGTGGGGGGCTCTCGTCTCTCAAAGGGAGGGGCGGCTCTGTGTTGATACTAGTGAGAGGGGACAGTGTGTGTGGGTCTGCTGAGGGATGGGTGGGGTTGCTGAAAAGGGAAGGGAAAGTGGGGAAAGGGGGAAAAGGGGAGGGGGAGGGGGGCCAACTAGAAAGTTTTTGTGGGGTGGGGTATTTATTATTAGGTTTAGAATGTTTTCTTTTATATATTTTTTTAGATTTAATTAAACCGGTCCGGTTTAATCGGTTTAAGCCTTTTTAAACCGGAACCGAACCGGACCGGGTGATTTTTTTAATTTTTTTAATCGGTTTATTCGGTTTTTCTATCGGTTCGGTTTTTTCGGTTAATTTTTTCTCGGTTTTTTCGGTTTAATCGGTTGGTCGGTTTTTTTAAACACCCCTACCTCCAAGTATTTCCATTCACGTGCCACTTTTTCGTCCTCTTCTAATGGAAAGGTCTCTCCATCCTCTACAAATTCTACTATTTTAAAAAAGTTAATAACTCAAAATATATTATTTTTTATCTTATTTCATTTGATATGATTTTCAACTTATTTTTCCTAAAAAATATTTTTCTTAGAAATTATTTTGTAAAAGGAATTCACTTTCTAACAAGCATCCTAGACCTTAAAATGAGAAAAAAAGTTATTTTGAGGTTTTAAAAATGAAAAACATATTAGTAGATTTTACTTAAAAAATAATTAACAAGGTTATATGTATAATTGTATTTAAAATATTTATATTATATGTAGTCATTTTATAAAATAAACTATATATATATATATAAATGATATAATAAAAAAAAATTCAACCATTATATTTCTTATGTCTCATTATTTTATTATAAATGATCAAATAATTATATTTAATATTCTATATATGTTGAATAAACTAAAACAAAATAAAAAAAAAGTAATAATTTATTTTGCAGCTTATTTTTCATGACATAACAAAATACTGAAAAATATTTTTTAATTTTTTTTTATGAGAATGTCAAACATAATAAAATAACTCACTTTTTAAGAATCCACTTTTCATAAAACAAAAAAATACTTTTTAAAAATAAACTATTTTATGGTAAACAAGCGAAATTGTCAATTTCAACACTAGTTTACAAATAGTAAAAATCATTTAATTATAAGATTTGGTTGCACTAACAGGCCTAAATAAATAACAATTTGTAGTTAATTTTCATTGTTTTATGTGTAAAAAGAAAGTTAAAACCATAACTCTTTTGAATTTAAGGATTTAAAAGGGTTGAATTTTAGTTATGCTACTAAATAGGTGGCCCGTTCTATGCCGCGAGCTGCGCTAAATTTTTTTGAATTTAAAAAAAGATGTTTGGGTGATGATAATTCGAGTCAATCCGAGTTAACTTGACTAACATGCAATCCGGGATATGAAATAGTGATAACCCACTCTAAGAAAGCGAAAAAACAACAAAGTTGAAGAGCCAATAACCAAATATCAAGGATGAAGGGAAAAAAAAATCAATTTCAAAAAAATTAATTTCAAAGAAAAAAACTCGAGTTAATTTAACTAACCTGCCACCCACAATCTGAGATCGGGATAAAAAAAAATAGATTAAAAAAAACTAGCAAAAAAAAAGTGAAGTTACATTAAAAAAATGCAAAAAAACCCAAGTTAACATAGGTTAACTTGACTAACTCATACTCGGTATAACCCCAATAACATAATGTCGAATGATAAATATAAATTTCTTTTTATTTTTTAATAAAGGACATAAAAAAGATTCAACTTAAATCAGGCTCCGATCATAAGACCAATATTACACTATAGAAAGGATCATAAAAAATCATGAAGTAAAATTTCTAATCATAAAAAAAAATTAAAAATAAAATAAATAGCAATCAAAATAATGAAGATCAAATTTGGTATAAAAACTAAATGAAAGAAAATAAATAGAGACTAAATTGAAAAATAAAAAAAAATAAGAAAATGATAAAAAAAATAGCAATAAAAAGAATAAGGAACATAATTGAATAAAAAAAAGAAATAAAATAAAATGTGGTGGGGGGATTGAAAAAAAAAAACTAAATCAAGAAAAGAATAAGAAAATATAAATAAAAAAGTAAGGATCAAATTAGATATAAAAATAAAATAAAATAAAATGTCTAGGAATGAGATTAAAAAAAAAAATCAAGTTTCAAAAGGCACTAAAAGCAAAACAAATAATAATAAAAAGAATACGTGCTAAAATTAATAAAAATAGAAACTGAAGGACACTAAAGATTTTTTGAAGGGTCGGCATTAATTTCTAAGCAAAGGTTCACGAGAGTCCAACCACACCTTCTCTATGGGCATGCACCTCACCAATATGAATAAGGCAACACATTGCAAAAGAGAGGGGGGGGGGGATTCACCAGAGCCTAACCGCATCTTCTCCATGGGCATGCGCCCCACGAACATGAAAAGGGCAACACATTGCTTCTAACATTGTCGTGGATGGTGGATTTCGGTAATCATATAACCCTTTACATGTTGCTCAAAAGGCAGAAAATTGTCATGCACAGATGAGTGAATACATTGCACTCATTAATAACTTTTTTTTACTAATATTTATTTAAAAATTATTAAAGAACCCCTAAACAAACCTTAATGCTAAAAAAAAAAAACTAAGATACCATCAAAACCAGCCTTAGAATTCTCTTAATTCTAGTGTACTTTTATCACCTCACTATTCAAAAAAAAAAAAAAGACAAATAAGCATCTTTGTGCAAGTTTTTTTTTGTTTAGCTTTTAATGGTGTAAGCATAATTTTACTTTGCAAAAAAATATTGAAAAGATTAAAAAAACCCATGGATAAAAAGTAAATATTTCTTTTTCGTTTTTAGAGGCTTTTGTGTTAAAATAAATATGTATATCAATTTAACCCCAATTGATTTTATAATATCCAATGAATCCTCTAGGAAAGATAATTTCACTCTCAAATACACGTTTTGATTTATTTTTTAAGAATAAAAAGTCATTGCACTATTCTAATCTTGGATCACAAAGTTTTGTCGATGGCTTCTATTTTTTTTTTTAATACTCACAAACCTCAAAAGTTAAAAAAAAAACAAAAAGAAAACTGTCATTCATGTATTTTCAAAAATGAACAAACAAAGAACAAGTGAAACTATTCTTTCATACAACATCACCCTAGAATAAAGCGCTGTTTCATTTTTCAGTTATAATAATTTATAATGTTAAACATTAACGGCATGCTTGAGACAATGTTATATAATATAATCAAATTTATAATGCAACAAAAAAAAGTAATGTAACGTAATAGGATAATTCAATAGTTACTTTGGTTTCAAAAATTTAATCATATGCACTGAACAAGCAACAAATTCTGTAATTTTCAAAAAATTTATTTTAATCCACATATTTTATTTACAAATGCTACCTTTTTTAGAATGTTCTTGATCTTTGTGTTTTATAAAAACTAGAATTTAAGTTTAATGCCTTGTTTGTTTCAAGGAAATCAAATTCCTGAAATTCATTTTCTTCATTTTTCCATGTTTGACAACTATCCGGAAAGTTAGTCAAAGAAAAGTTTTTTCCGGTCAAAGAAAAAAACTATCTTTTATCATAGGAAAGTGTTTTCCTTTCCTTGTCAAAAGGAAAACACTTTCCTCTCTTTACATAAAACACATATCTAAAACACTTTGTAAAATCCCCCTCTCTCTGTGTCTCTTTTCGAAATTAGAAGCAAGAAGAATTGATATTTCACAAGCTAGGGAAGGGGCTAGTCTTTTTCTTCTTCATCTGAAGAAGCATAGCTGGTTAACAAGTCCATGGCAAAGAAAGAGAGGGAGGAATTGATTGTAGCATAAGAGTCGTTGTTGGTTGCTACTACACTATCGCTGCTGGAGAAGAGGGAACGATGACTAGTTTTAATGGTTGAAAGAAGATAAAGGAACTAGGTCTGGTGGGAGAAGAAACTTTCGATGGCTATGATGGAGGTTTGATTTTGGAGTAGGAAAGCTACTGTCATGGTGTGAATTGAAAAGATATACATGGTTGATTATGGAGGTTCTGTTATTTTTGTGTGAGAGAGAGGGTCGATTAAGAGAACCAAAAATTTGGGCTAAAGTTTAAATTCTCTTTTTTTTCTTCTCTTTTAAATCTTTTTATCAAATTTCTTCTTTTTTTTTTAATGACTCTTATCACCTGTAAATTTGTCTCTTAACTAATTTATCAGTATAAATATATTAATAAATTTTACTAAAAAAATATTTCACAAGCTTATTTATCTATAATATGATATAACATATATAGTTATATTTTATATAAGCTATGTATGAATATAGGATATAATAAAAAAAAAATTCATCATTATACTTTTCAGATTTCATTCTTTTATTAAGTGATTAAATATTTATATTAAATATTATATATATATTAGATAAACTTGAAAAAAAAATTAATTCATTAATAAATTATTTTCCATAACATAACCAGGAAAATATTTTCCTGTTCATTTTCCATAACAGTACAAACATCAGAAAATACTTTTCCGGAATTCACTTTTCCTAGAATTCACTTTCTAAAATGAAATAACTTTCCTGCAAACAAACAGAGCCTAATAATGAGACTTTTTACAATTAAATTCCTATATGATTATTCTTAATCATGCAATGACCCATCATGTATATAATGCTTGTAATGTAAATATGTAACGAATCAATATTTAAAAAAATCACACATCCAGATATAAAAATATAATGCCCCATTATATACATGCATACATACCTCAAGGAGAAAAAAAAAAACTGAAATAGTAAAACCTACAAGTAAATTGATCATAATCTAACAATCCATTTAAATTCTTTGTTTTTTTCTCATTAATTTTTTTTTTTAATATTGAGCATTATACTGGGTTGACACGAGATGTGTCCATGCATCAAGCGGAAAGTTAACCGCACAATGCGATGAAACAGGGGACATAAACAATAAAGGAAATTTTGCACCTTATTTTGTCCAAAACTACTTTATCAAAAAAAAAAAAAGTACAGGAAAAACAATAATCCAGTCAGTGTAAACGAGGCACACAAGTCATAAGGTTATATCCCACAAGTCCACTTCCTCCGCCCCAACCGGGGGTGTCGAGAAATACAGAATCTTAAAACTCTCGTCCTTTATATGGCATTTCCTGTATGGAGAGCAAAATAATCTACATGAGTTGACTGATACCGGTTCCAGTGATCTAATAAGGGCCACGGAATGGTAAGTTTTACACCATTTTCAAAAAATAGTAATATATTCCTCAATTTATCAACCACATTCATGACTAGTGATTTATGGGATTGCTCATGTTTCTCTTTTGTTAATAAATGGAAATTGCTATTTTAGGCTTTTGTTTAAAAAAACAAAATATGAATACTGTTCTCAATTTCACTACATAAAGAAACCAGCTTCGGTGTTTTTTCTTAATAGAACACTAATTATAATGCAATGTAGAAAAAAACAAGACACTTCTCTATCAAAATTAAAGATCAGAATTTTGCTTACAGGCTGGTAGGTTGGCATGTACAAGACTTGCCTAGGGTGGCCAACAAGCATCTGCTGCCCAAACTGCAGTTATATGCATACAGCTAGTCATATATAATTATACATGTGTGTTCAGATGAATACCTGAACAATTTTACATTGAGATGACATGCGCTGCAGAATGCCAGAATCACCCAAAATATAAGGTAGTGAATATTGTACCTGAGGTCCACCTGGATGAAAATATGCTTGCGGAGTTTGCAATGGTGCAGCCTGTGGATTAAATATAACAGGCTGTTGCCCGTTGAATGAAGGTCCAAGCTGCAAAATCTTGGTAGTTAAGTCACTTTATATATAAAATTGGATGCGGAGTTCAAAAAGAACCACCCATAACATCTGTTGAATGCACATTCTTACATTTAAAAGGCACAATCACCATCCCCAGAGTACTGAAAACATGCAGAGATATTATAATCACAACATTAAATCAAGATATCCAAGAGCGATATTTGAAATCAGTTTTTCATTATTCACCATTATTTTAGAGTTCATTTCTACAGGGGCAAATGCAATGAACCATTCATCAGTTTTCCAACCACAGTGCGGAGACTAAAAATATATAATAAAGCATCATAAAAACCTAACTCTTCTTATATTTAAACTAAACACAAAAAGGAGAACAGATAAGCAATCAAGTTATATCTTAGTAGAAGCAATAAAGTTATTTCAGTACTTACAATTCCCATAGGCATGCCATGCATATGTGGTAGAGTAGAAACATTAGGTTGAAAATAGAAGGGACCATCTGACAATGGGGAAGGGGGCCTAGGAGGCATTTGAGAAGGGGTGAAACTCTTGGCATTGGGATTAAGTTTAAATTCCTGGTAACCAAAATAAAAAATAGAAACAAAGACCCAAATGTATTAGCCAAGGGCATGTTAAGAAAATAATCAAGGTAATATTTTTTATTATTTCCAAACAAACCTTGGCATAGGGATTTAATGTTGATTTCTCAGAAGATAATGAACCCATTGATGAGCTTGGTGATAAACTAGGACCACTAGAAGCTAGCAAGGCACCTGCACAATCTGAATTAGATGAAGTGGAACTACCAGGTCGTCCACGAGAGTTCACAGGCTGCGTTTCTCCAGATCCTTTGACAGATGCCGCATCCTCTAACAGTTGGCCAGGGGGGCTAGCCTTTTCATGATTTTTTGGATAGACATTGGATGAAGGGGCATAAGCAGTGGTATTCAGGGATGGCCTCCCTTTATCATATTCATTTTTCTTGCCATCCAGTAACTTGGAATCTACAGAGAAATAAAAGAAAGATTGTTTGAAAGAAGATGAAGTTTAGAATGCATGAGTTCCATTAAAGTGAGTATCCTACATTTCTACGCAAAATATGCGACACAATATAGGCCAGGTGCAGCTGGAAAAATGTAAGAGAGTAAACCCAACATATTTTAATAATGATTACTTCATTACGGTATTTTCATAACTCAATTTATTTTTTGACAAGTTCGTGCAACATCTTTATAATAAAAGTTGTTCATACTACAACTTAAATGATGGATGAAGTTAAGGAATAGCAGAATAACTGACTCACCCTCACCTTTTGGCAATTGAGCATCCTGAGTTAGCTGGAGATTACACGAACAGAAATGAAGAACACACCGATATTAGAGGCATCACAACCAAAGGCAATTAATAATGTTCTCTTTTAAGTTTTGAGCAGAAAATTTGTAAGTAATTAAAGTTTTACTCACTATCTTTTCTTCTACAAGCTCCTTGATGCTGTCAAGTTCTACATGTTCATGATGCCGATCCTCTTGGACCCTATTACAATTGTAGAATTCAAGAATTTCAAAAATCAACAAATTCATTTGTCATCCCAAGAACAATTCTTGTGAAATGAGGTGCAATTTAAGTTATCATTGATGAAATACTGAATGAACCACAATAGTAAGAACCTGCTGTCACTATCTGAAGTGGAGAGACTTTTAGAAGGTTCTGATGACAGCTGTGCAGCAAGATCATGAGATCCTGGATGATGCAGATCTGCACAAGTACTTGATTGAGAGCATTGTGCCTCATCCTTGGACAAAAAGAAACACAGAAATTCAATACAAGTACGACAGCAGGTAGTAATTCCTTAAAGAAGAATTAACATAAATCAAGACTAACTGCCAGGCAGGAGATGCATGAAAATAAATGACTATATAGTGCTCCAAGTAGAAAATATGCTGAAATTTTTTCTTTAGAATTGCGAAGCAAGTAAAAAAAAGCTCCATTTTGAAATACAACAATTTCTATATAAACTTAGTGGTTATTTGAGGAAATACCAAGGAAGAGCTTGATAACACTCGAGCCCCATCATTGCTTTTTGCATGGCTCAAATCAGCCAACTTCTTAATGGAAGAGGCGGATGGCCCTCCAAAAGTTTCACTATTGTGAGAATTCATCACTATATCATCAAGTTCTTCATGCCCACCATCATCAATGGCTCCACCTCTATAGACTGATGAGTATCGGGTCTCCTCATCGATATTACAACTTTCATGAAGATTGATGCCTCTTTCCTGTTGGATGAAGTAGCAAAAGCAGTAAAAAAAAGGTACAGAAAAAATAAACCAAAATAGAAGCAGAAAATGACATTAGGGATAACCTCACCTCTGCTAAGTGAAGGTCGCGTGTTTCCTCCCCCTCAATCTCTCTTGCTATCCTCACAGCTTCCCTTTCCAATTCTTTCATCTGAGGACCCCTCTCCAGCTTTGTTGTATAAAGTTCCTCGTCAAAGGTGCTTTTTACTCCAAACAGCATTTCATTTGTTTCAAATTGATCCCAGCCCCTAATATGCAAACAAACAAAATAAGTTTCAAATCAGTAATAAAAATTACATAAGGATACCACAAGATTACAACCACAGGGAAAAAAAATAAAGGATACTGATTTTAAGTCTCATGTATTAATGGAGAAAGGATAGGAGACACATGGGTAATATAAGCTAGAACTCTAAGATCTATGTTACACTGGATCCCTTTTCAATTATATATTTGTATCAACCACAGAAGGTTTAACCTTAGCCTTGCAGTAACCAAACTTCAACACCTCTGTTTTTGTAAAGTTAACTGAATCCTGAAAAACCTAACCACAGGTAAGTATCAGGCACAACAGAAAATATGTCTACATGCTTCCCAAAGACATCTCTCTGGGGATGTAATCTATAGAAAGCAAGTTTTCAGAATAAGTTTTCTATGGTATCTTGTAGAACAATCCAAATTAACACTACGATTGTGATGAGTTCAAATAGGGAGAGGATGAGAAAACATGATTAGAAAGCTGGAGAAAACAAATTCATTCACGAAAATACAAGCTGCTGACAGCAAAGTAAAGATTACGCAGTTGAAATTCTACTGAACCAGAGAAAATATTAAAGACAGTAGAACAATTACCAAGAAATTTGGGGAAAGAAATACTTATTATAACAACCTATTCCAATGGCCATCAAATATGTTCTCTGATTCAGGGCATTGTGGATCATCCTTGTCAGGGATCCAAGGTTCCAGCTCTCTCTCCACTTCAACTTGTCGCAGTTGTGATATACAGGAGTCAATCATAATTTCTTGCAGCTTTGCATGTTGGGGCTCATTGGACATCCCATCTACGGTAACGGAGACATCCTGGCACCATATATCAGACAGCATACATAAACATCCTTTTAGTCTGACACAAACTAAACTTGTTCTCTACAGCATTAACTAACAAATCACATGCAGTTTTTTCCTCTATTGTTCTTTGTTAACTTATCCAATAAATATCACCCCAGGTTCCATTCAGAACCACAGGTCAACAACTTGAAAATCAACTTCACTCAAGAGACCAGATTCAAACAAGCAGAATATGAAGAAAGAAAATGTAGCAGAACCTTCGCAATAACTTGCACAACTTCTTTCCCAGGTAAAATCAAAGTCTTTGATGGAGCCTTGCTGACAAAATCTGCCTTTTGGCCTCGGAAAGAAATGTCCTTTATCAAGCGAGCCATTTTCAAAATTATAGCTGAAAGAGAAAAGCAAGAGAATGCTAAGAAGGAAATAGACTAAACAGAAGATTCCATGTGAAAGCTGGGTATAATTAGAATCAATATACAAAACGGTTAGCAACATGAGCGAAATCTTTTCAACTAAACTAAATCAACAGAACCTACCAAATTCTTTTTCAACATTTGTTGTGTAACATGTTCCAGAGTATACAGATCCATTTTTCAGCTGGACTTCCACAGGATGCCCAATAAGACAAGTTGTTAAATATATGAGCCGTTCACGCGAAGGACTCTCATAAACTCCAACTTTTCCCATTGCACCTATATCAATATTGTTAGAACAGAATACATAATCTAGAGTGACAAGTGCTTCAGGCCATGAGAGATTACCAGCATTACCCGATCTATTGGTATGTGGTTTTCCAGATTGCACCTTATTTTCAAACCTCGTCCCCCAATCCCTTTCAGCTCTCCGACGACCAAAACCATTAGCAGAAGATTTGGGATGCATAGCCGGTTGCAAATTCATCTCAACAGCAGACCCCTCTTCTGACAAAAAAAAACATGTTTGAAATCAGTTCAGATCATTGGGATACAGTATGGCACCAAAGATGAGTGTAGATCCCTTGAAAGCACTTAGGGGGGGAAAGGTACATCAAAATTTTCCAGTCATATGGAGGCAATATAAAGTAAGACAAAGAAACATTAGAAATATAATTTTACCCATCCCTGACATGTTTGAAACAAGTAACTTGTTTAGTTACACGGGTACCATGCAGTTACTGATTTAGCACTTGCATAATAGACAAGATTTTACCAGGCTCCTAAAAGACGTGACAATTTTCAAAGGGCTAACTACATATGTGTTATTCTATTCATTTATTAATCTTAGCAATATGGGTTATTATTATCCACATCATTCTTTTATATGCACCTTTAAATTAGTATATAACATATAGACAAGTGCCAATACACAACTTAGGAAAACTAAGATTACCCAATACCAGCAACTATATAGCTTATTTCCTCAAATCTAGAATAGCCTCGTGTCAACAATAATCCCATTAGTTCAGTTCCTTCCCGTCGCTCTCATATTCAGAATTCTTACCCCCTTACTTCCACTACTATTTCTTCAGTCTTGCTCCTAATCTTATAAGAATGCATTCTCTAACCAGTCTCAACAGACCTTTGAATTTATAATTAATTTCTTAACCCTTAAGCCAAAAGATCACCGTTCCCGCCACTAAAAAATTCAGCATTAGTTGTCTTTAGAATTCCCAACTCCCTCCTTCCTAAACGATCAGAACTCCGCAGCTCTTTGACATCAAGCAAATCAATCTGATTTCACAAAATCAACAAATAGACAATATAACAGTATAAAACCCTAAGATTGATGACAAAAGAATGGCTGTATTAAGGTAACCCTAATGCAAAATTTGCTTATAGAACTATTATGTATGATTCAAAACTTAAGGCATTTAAATAATTCGAGTTTAAAGATATTGAAAGTGTGAGATCAAAGGAGAGAAATAAGTAACTAACAAAAGGATCGAAATTTACCTGAAATAAGCTTTAATTAATTGAGCTGTAATTTGCTTTTGACGCGGCGTCGACGACTCGAGTGGTTGAGATCAGATACAGTGAGTGGAAGGATTGGACTCGGTAAGTTAGGGGTTTTTTTTTCTTTTTTCACAGAGCATAAAATAGGAGGCGGGGGTGCATATGCATGTATTAGCGATGGGAAGTGAGCGAACTCGGTCTGATCGAGAGAGAGAGAGAGACCGTATGAGAGAGAGAGTTACGGGCGTGTGTTTTTTAAAGAGAATGTGAAATATATAGAGAGGGTGATGACAAATTAAAAATTGAGGAAGAATGGTCAGGTATAATAACGCTAGAGTGGCTGTTCGTTTACTTCAACCAGGTTGTAAAACCTAAATTAGTCCCTCTGTGTATCGACTTGAAAACTGATCGATCATCCAGTTAAAACCTTGAATTGATCTGCTAATTCAGTTGATTCGCATCTAACCTGAGTTTTCAACTCTTTGATTTTTTTTATTTTTTATTGTTTTTTTAAAATAAAAAAATTTAGCATTGACTCGAGTTGACTATCCAAAATTGTAATCTTGACCTTCACTTGCTTGTTTTAGCTAGGTTTTCAAGTTAATTTCAAGCATTAGAGATGTTTTTAGATATTATGATCTTTTAATTAATAAATAAAAAAGACAGTGTTTACTTTTTAATAAAATTAATTAATTAATATATAAACGAATAAATTAATAAGGAATTATTAATATTAATTAAATATTAAAGTGAAGATTTATTCTTCTTAAAAAAAACAAAAGATAAATACACATACAAATATTTAAATTTACATTTTATTTTATATGTTTTTATTTATTTTATCTTAGAGGTTAACTTTAGTTGTTAAGAACAAATAATTTTTATTTTTATAAATATATCATATAAATAAAGTTTATTTATATAAATTATAAAAAATTAAAGAACTATAATAGTCTTTTTGAAACATTATGAGATTAAAATACAATTTTAAACATTAATTATTTTTTAAATAGGTGAACTAAATAGTTTAAAAAACAAGAGAGTGGGTATTAATTAAAATTTAAAAAAAACTAATGCAAAGTAAAATAACAAAATAAATAAATAAAAGAGGGAGTATTAATTAAAATTTAAACAAAAAATTTAATCAAAAGTATTTTAAGAAAAAAACAAGGCCAGCCTGTTTGAATTTTTTTGAGTGAAATGCTGTCGGCTTCATTTTTTTAAGAAAAAAATAAACAATGACGGATGACTTATTATCCTTTGCACCATTTTCCAATAGTTTTTGGTGATTAAAAAATCAAATTTAAGTTTTTAATATAAAAATATTTATTTATAATTTATTTTTATTTAAAAACACCTGAAAGATATCTTAGAAGCTCTTATAAATCCATTTTCAACCCAAAATGCTCCTAATCTCTTTATAAAACAAAATTTATAAGAATAAAAAAGAAACTTTAAAAGCATTGTTCTATTTTTTTTTAAACATGGTTAAATAACAATATTATCTCCATTAAACTCTGTTAGACAAATTTATCAACAACAAGATCAATTTTTTTGATGGTGGGGAGGTGGTTTTTTTTTTTTTTTTTATCAAGTTGTGCCGCTCAAGCATAACTTCAATGCATCATCTGCAGCTGTAAGAACAGTAGCGTCATATCAGAATCCTTGTCAGCATTCGTTTAGTGCTAGAAATGGCTCCATATATGCAGCCACCACAAACTCCATCGGGGACGAATGTGGATTTTCAAATTACGAAAGGTGCTAAGTTTGTTTTTCTTATGAAAAATTAGTCACAATTCAAAGATATTCAAGTAGGTTTTCAAATCCAAGAAAGACATTCTGAAAGCAGAAATATATGGCGGTTTAATTCTCACAACAGGCAGAATTTGCAACGTCTTCAATCATCCAATGTGGGAAAAATGTCAGATTCACAAAACAACTTAGAAAAGCTGTAATATAAATTTGAGAAAAAAATTTAAAATCTGTTGACGAGTCGAAGCAACGAATCCACCAAAAAAGAAGTTAATCTCTAATGATCTTGATTCTTGACAATTATTCGTGTTAGCCCTTGTGGAGAATAAAAGGTTACAAGAGATTCAACACTTCTGATCTGAACCAGAGAAATCCGAAAAGGTATACAATCCTTTTGGTAGTGATTTCGTGATTTTTCATCTACACTACAAACAATTAAAAACCTACGGAACCAGGACAAGTTGCCCGAGTTTCCTTTCCATTACTTCCTTTGAATACATCGTTTTCATTTTTAAGAACACCAATAGAAGAATTATACAAATGCAATGAATGAATACTATCTACTAATAATCAAGAGCGAGAAACAACAAAACTAGCAGCTGAATTCAGTTTAAATCCATTGATCCATCAACTTATAACCAGCTCTGCTGCTTCCCTCACAATTACTTTCAAAGGAGAAATCAACAGGCTTCGATTTCATTGCCTACCTTGTCTTAGAGTACCGATGTTCAGGACAAGCACAAGCACACAGAAGGTCTGTCAAGAGTGAATCACTTCCGCAGTCTTCAAGCCTCATACCTCTGCACAAACAAAAAATAACTAAGTTTCGGCCAAACTTTCTTCAAATAGGAAATAGGGACTGCCAAATTGAGTGCGGGTCTCACAACAAAATGAAAAGAGTACGAGTACAGATGAAGAAAATGTTGGGGTCACATTACAGAACGTTGTAGATTTTGTTTTTCTTTAAAAAATAAAATTGAAAGGATATTAAGAGAAAGTTGATAGCTAATTAGAATGCCAAACCAACAGGCATAGGGCAGCAGCATAGACCACAAATCTGACAGTGCATGAAAAGAGCATGACATCAAAATGAAGGGTCCAATACTGTTAAAAACCCATCCCATGAAGATTGACATCATCCACAACATGAATATGGAGCCACGAAGGCGTGGATGAGGCCTAGTATTGTTGTAGCTATGGTCCAGAGTAGATATTGCCACAAATGTCCAAAATCGAATACAAGAACTGGATGAACAGCAAGCAGCAAAAGAAAAATGCACTCTCAAAAAGAAAACTTCGAAGCCCACAATAAGAAGGTACATACCACTTGCAATCACAGTTGTAGATGGATCTTCTCAGACCACTTAAATATATCTGAATGAACTTGATCACCCCCCAACTCTTCTCCTGTAGCACCAGCTGCCACTCTCATTATATCCTCAATCAAAGCAAAGTTTCCCATTATATCAACGTGAGCACCACTTTGGGTGCCCCGACCTTCTAACAAATTTGTTGGAGGATAATGATCGTACTCTCTAATATACATTCGACTTCCTGAAGGGTTGAATCTTGTTTTCCCACGCCAACCTTTAGCACACATGAAGCCTGAACTTAAAACAGGAACAGTCTCGTCCCCGTCAACAGTATAGACTCCACCTTTCAGACAGCTGTCTTCAAATTGTTCATCAGCTGATGAATCAATCTGAAATGGAATAGCACACTCAGCTGAAGGAGATAACTTGTAAACATAAGATCTTTCAGTTGGTATGCCCACTCCATACAGGGAAAAAACCTCCATTTCTGGGGCATTGGGCAATCTGGAAAACCAGAGTGATAAGTTATCAGCAATCGATATGAAAACCTTGTATAGACAGCCATGATTAGGTCACTCAATCAAGTAATTGAACATCATTCAAAAGAAATGAAAAAGATAATGATCCAGGAGGCTTGCTAGTAGAAAACATTTGAAATGGAATTCAAAAGAGATTGTGTGACAACAAGGAAAGAAAAAAATCTTAGATATCAAGAACATAATGCTGTACAGGGCATCTACAACAATTGCATACTGGCATGTTATTAAAAGAACTGCATGTTAATAATAAATCTACATCAGATAATTTCCCATGTTTGAACTTGATAGTGTCAATTTAGCTTTTCTTGTGGTGCCATAGTTATTCAAAATTGCCAAATTAATTCATAGGATTCATATCTCTCTGCACCATACACGCTGTAAATCAGTATAAAGTTGAACCATCAAAGATTTGACTTTCTTAAGAAATCTAGCTATTTATGCTCACCACATTTATATATAAGCATATACCTGATGAAATGGGAGTGTATGAAGCACTATGACTAAATGCCATCATTGAATATATCACAAAACTATTGCCAAGAAGACAAACATATCACAGTTTCCATAATTGACTTGGCAGGAAAGATCCTCACTTTGTCTCCAAAGGGTTTGACCAATATTTGTAGTGCTGGTATTTTGGATCGTCCAAATCATCAGCAATTCCATAAGAGAAATGAGCACTGCCACGCTCCATCATCTTTGGGGCAACAAAGTGCAGCAGATCTAGAATAGATCCAGCAGTATAAACCTTATATTCTGCAACAGCTTTAATACCTCCAAATCCCATGTCATGGTACTCCGTCCACACGTCACGACAGGAGGTGTTTGCAATACTTTGACCTTTAACAGCATCCTGCATGTTAAGATAACAAATAACGTATTTAATGAAAGAATTGGCGCACTCATTAATTTTCTTAAAGCTAATTCTGATGTGTGAAAGCACTGAAACTCAGAATGAGAGAGAGATTTAGTATATCTTTAAAGATACAGCCATCTTTTCACCAATTTAGGAAACAGATAAACTTACCCTGAAGTCAATCCTCTCAATGTCAGATGAAAGTGCCTCAGCTACATCCTTCCCAAAGGATATGATCCTTCCATAATTGGCTCTCTTTGTTTCAGAGATCTTTCTTTCTGGGCCATCTTGGCTTGCTTTCTGTGTGTCAGTGTTTTTTTGCTTTCTCTTAATAGGAATATATCCTTCCTCAGGTGACCAGTCAAGATCACCCCAAATAGTGGCACCACCTTTTGGAATCATTGACATGGTTGAATCCCATGTGCGAGACATCCTCATTATATGTTGCAATGTCTGAAAGCCAAATAAATCTTTGTCCAAGACACCAGGTGCAATGGCCCTGCAGAATGAGGCATGTTACAGAAAATTCACTATATACAAGATCAATGCTGGTATACATATAAATTAAGATCATCAGTCAAGTCCAGATAGTTGAATAAACTGTGTCAAGTATGTCCATAAGAGCAAGAGCCTCTAGAGAAGCAATAGCATGACCAACTGTCCTTCAGTAATAAAAGAGCCATTTCTCATCTCAAAAATACAAAAAGATAAAGATAAAGCAGATTTAAGTATAAAAGTTGAAAAGAGCTGAGTATAAAGCAACAGAGATATTAAAAATTTGACCAAGGAAAGATACCCAAATCTCATATTTTGCAAGTACAGTGGTTCCCATTAAAACTGTAGTAGTGACTAGTCTCTACCAAAAAAATTATCGACAATTATATCACAATGTGAAAGTTTATGCCTTTAATAAATAAAAGACCAAGCATTCAAATCAGTTATGGTTTGTACTTGAGAAAATAACCAAGACAGACAATGTATAGAAATTAGAATGCGAAAATATGCCCCTCAAAAACCAAGAATTCAAATGTCAGTGCAACCAAAAAAGTAACTTCCTCGGAACACTACTCATAGCAGAATACTATTTTTGCGCATAAAAAAGGTTTCTCCCAGTTAACAAGCACTGCCAGTGTTTCAAGTTATGGATTAGGGGAATTTTTGTACAAGCTGTGTTATAAAGTAGGCTATTGGAGAAACACCTTTAGGACATCTTGGAATGTCATCAAGGAACAGACTTTGACAGAGAAATAAATGGAGTTAAATAGGTAGTATTGTTATGGTCATGCTCTATGGGGAAAATGTTTGATATGATGTAATTTTTCTGCAAGTTATGATTTCCCTGTTTGAAGATTGTTTACTGTTTTCCCTGTGTAATGATTGTTTATTGGGCCTAGCAAGTCATACCCATCTTTAAACAAGCCATAAGAAGCTTACTACTCATTAACTACAGTAGAGTTAAACCAGATAACCTGGCAACTGCAATATCCTTCGCTTCAGCAGAGAAAAGTCCAGAGACAGCTTTTGGAACGCCTAAAAATGGTCCACCAATATTCATCACTGCCTTGATATGCTTAGCACACCAATCTGGACCACCCCCACCACCCATTGGAGCTGGTGCCTCCACCCACTTCATAAAATGCAGAAAGTACAAAGCACCCATGGAATGTGGTATAATGACTGCCTTGTTCCCACCATTTGTTGCAACCATGAGCTCAATATTACTTTTTATGCGGCTTAAAGTTTGGTCACGGACCTGATTAATTGAATTCAACGAAAGTAGCAAGTTAAAAAAAAGAAACCACCAGCATATACAACACGAACGATAAAATCAAGTTCCTAAAAAAGAATAGAAGAAAACCTCAGTATTCTGAAATGAAAGTCTCCAATCATATGATGCCATGTACATTGTCTTCTCCTCATATCCAATGCGTGCCAAATTAGCAATCAAAACTGCCCATACAAAATATCCTGGAGCAAAGTAATCAGCAGCCACAAGTCCACAGGCAGGCCTGATCCTTATACCTGGAGGATCCAATCCAGTTTCATTGTCCAGTGACATATGTTCCACCCAGCAGAGAGGCCTATAAAACATCCAAGAATAAAATGAAGAATCAGCTGACGAAGCATGAAAGGCATGTGTGGAGCTTCATAAGTTCACAGACAACTAACAATGTGAAAGCTGGCAATGATATATAGGCTGAAACAGAAATGTTGTGCACTAGGAATTTCTTTAACATTATTGATCCAGAAAGCTGTTGTCTTTCTCTTTCTCCGTGGTGTAGCATGTAGAGTATAAGCTCCAAGCTAGCCAGGAGAGGAGCAAGGTCGTTTACTCAATGTTCAGTTAAAATGATGAAACATGACTATTTATCATTGGAACAAGACCACTAAGAAGCAATTTTAATTGACAACAATTTACAATCTTCTTCCATTCTACATCTAAAACACCAGTCTTGAAAAAAAAGAAAGTCATTTAAAAATCAAAAATAGATATCAAGATTTCCATAAATGGAAACAAGTTGACAAACAACCAAGAACCAACTTTCTTTCTAACCATTAAACTAACAATTTAATTTGTCTACTCAACAACTGACCACATTTCTTCACATGATAGTTACATCACACAAAATCAATCAGCAATATACTCACATCAACTCTACTAAAAGCTTGAAAAAAGGCACACAAAAACTAAACCAATGACAGTCAAAGCCTAATAGTAACACTTACGAACAAAACTCACGAAACATTAAACAACTAAATGCCTCTAAATTCACAAACCCCGAATTTTATATTTGGCAAAGAAATGTATAAACTCATTGAAACAACAAACCAATTCAATTTCCATGTCAACAGAGAGTATTCTATCAACAGTAAGTCAAAACAAAGGAACAGCCACCAATCATCCATACCTTCTATAAACTTCACCAAAAGCTCCACCCCATAGCCTTTTCCTAAACAATCCATCAGCACACTGATGCCCTTCCCACAGCTCAAGCCCTCCAGTAACAATCCCAGGAACAAAAACCACAGGATGCTTTGCCTTCAACCCTTCTTTCCTCAACTTGACACCAGGTGGATCAGGCGAAGGACCAGTGATTGCCTCAGTCACATATTGAGGGAAAGAAGCAGGCATAACGTTGTAAAGAAACAATAAAGTCCACCAAGTTACGCATATGCACCCAACAAACCAGCAACAATTGTCTAAACATGTCCATTTTGGTTTGGATTTTTTGTAACTCTTCTTTGGGTGTTTGTTTTTACTATTGTCTTCCTCCTCCTCCTCCTCCCCCTCCTCTCTTTGCACTGGGGTTTTACTGGGTTCGATAGGTTTTCGGCGACGAATTAAAGCCATTGTTTTCCGGGTTTAATTTGCTTTAAAAAAAAAAACCTGAGAGAGCATAGAAATTGAAGAGAGCAAAATTAATACCAGAAACAGACCGTCAGTTGGAGTTTAAACCGAGAGGCAGCCAAATTAAAATTGACTTTTGTTTCGTGTCTTTGTCTTCTATTACTACGAAAAGAGAAAGAGAGCTGTAAAGTCTAAAACAGAAAAATTTGTTCACTTTTTGATGAGCGCATAAAAAGGATCACCGATTCTCCTAGAACAAGCCTGTTTGAAGAACCTGTAGGAATGAATTTTAAAAAATATATTAAAATAATTATTTTTAATTTTTAATTTTAACACATTAAAATAACATAAACAAATTAAAAAAAAATTCTAAAAAAACATTTTTGCACCGAAAAAAATAGTTTAGATTGTCTTTTTTGCGTTTTCTTCAACTTCTTCTCTATTTTTTGTATGCTATGAATGAATACTACTAAAGTGTAATTTTATTTTATTTTTTAATAATAAGATATCAATCATTTTATTTTTCTTTTATTTAAATAAGTGGAAACCTCAAATTTCAATTGTTCATTTGTTTTTTTTTATTTTTGAAACTAATCAAATTTTAATATGTCACCTCTTAGAATATTTTTTAAAAAAAATAAATGATTCTTCTAGTACAATGTAAACAATTAACTTTGATGATGAAAAAGTTTGGTTGAGAGTGTAATTATGATTGCTTTTTAAAGTGATTTTTACTCGGAAATGAATCACAATAATATTTTTTTATTTTTAAAAAATTATTTTTGATATTAGTGCATTAAAATGATCTAAAAACATCAAAAAAATATTAATTTGAAGTAAAGAAAAAAATAAAAAGATTTTAATGTTTTTAAGTATTTTTGAAACACAAAAATAAATAGGGCGACTCCTCTTAAAATCAAATTTTTTTACTTTCTTTATGAGATTAAACGTTATTATAAAAATAAAATTTGAAACTGAATATTTTTATATTTGTGTAACAATAACCAAGGGTTATAGATGATTGAAGGCACATAATAATTATAGTGTTTTTAAATTTATCAATTTATGAGAAATTTATGATATAAAATATAAGTGATAATAATTCATAATCATTTAAAAATGGTTTTTTCATCAAATAGATAATTTATTTTCTTCTCTAATATAACAAGATACTTTTATGTTGAAATTTTTATTTAATTATCACAATTAAATGTAATTAATTAAAATTTTAAATGAATAATACTTATTGAAATACAATTTTTATATAATTAACTTATTGAATTACAATGTAACTATATCATTCACAAATGGTATAATTATGAAGTTATTAGTTAACTAACATGATGGTATAATAAAGTAAGTGTGCCTTTTGATAAGGAGATGCAATATATTTTTTAAAAAATATTTTTTAATTGAAAATGCTTTAAAATAATTTTTCTATCAACACATAATCAATAAATCTAAAAGGTGTGGGGGAATTCATTATGCAAAATGAATTGTGGATCCCCTCCCAAAACATTATGGATGTAATGTTCATAAGGTTTTTTTTTTCATCCCTTTTCTTTTCTTTTCTTTTTATTTTATTTAGTCCTTATTAGACCAAATTATAGACTAATTTAGACTAATCTGTTAGGAGAAGGTGAGATTGAAAGACATGAAACCAAAGTAAAAAGGGCAGGGCAGGGAAATGGGTGACTTTTTAAAACTATATGGTAAAATACTTATTTTGCCATTAAAAGAAATATAAAAAAACAATCAATTGGTGGTAATTTAGTACTTTTATAATGGTTCATTTGACATTCCAAAATTTAAGAGGGGTAATTACATCTTTTTGTTTTATTATGAACATTGTAATACCTTCATAATGGTTTATTTGGCATTCCAAGATTTAAAGGGGGCAATTACATCGTTTTGTTTTATTATGATCAATGTAAAGATTCTTATACCTTTGAATTCAAAAAATTTTAAAGATTACATTCAAGGATGTTTTCATCCTTTTTTTGTTTTTCATTTTTAATGAACAATTATATGTCTCGCATGCCATTTAAAATAGATTTTATATTGCATCCAAATGCATTTTTGTACATCTAGTCACATATGTTTGTAATTAAAGGTTGTTTAAAGGTAATTATGTAATTTAGTATATAAAATAATTATTAAAAAGAAGTTGTAGCCCCTTGCACTCTAGGCAGTGCTCGAAAGGTTGTCCAATTGTGAAACATCACCTTCTGCGATGGTGTTTTAATCATCTTGTTGTCCTCTCCTTATGGAAGCAATAGGTGTGGCTCCAACAACTTTTTTTTTCTTCCCTCTCTTCTCCCTTGAAATTTGCACTTGGCATTTAAAATTTCAAGGCAATCCCCTTAATTAGGGATATTTGAGTGTTAGTTTTCATTCTTTTGATTTGTAATTTTTATTAGTCATTATTATTTTTATTTGTAATATTTGTCCTTGATATTTATTAAGTTTTTTATTTGTTTTTGATTTCATTATTGAATCTAAATTTTTTATTTTTGTTTTCTCAAACTTGGTCCAGATTTTTTTATCTTTATTTTTTCCTTACCTCTTTTGTAAAATTTCATTTGTTTTTAATTTAATCAAAAATTTTAATTTGTTATTTTCTATAACATTTGGTCCTCATTCTTTTGGTGGTTTCTTCTTTTATTTCTTTTGTGGAATTAATTTTTCTTTTCAATTTAGCCCTTCAATCTAAAATTATTTATCCTCTTTTTTTTACAAATTTGATCATTATTCTTTTAATTGCAATTTTGTTCTTTTGAATCCTTTTTTATTGATTTTTTTTCTCAATTTCATCCTTTGACATTTGATTTATTGAGATTTGGACTTCATAGTTTTTCCATGTTTGGTGATTTCGATTAAATGGCCCAGGTCATGAGTTTTATGAACTAGCACGGTTCAAATTCTGTTTTTTACTTATTTTCCTTTTCAATCTCATTACTCAACGTTGATTTTCTTAAACAATAGGATTCTTTATTTTTTATTTTTATAGGGTTATCGTGATCTTATGACTTAGCTTGTGTGTATGGTGAGTTAACTCGGGTAGGCTCATACTTTTTTTTTTTTGCTTTGAATTACTGTTTTTTTATTTGGGATTCTTTTGTGTGATTGATTTATTTTTAAATTTTATCCATCAATATTTAATTTATTGACAATTGATCTTCGTGGTGTTTTTATATTTTGATGTTTTTGATCAAATGACCCGGGACTAGGATTATCATTAAGTTTTGTTAGGACTTTTGTTTTTCTTCTTATGTTTCAGCATTGGGTTTTTTAAAAAATTAGGTTCGTGATTTTTTTTTTTTCCTTTCATTTGGGTTGTTCCGATCTCATAACTTGACTTGTGAGTTTAATGAGTTGACACATGTGGGCTCGAGTCTTTTTTTGGCTTATAATTGCTTCTTCTTTTTTTATCATTTTGTATGTTTATTTTTTTATATATATCTTTCAATATTTTATTAGTTGAAGATCGAGCTTCAAGTCTTTTTTAAATTTATTGCTTCTGATCAAATGGCTTGGGTCCCAAGTTTAATAGGTTAACATGGATTGTCATTGTTCTTTTAGCTTCTTTTTTTTTCATTACTCGACACTGGTTTTTTCCCTTCTTTAAAACATGATTACATAGCCTGAACATTTTGTTTTTGATCAAAAATATTTTTTATTTAACACGCGGCAAAGCACATGTCATAGTTAGTATTATCAATACACTTTGGGTCCAAGAATGATTAGGAAAACTAAAGATGTAGCATGGCAATTTTTCTTTGGGTGATGAGTAACTTTTTTCTTACATGGCACGCCATGTTTCTCAATAAAATGGTGAAAATTAGGGATTTTTTGATATTATGGCAGCTTTTTTTTTTTTCCCAATCATAGAGAAAAAATCACTTGGTTATTTAAATAGCTTTTTTATTTTGCAAAACAAAACAAAAAATTTGTTCATTGTTGAATTAATTAACAAAACTTTAAAGGTTATGGTCAACTCATTATAGCCACACCCACAAAACATTATTTTATGGAATATTGTTTTGTCATTTGTGTTTTTTTTTCTTGTTTTTTTATACTCTTTAACAACCCAAACTTCTTTTCTTTTTTATTTAGTTTTATTTTTAAATTTTATCCTTTAATATTTAGGAATTGATTCATAATTTGTTTATTTGGTTGTATGTTGTTCTAATTTTATTTTTATTTTTATCGATTTCAACCTTTAACATTAGATCTATTGGAAGTTAAATTTCATATTTTTTTTTTATTTTCTATGAATTTATCTCAATTTCAGTATCTAACTCACAAGTTTAACATGTTAACTTAGGTTGACTCGAGTGATTTATTTTGGGTTGTTTTTTCTAATTGATTTTGTTTTTCAATTTCATCTTTTAACATTGAATAGGCTGGAAATTAGGCTTTATTTTTATTTTTATTTTTTATATATATATGATGTTATCTCTATCTGATGAATTGGGTCAAAGCTTTGGTAGATTGACCCAAATTGACTCTATTTATTTTTTTGTTCTTTTTTAATTGAATAAATTTTAATTGGTTTTGTAAAAAAAATTTATTTGCTTTTATATGGTTATCTCGACATCATGACCTAGGTTGAGAGTTAGCATGGTGACCCGAGCTAACCTGGTTTATTATATATATTTTTTTCATTGAATAAATATTTTTTCAATTTCAGCTTCCAACAACTCTTCTTCTTATTCTTTTTTTTTTTCAATTCCATCCTTCAATATTATATTTTTTGAGAATTGAGCTTTGTAATGTTTTTTATTTTTCTTTATGTGGAGTTATCTCAGTACCATGGACTTAAATTTTTTTTTCTCGATTTAAACATTCAACATTGGATATGTTAAAAATAGATCATGATAATTTTTTTTATTTACTTTGTATGAGGTTATTATAGTTTCATGAGTTGACTTTTTTTTTATCCTTCAATATTGGATTGATTAGAAATTAGGTTTCATTTTTATTCTTTTTTATGGAATTATCTTGATCTCATTACTCATGTAGTAGGTTTGGTAAATTAATCCGAGTTGACTTGGGTAGTATTTTTATTTTTTAAAATTTAATTTTTTTTTTTTTTACCCTTCAACATTAAGTTGATTATGAATTGGCCTTCAGTATTTATTTTAATTTTCTTTCTATAGGATTACCATGCTCCCATTACCAGCGTCATAAATTTGACAAATTAACTTATATGTCGTTGTCTTAATACTTTTTTTAAAAAAATATATCATCCAATATATCTTCCTATCAATATTTAAAAAGGATATCTTCTAATATGCATTATATTTTGAGTTCATAATTTAAATTATTTTATTAAAAAACATGTTAGCAACACTTGAATATTTTCATTTATGATAAAAAAAACAATTATTCAACCTGCAGTGCAGCATCGACCAATAACCTAGTAGAAAACACTAAAAGGCGTAGGGAAAATATTATTCCCCCAACCACTATAGCTCATTTCACAAGTAATAGTTGGTTTTTTTTTTTCCTGGTTAAACTTTTTTCTCATTAATTTCATCATTCTATGGAAAAATTAAAGGCAAATTGCTTCTATGTTATTAAAGAATGATAGAATTGAAAGATAAGATACCAATACAAAAAGCATCGAGAAAATAAGTGGCCATTTTGAAATTGACTAAAAAAGTTGACTTCGATCCTCTTAACTTGCAGCATACTCATTTCCCATCCCTTTAATTTTTTAAAAGTTTATTTTTTATCCAAAACTTAATTTCTCTTAATTTTTGGTCCATGGTTTGAGGAAGAATAGAAAAAGTCATCGGATTTCGATGGTAGAAAAAAAGCTCCACTAAGATATTCTTTCACCTTCAAATTTCCTAAAAAATCATATTTGACCTCGGTAAGTTTTTGACTTTCAAGTTAATTTGTTGTTTCTAAAACTTTTTTTGGGTTATTTAAAAGCACAAACATGATTGTTTGTTTCTCTAAGGTGTTTTTAAGGTGGTTTTTGGTCAAAATTGCTTGAAAATTAATTTTTTTGGGTATAAAACATTACTGCATGAACTTCCTAATGACTAGAGGTTATTGTAATTTGGTTAAAGAAGCTGACAAGTTGCTTGTTATTTTTTTTTCAAAAACAAGGTCGACAACATGTTACCCATCCCATAAAAAAAAAAAAAATTGAAACGTGCCTAAACAAGTGGGCCCCTGACCCACACACATAGGCTTTGTTTTTCAAGGCCTGGGCCACGCACTTGGGGTTTTTTTTTTCTTTTTAGTGATTGTTTTTTTTTTTCAATTTGATCCTTCATAATTGCATCTTTATTGATTTTTCTTAGTTTTGTTTTTAACTTTATCCTTTAATATTTAGTTGATTTTTAATTGGGCAACATAACTCATTTCGATTTGATATTTGTAGGTTTACTGTGATCTCAAATAGAAGATCCAATTTTTAGTTGGTTTTTAATTTTATGAGTGTCTATTTTTTATTATATATATATATATATATATATTTCTTGAACCCCGATTGAGTCTATGATCCGGGTTACGAGTTTGGCTTGTTGAGCTTAATTGGTTAAAAGTTGGGCTTTATAATTTATTTTGGTTGCATAACTAATTCTCAATTTATTTAAATATATGCATGTATAAACTTTTAAATCTGCAATTGATATTTTTTTAAAGTCAAAAAACATTTATGAAATGCCATCATATTCAATTTTTTTATGTTGAAAGAAGAATTTATCCAACCTGTACCAAAGAGCAGGCAAATAGCTAGTTAACAAAACACTAAAGGGTGTGTCTAAATCATTGTAGCAATGTCCACAAAACATTATTCATTGTAATAAGTTTTTGTGTTTTTTTTTAAATCTTTTTTATCCATTCTGTTTTTTATTTTTATCATTCAATATTAGGTTGTTTTGAGAATTATAATTTTTTTTATTTCAACCTTCAACATAAAATCTGTTGAAAATGGGTCATGATTTTTGTTATATGGTTTCTTTGAATTTATCTTCATCTCATGATCTAAGTCCATGATTTAACAAGTTAATCTGGGTTAACTCGAGTTGTTTTTTAGTTGCATTTTTCACTTGATTTTTTTTTATTTCTCCCTTCAATATTAGGTTGGTTGAAAATTAATTTTCATAATTTTTTTCTTTCTTAGGACTATTCCAATCTCATGATCTTAGTCGCAGATTTAACAAGTTGACTCTGCTAATTTCTTCATGTATTTTTTTAATTAATTGGGCTACATATTTTTTTTATTTGCTATTCAAGGGTTATTTTTATCTCATAACCCGAGTCGAGGGATTGTCGGGTTAACTCAGATGAACTTAATTCTTTTTTGGGTTTTTTGAATTGAATATTTTTTTTCTTCTTAATTTCACCCTCCAACACTCAATTTTTGTTTTTGTTTTTAATTTTATATTTTAATATTAGGTTACTTGGGAATTGGACTCATATTGTTTTTTAAACAATTCTTTCTATGAAAATATTTGGGTCTCATGGATTTATTTTTTTCTTTAATTCAACATTTAACATTGGTTCTGTTGGCAATGAAGCTTCATAATTTTTTTCTTTACTTTTTATGAAGTTATCTCAATATCATAACCCGAGTCATAGTTTTAACAAGTTAATTCAGGTTGACTTAGGGTATTTCAATTTCATCTTTTAATATTAAGTTGGTTGGAAATTGGTCTTGATATTTTTTTTCATTTTTTTTCTATGGAGTTATCTAGATTCCATAACCTAGAGATTGATGGATTGATAGGTTAACTCAAGTTGACTCAAGTAGTTTTTGTTTAATTTAATATATATTTTTTATTTTTTCTTTAAACATTGGTTTGACTAGGAATTAACCTTCATAATTTGTTTTGATTTATTCAATCCAATATATTGTAGTCTCAATATGTGAAAAAAAACCATCATCCAATGCTTGAATAATTTTTTTTTACATTAAAAAATTAATCTAACACTCATAGCACAACGTGAATCAATAATCTAGTAAAGTTTATAATTAGATATTAATTTAATATTATAATTAAATGATTTTTGTATTTTTGTATTATACTTTTTTATGTTCAAAATTACTTAAAATAGATGTATGGGTTTGTGATTAAATTGTCAGCTTCTTTTAAAAACAAATCTAACAATGTCTTTTTAAATAAAAAATAATAATTATAGTTAAATTGTAATTATTTTTTAAAAAATATTTGTATTTATCTTATGAAAAAAAACTACTTGTTGTTAAGATGAAAATTAAAGCATTTAGATTTGTTTACTATTTACCATCCGTTCTTTCTTTGATCTTAAGTTCTTAAGACATGTTATAAATGGGTTTCAAAATACGTTAGACTATGCCCAATTTGAAAGATGAAGTTTTGAATTCAGCTGGTGTTTTGTTCATTTAAGATGTATGAACATGTATATAAATTAAAAAAATTGTAATTTCTTAATGAATTCAAAGAAAAAAAATAGGATTATAACCTATTAAAATATTATAATTATGGTTTTATGTAAATATTGCCTTACCTTTAATTACTTACATGTTTCTCAAAAGAAAATAATTTGTGTGTATACTTTGTTATTTGTTTAATTTGTATTTAATTTTGAAAAGAAGAAACCGAAGAAGAATAAGTTTGACTTTTCAACAGTAATTTATGAGTGTTGGAGGTGAGGAGAGAGAGTAGATCAATGGTGCAATGGTTATTCAATGATAGCTGGACATAAGATCCAAAAAGAAGAAAGACTTGTTGCTTGCTTAATTTTATAATGGATTTGAAAGGAAAAAAAAAAAAAAAAACCCAGATATAGACAAAAAACCGGACTGGGAAAGAAGACATGGAAATGATGTTACAAGTGCATTTTGGATGTTATATCAATTATGATGTAATGGGTAAACTTGAAATATCTTAGAACTTTTTTATTAATTGAGTTTGCGATTCATGACCTCGTACATAAAATATTATCAATTATATTAAAATTTTATTTAAAAATATAATTTTTAGTTATTTTTTAAAATATTTTTCATGTTAAAATGTATCAAAATAATATTTTTTTTAAATTAATTTTAAAATTAACATTTCAAAACGATCCAAAATATTATAAAATTTTAATAATTTTTTTAAAATAATAATTAACCCGTGTTTTTAAACGGTCTTTAACGATAAGATGTGAGGTATGCTTTTCAAATATTAAAGAGAAACTATAATCACAAACAAACCTTTAAATGTTTAACATAACTTTTCCTTTAAGATTTAATTTTTTTTGCTCTAAAAAATTAGTAGTATGATAAAAACTTGTTGAGTAAAATCTGAAAATATTTGCCATAATTATTTTTGTTATAAAAATAAATGAATAATATTGGAATTTAAAAAAGGACAAGGCATAAAGAACATCAAAGATCACCGAGAACAAATAATGGAATAATCCTTCATAAATAGGAAAGGAAGATGAAAGGATAACAAACTTTATCATTATTGCAATAATAATGAAAAAAAAAATTTAGTTTCAAATATTTTTCACTCAGAAAAATATATTAATAATATTTTTTATTTTTAAAAAATTATTTTTAAAGTTAGCATATTAAAATAATTTAAAAACATTAAAAATATATTAATTTAAAATAAAAAAATTCAATCTTTTTTAAAATATTTTTAAATGCAGTGTCAAATAAGCTCTCAAAGAAGAGAGTGAATAATTCAGTTGGATAACTACTAATAGAGAAATAGATTAAAAGAGGAGCAAGGTCGAGTATGAAAAGGTCTTATTTTTTAAAGATTTTTGAAGCAGAGCCTCTTATTCATGGACTTCCTCATTTGGAATCATACAAGGGTGTTCTGATCCCATAAATCATTTTAATAGTTACAAATAAGTGATGAGTTTGTACTATAATATGCCTGATCTGATTTTATATTAAGTTTTTCCATTAACTTTGAAAGAAAGAGCTCAGATGTTGTTTTTGAATTTTTCTTAGTAAACTCATTTCCATGAGTGTCAGACTTATTTATGAGACATTTTACAAGAATCATAAGACCAAGAAAGACTTTGGTAGCCTTTTTATATTGTTTATTTATTTAATTAATTTAATTTATATTTATATTTTTATTATTGTTTGATTAAAAAAATTATTTTAATAAATAAATTTGCAACCCTAACCAGTAAATATCTTGATCTATTCTTGTTTTTTGATTTCTCTAACTTTATTTTAGATATTTTTAATGATTATTTATTGACATATATAGTTTTTGATATATTGAATTACATGTATATTTAAATTTTTTAAACTATAAAATTACGTTGAAAAAACTAATATTTATAATTATTTTTTAAAAAAAAAAAAATATCTAATCCGCTAGTGTCCCTTCACGGATGTTCACAAACCACGACCAATGTTTTACAAACAAAGAATAACACGTCTCAAATAACCATTGATTAGCGAAGGCTAAGTCACCATCGAGTGGTCATTAGTTTCATCTGTTCTATTTAATTAAACGGTACAAAACGTTTCTTTTGAAAAAATAAAAACTAGCAAACAAAACGCAAAACAGAAGCTGATGTGTGATTGCCTAATTTTGTACTTTTGTGTGTTTGGCAGTGCGTTGAATCGTGTTTCTGAAATAAATTGATTTTTTTTAGATTATTTAGATATATTAATTTTAAAAAATATTTTAAAAATAAAAAAATATTATTTTAATATATATTTTAACAAAAAAAAAAATTTAAAAATATTTTTTTACACTAGAAACTTTGAATTTAGATGCCTCTGTTTTGCATTTAGATGTGGGCCTAATTATTATACAGAGTTGTCGCACCAAGTCTTCAAATCCCCGCAACTCCAACACACACATAACGAATATTTGGGCCTAATTATTAATCTACTGGATTCTAAGGTGGTAATGATCTTCCGTTTGGGAATGTTGGGATTTTAGCATTTATTTATATTTTGAAGCTTCTTTTTTTAAAAAAACAATTGTCATTTATAATTTATAATTACAATAATATCATTTATAATTCTAATTGTATGAGCACAAATCCCTTTAAAGCATTTCTTCAAATAATTTCATTTTTTTTCTACTGTTCTTTTCTCTGGGGGGTTTCGGTTTATCATCCGAAAAAGTTCCATTTTCACTTTCCCCACTAGACCCATCCAAGAAGCAATAGGGTTGTCTACAGAGAAGCCATAGGTGGCCGTAATGAGCTGAGAGAACTTGCGCCATTGTTAATCCAAAAAGGCAGTTGGTGTGGAAATCATGGCGGAAGAATCTGATTCCGACGAGTCCAAAAAGATCTACAAGGATGATATTACTCAATAAAACCATTCTTTTACAGCCAGCCATGTACCACTGTTGTTGATAGTCTTGCTTGAGCACTGAACAATGGCTCGAAAGCGGGCATGGCTATAGAACTTGGCCAAATGGTTTGACCTCGTGGGCGACTGAACTCCCTTTAATAATTGGAGGCATCTGATCTAGAAAAGGGTTAGAAAATATGCTGTCAGGTGTTTAAGGGCCCACATGTCCTTCTAGATGCTTCTCGTTGCTGCTGGTAAACCCTAGAGCTGTAGTTTTCAGTGCACCGCCAGACATGGCAAACCACTTCTCTTCAGATAGGTTAGATCTCTCAAAACCCGAATCGATCAGAACGGACGTGATGGTTTTATCCCCGGTGGAAGAGAATAAGATAGCAGAACGAAGAGAGCTGTGATCCAGTACATCTTCCTTGAAGAGGTTTAGATTCTCAGATGCCTTGTCAATTTTTTCCAAGTGAGTGATCGATCGACCAATGAACTCTGCCCATGGACACAGAATGGTATAAAAAAAGCTTAGCACTTGCTCAATCTCTTTGACATTTTTATTTCCACTAAGTATAGCATCTTTTAAAAGGAGTATAAAGCGGCGGAGCGATAGGGCGGCGCATCTTCTTAAATACACTCTAGATAAGATCAGTGGTTCTGTCGGAAAAAATAAAATTAGTTTTTATTGGTTATTATATAACTCTAATTGAAGAGAATGAAAAAAACAAAAAAGTGTTAATTGATTATATTATACATGAAGATAATTTTTTAATTTTTTTTTGGAAATTTTAAATTAAAAGACTAATAATTCAAAATCTTTTGCTTGATTTGTGTTTTAAAATGGTCTTTATATCATAATATTAGTTGGGAGATTAAAAGGATTGTATTTTAATGGTCTTTTAGATCGATTTAGTGGTTACAAAGGTGGAGTTCCAAAGATGACGGTGACATATCATTGTTCATATGGTAAAAAAAGAGAAGAAGAATAATGTCAATTAAAGCAAAAGATGGAAACACGTGCACAATAAATGATATATTTAGATAACTTTAAATATTAATTGGGATTGGAAAAACACTACACGGTTTTAAATACATTTATTCTCATTAATTTAGTAATTTAAGAAAGTATTTGTTTTTTCTATTGAGTAGTAGTTTTAAATTTTGAATTCAAAAAATAAAGAAATACATGAATCTCGAGAGAAATTTTATAGTACTTCAAAAATAATTAATGATATCCTATTAATTAGTTACTCATTAAATTCACTTTAAAAGAAAAAAAACAAATAAAAAAAAACTTTGCAAGTGGAGTTATTTTTATCACTTTTGATAGGTGACATGTTTTATTTTCTGTCTTTTTTTTTTATCTATCTCTTTCTACAATATCTATTTTTTTTCCGGTCTAGCAAATTTAATAAGATTTATCTAATAACTTCGACCTTCTGTAATAATATATTCCTGAATGAACTCCATTTTGAAATGAAAAATTATCAAAATATATTTTCATGTGTCTAGCATCTCTCTATAAAATTTCAGCTCGTTTCGATGTACGGTTTGAGAGATATGTCTGGTCTCGCAAAATTAATCATCAAACATTTTATGTCAAATTTGAACATGACTTGGCTCGTATCAGATCTTGAAAAGATAAATCCAACAACATTAAAAAAGATTATCAACGGCAATCCAAGTGGATAACATATGCTGACCAAAGATGACTAGTGATTCACTTGTCTTTGATTACATGTGTAACTCACTTCAATAATTGTTAGTGATTTTAACTAATGTTGTTGTGTTTGTTTTGTTGAGATATTGTTTATAGCACTGACAATGTCATAATCAAAGCTTTGGTGTGTTTAGGGTATTTTAAATTTTTTTTCTTTTTTTTGTTGTCTTCTCCACAAATTACAATGAAAAGATAAGAGAGATGTTAGAAAAAAAAAAAAAAAAGACCCTAAAAACAAGTTAAAGGTACAGGGGTTATAGAAGCTTTATTGTGTTTTTAAAATTTTTATTTTGAATTTAATTTTATTTATTTTTGTAATTTGTGCAGTATATTTCATAAATTATTTGAAATGTTGTGTTTCTAAATAGCAAAAACCTAAAAAATCATGTTTTTTAACTGTAATATGTATAAACTGTATATTTTATCGATTCTTTTTGAAACCGCGTTATTTTGCTTATTATTTAAAAAAAAATGTTAATTTTAAAAAATCCTAAAATCACAATAATTAATTATTATATAAGGAGGTGAAGTGGAGGTTTTTCAGGGGAAATCCGGAAACCTGGCAACGATTCCCTTTTCGGCCCCACTTCCTTATCTCTGGCATCTATGTCGGGCCGTGCACGTGATATCACGCGATACTCGTCATTCTCAGAACGATTCACTGTCGGAGTTGACCTTTCCGGTATCCAAAATCTTTCCCTATCGTCCTTTTTAAAAGAAACCATTATCTGCAAGGTGTTGAGCTATCATTGAAAATCTTGTACTATCAATAATTAAGCTTTTGAAGACATAAAAATAACATAATTTTAAATGTAAATAATTATTTAGAGAATGTTTCAGAACGTATTAATTGTTGTTTTTAAAATATTTTTTATTTAAAAATATATTAAAATAATATTTTTTAAATTTTAAAAAATTATTTTTAATATAAACACATCAAAATATCAAAAATATATTAATTTAAAATAAAAAAATAAAATAAAATTTAAAATTTTAAAAATATTTTCCAACCACAGTGCTAAACATTGTCTTGATAGTAGGATAAGTGCCTTTTTTTTTATTAATATATTTTTATTTATATATATATAAAAGAAGATCATATGGTATTATTTTAATCTTTTAATCAATTAATGAAGGAGAGTGTCAAGAAATAAATTAGATGAGCACCGCAAGATAATATTTGTGGTTAAAAATGCTTTCTTGCTCTAGAAAAAAAAATCCATTTCAATACATTGTTTAATGAATATTCCATTGACTTTCTCACTTGCTTAATTGGGTCATTGGAGAGTTCATTTAGGATCCATTATTTTACTGGGGTCTCATATGTGGCAAATTCGAATATAGCCAACCGGTTTATTGGCCAATTCACTTGGCAATTGAATAGAACCGATTATATATTTTGTATGGCTTGGTTTTTACTTAAAAAAACTAAATATGTTTTTTTTTTAAGATTTGGAATCAAACCAAACTAAAAACTGGATTTAAATTGAGTTGTTTTGATTCGGCTCAATTAGGTTTATTTTGTAAAAAACAAGCAAAAAAAAAAAAATGTCCCTACATCAATTTTTAACCAATATAATAATTTAAAATAACCCAAACTAATAGATTTTTTTTTTATATTTAAACTTGGATTAAATAATTGATTAAGAGCAAACTAAAAGGCATGGTAATTTTCTCCTTTTGTTACCTACTATATATGTTACCCGGGTGTCAGCGTGAGCCAAACAAGTCTTTTGGCTTTAGTGTTGCAGTAGTGGAGGTTGGATTTGGTAAAGTTTCTGCTCATTTTATATATAAAAAAAGCAATAGATAAAAATTCAAGTCTCAAATTATTAGTTAAAGTGATAATTTAAATAATACAAAAACACAATAAAAAATTGAAAAAATAAAAACAATGAAAAAAAAGAACTACACTTAAGCTTTTTTTTATCATCAAACAACTCAATGCTAACCTAAGTGAAGAAAAGTTGACAAGAAAAAAGTCAAACTAAAAATTACAATTAAAAGAATTAGAAGCAACCTTGAAACATTAAAAAAATATAGGGGGTGAAATTAAAATCATTTGTAATATGATAAATTATTTATTGAGGGCTAACCCAATAGAATCAAATCTAAAAAAAAAAAAAATAGAAGTTAAAAATAGAAGATAATTGAACCAGAAAAAATAACAAAGCAAAAGATAAAAAATAAGAAAACATTAATTTAGAAAAATAAAAAAACAAAGTAAACCCGTTAAACATGGTTTAATCTCTAAAAATAATATCTCATGAAAATTTTTACCTAGATTCAATTAAGAAGTATAATTCTCAACTAATCTAATTTCGAAAGATGAGATCAGTAGAAAAATATTAATAAAAACCCCTATAAAAGCTAAAAAAAAAAGAATGAAGATAAAATTTGATAGAAAAAAACCCAAGAAAAATGAAATTTAATGAAAAAAGTAAAATAAGAATCCCAAATAAAATAAATATTAATTAATAAATTTTATTATAAGTCAATTCAAAAATATATATTTCAGAAACCTGTCAAAGCACCAAAAATAACAAAAAAAAAAGTATTAAGTGAACCTAACAATTAACTCAAGTTAACAAATCAAATACATGACCTACAACATGAAATTAAGATGATCCTATAAATAGGAAAGCGAAAAGAAACATTTAAAAAGAAACCCTTCAAAAATAGACAGGAGTCAATTTTATTGTTGTATCAAATATGAAAATACAGAAACACACCCTTGTATAAAAAACATTGAATTATTTTATTCAAAGGTTATATTAGTGATTTTACTATATATATATATATATATATATATTACAAGAACTAAAATAATCCTATAGAATACTCAAAACATATTTAAATCATAGTGAATTGAAGATAAAATTACCGCGAAATCCGTGCTAACTATTGTAAAGAATAGTAATCTGTGCTATATTGCTTTGGAAATTAGCTTTTTTTGGATAATAATTCATGATAGAAACTCGAACCTGCAAGGCCAAAATGATTCAAACACAATAACCAGAAAATAAAAATAAAGAGGGATGATCTTCCTATTTTTTATGTCTCGCCTTATTGAATTTATGCTTTGATCTGGTCTCTATAACTCTGCAGATTCTTGATCTTCTCCTTCAAGTTACCTGCCTCAAACTTTTCTTTTTGATTCTCATTGTCCGAATCATAAACCTACAACACAACAATAATCCATTCATAAACAACCTAATTAGAAAGGAAAAACAAACAAACAAAATACTATAAAATAAAATAGAACAAACAGTGCAAGAAAACTCGATTAGGTCATATTTGTTTTTGCGTTTTAAAAATACTTTTGAAAATTTTTTATTTTTATTTACTTTGAAATAATATTTTTTAGTGTTTTCAGATCATTTTGATACGCCGATAACAAAAATAATTTTTTAAAAATAAAAACATTATTTTGATGTATTTTCAAAAAAATATATTTTGAAAAGCAACCGCAACCACATTCCTAAAAAGCAAGAGTTATTTATCATCACTATCTTGCAACAAAATAACAAGAACAAAAATATGCAAAGAAGCTTACCATTTTCTCAACAACAAACCATGATAAAAATCAAACGAAAATACCAAAAAATAAAATACAAAATTAGGGATTTTATTATTCTGACTTATTATTAAAGGAGAAAAAACTGAAAAAAAATAACTCTAACAATCAATGAAATCACAACATTATCAAACTAACCATTAACAATCCATCCGCACAAAATCTTAAAAAAAGAGCAAACAAAATGAAATTCCACCAAAACTCACTTTCATTTGAGAAGTTTGTTTTGCCGGCAACCAAACACATCAAAAAGAGAAAAGAAAACACACTGAAACTGCTTTTGGCTTTGATTAGAGTTAAAACACCATGAGAATAGAAGGAGATGTTTTTGGATTTGATTTAGGGTTTGGAAGAAAATTTAGTATTTATATCTATTTTTTTAAGTGTTGATTAAACTAGTTCAGTTTAATTATTTTTAAATTTTTAGAATTAAAACCTAAATGAGCTGAAATTGTTTTTTAGTTTTCTAAGCAATTACTTCGGTTTTTTTGGGTTCATATTTTTTAGTAAATTGTTTTTTTTGTTTTTACAACTTAATAAGTTTTTCTGGGTTTTTCTCACCCCTACTCGGCAAGGTGGCAAGTTTGGGGGGGATCTCTCTAAATAAGTCTAAGATGGGTCCAGCCAGGTGTCAATAAAACGACGAATAGGAAACAGAGACCTTGTGGTTGGGGTGTGGGATGGTCCTACCAGATCATAACTCCTCTTCTCGGGGCCACATTAGAGCATTCATCATGGCCACAGTGGGCTGCGTTTTCTTCGGCCGGATATATTTATTTTTGTATTTTAAAAGTAATTTTAAAAACATTTAATTTTTTATTTTTTTTTATTAATTTTAAATTAATATTTTTTTAGTGTTTTTAAATTATTTTGATGTGTTGAATCAAAAATTATTTTTAAAAAATAAAAAAAATCATTGACATGTATTTTGATACGAAAAGTTATTTAAAAAGTAACCACAACCACATTGTTTCAATATACATGTCAAATACATGCACCTTAACTCAGTCTATTTGATTTTATATTTTAAAATTAATTTTTTAAAAAAATATTTTTTATTTTAAATTAATAATTTTTTATGTTTTTAGATTATTTTGATATGCTAATATAAAATATAATTCTTAAAAAATAAAAAAAAAATCATTTTAATGTATTTTTAAACAAAAACACTTTAAAAATTAACTGTTACCACCATAGTTTTTAGATCCGACCCGGTCCAATGCCCGAGTTCCGGGTTATGACCGCGTCACCGGGTTTTGACTGGGTCAATTTTTTTAAAAAATAAATAAATCAAAATGACGCCGTTTTAGTAAAAAAAAAACAAAAATCAACAGGTTACAACCCGGTTTTGGTCCGGGTCTTACTGGATCAATCGGGTCAACTAGATCACACTGAGTTTTTTCTTCTCCTGTGTTTTTTTTAACCCGGCTCGATTTCAGTCCCGAGTCAGCTGCATTTCAAAACTTTGGTTATTATACTTTAAAATACCTGAAAACCATCAAACCTATTAATCATAACTAGAAAGTTCATGACTTCTTGTAGCAAGTGCTAATGTTTGAATGAATGATTAATTAAGAATTAATGCAACTAATTATTAGAAGACATTCCTTCCGTGATCAACTCTTAGCTCTCTCTCGTTAGAATAATATTTCCTAATCAATTTCTTAGATACTAGAATTAAACCCTTCCTTCAACTTCATACTATTAGTAGCCAATAGAGCTAAAAAGTTTCATTTATTTCTTACATCATATGATCATATCATGTTCGAATCTATTAATAGCCAATAAAGAAATACACTTTGACTATAGAATTCCATGTATTTGCTATATTATTTTTAAATCCGATCAGCTGTTTATGATTGAGCTTGAACTTTGACTATAGAGTTCCTTTAAAAAATGAAGGTCTCGCAGGGAATCATGTCTGAGATAAGCAAATAACTTCGGTTCTCTACCATCTCCAGTGGAAAACACTATATTAAAAAGTTAAATTGGTAAAACAACTTTTGATTATGATGTTGTTAATTATATAATTATGATGAGTAATTTATAAAAGTAAATATAAATTTAATAAAGTAATATGAAAGTTAAAAGATATAATTTGAAGTTAAATTTTAAAATTTAATTTATTTTATACATATTTTAAATTTTTAGTTTTATATGTTACTGTTAGAATTTTAATTTTTTAAAAGTAAATTCAAATTAAAAAAACTGCCAACATTCTAAATTTTAATTTTCAAATTCTTTTTTAAAAATTCAAACTTTTAAAAAATGACCACCAATATTTTAAATTTTAAATTTTTAATTTTTTTTTAAAAATAACCGCCAACATTCTAAGATTTTAAAATTTGAAAAAATAATCCATCTATAAATATTCTCATATACCTAAACATTTTTTCTCATAATTTTTTTCTCTCCAATCTTTATTATATTTCATTAAAACTCATCATGAATCATTCTAATTTTAATTTTTATGATGCTTTTGATTTTGATGATGACACCCCCATGTTTGCCTTCCAAGTTGTTACCGCAGTGGTTGCTAAAGAAGAATCGAATAATTAAGGGCGAAGAACATAGTATCGTTCTTAGTCACAATATTGTCAATCATAATAAAAAGAAAAGTGAGTTAAGGCTATATAATGATTATTTTGCTGAAAATCCTAAATTCACTGAAAGTCAATTTCAAAGAAGATTTAGGAAGAGCCATTGTTTTTTTTTTTTTTTTCGGATCGCAAATGTAGTGGAAGCTCACAATCCATATTTTAAACAAAGGATATATGCTCTTGGTGTTCTTGTTTTATCTTGCCTTTAAAAGGTTACTGCGACTTACAGAATACTTGCATATGGTACTCTTGCAGATCTTACTAATGAATATCTTAGAATTGGGGAAACCACTGTGATAGAAAGTCTTAAAGCTTTCGTCAAAGCAATCATATAAGTTTTTGGTGATTGGTGTCTAAGGGCATCAAACGAGGTCGATATTTGTCGATTATTATCAATTGAAGAGTAGCATGGATTTTCAGGGATGTTAGGGAGCATTGATTGTATGCATTGGAAATGGGCAAAATGCCCAATTGCATGGTATGAGATGTATATTTGTTATTATCGTGAACCAATTATAATTCTAGAGGTCATGCCTTAACAAAATCTTTGGATATGACATGTTTTTTTTGGAATGCCTGGATTATTAAATGATATTAATGTTCTTGATCGGTCACCTATCTTTGCTGTACTTGCGGAAGGTTGTATTGCTCCTATCAATTATACAATTAATAGGAATGAATATACAATGGGATACTATTTAGTATATGTGATTTATCTTAATTGGTCAACCTTTATTAAGACAATCCCAAGACCATTAGAAGCAAAGAGAAAATATTTTGCAAGTAAACAAGAGTCTGCAAAAAAGGATGCAGATATTTTATTAATTTTATTTGAGTTTAAAATTTTGGTAAATGTATAGGGATTTGAATTTATGTAGATATTAATAATGATTTAAGAGTACCATTAAAATAAATTGAATAAGTTTGAGGTAAACCAATGTTAGATAATTTATTTATTTTATATAATTAATTAATACATGTTGTCATCAATATTCTATATATGTTTAATATAAATAATTGCTGATCATTCAAGAATGTATCAAAATCCACCTAAAGAGTTACGTATGATAGATTATTGTAATAAGGTTGAGAGTTTTATTAATTATGTACTATCTAATCCAAGAAATATCAGTGGAGGCAGTATTAGATGTATAAGTAAGAGGTGTAAGAATAAAAAAGTTTCTCGATCTAGATGTTGTAACATTGAATCTTCTACAAAAAAGATTCATAGAGAAATAGCTATGTTTGTTTGCATGCAGAGAGCTATATGTTTTTTACGAGACAATGTTATAAAGGATGATTGGGTCAACTTCTAGTTTTAGTAATGTGTATGGAGTTGTAGATGACAATAATAATCTTTATAGAAATATGGTTAAGGGTACAATGAGAATGAATTAGAGTTATGCAAGTGAATATCGAATCGTAGATGAAAAATTAAATACAGACACGACTATGTTTTTTGATCTTTTGAAAGACTTCAACAAACCATTATGGAATGGGTGCACAAATCACGGTAAATTATCGATCATTACATAGGTATTACTATTAAGTCAGATCATAGGTTGAGTGAGGTCGGTAATGATAGAATTGTTAAATGAGCGAGAAGCATTTTATCTAAATGGAATAAGCTGAAAGAGAACTTCTATGCTACAAAATCCATGATGAAACCCAGAACATTGACAGGTGTCCAAACTTCTACATGTTGAACTACCTTGAAAATAAAAAATTGATCGAGTGCAAAACATGTGAGTATGCTCATTATAAACCCATAACTGGTAAGGGAATGATTCTTATCGCACATAAAATTTAAAGATATATGTGGAATTTTTTCTTTCTTGAGTAGTTGTCTCTCTCATCTTTCCAACACTTTGGCAGCTAAAATTTGGGTTGCAATCAATTAGTGTAAATGGGATAGATTTCACTAATTAGATCTTTTGAAAATATCCAAAGGTAAAAGCTTCTTAGTAATCAACACTATCTAAGCCGAAGAGCTTGTTGTCCAGAATAACATATCAAAATCTCATCCTAATTGGATAACAAATTACCATCCGATTAAGGCAAAAAAAAAAAATAACAATTTTTCTTCACTCTTTCTCACTTTTTAGCCAAAAGCTCTCCTTTTTTTTTTTTTTTTTTTTTTTTTTTTGTATATGTTAGCTAACACTTTTAAAATAAGTCAAATTTTACTTTTATACATAGTTGCCTATACAACCTAAAATGCTTTAAGCATTTTTCTCTCCTTTTCTTACTTTAAATGGGTTATGGTCCAAAAAAAAAGGGACTAAACCCAATAATTCTGCCCTTTTTAACTCATTTCATAGGCTCTACCATGCCCATTTTGCCTTCTACAAAATTCAAATTTCTCTTTCGATAAAAGCTTGGTCATCATATATAATACATCATTTTCGATATGAATCTTCTCAACAACAAAAAAACTTCATCTACATAGCATTTCGAATTTAATGGTATCTAATCTCAATGTGTTTTAATCGAGAATGATAAGTAGGATGCTTATTGAGTGAATTGTACTCTAATTATCAAAGTGTAACACAAAGTTCTTTTACACTATGCCAAGTTCATGTAAGAACTTCTTTATTCATAACAACTCTTTACGCCCTTTAGTAAGAGTAATGTATTTAACTTTTGTACTGGATATTACAACATATTTTTGCAATCTTAATTTCCATAAAATCACTTATCTTGTAAGGTCATTATGTGTCCCGTTATGGACTTTATAGAATCAATATCACCAGTTATAACATCTATATATCCATTTCACTATTAAACTAAAACTAGAAGTACTTTTAAGATACTTAGTATCTATTTCACTATTAACCAGTGTTCTTTACTAGGATTGGTGAGGAACCAATTGACCATACCAACAACATGAGTTATATTCAGCCTTATACAAACCATGACATACACCAAGTTATCAACTACAAATGTATAATGAGAAATTGATTTTAATGAATTCTTGGTTTTATTTTTTGTGAAACCAAAATCCCTCAATCCTATATAGAAAAATTATAAGATTGTCATATAATTTATATAGTGAGAAGTTAAAGGGTTATAAATGAGTCTAGCAAAGTAGTATGGATTTAACCACATGCACGCACTCAGCTCGACTCCTCTCATGCTTAAGCCATGAGTCCTGGGCTCTCCCGGAACATGAGCTTTAATTTGTGTTTGTTTTTTATTAACCTATTTAGAACTTGGATTTGGGTTTATTATAAAATTACTATTTGACCCATAAAAAAATTATTTTTGTCAGACCACACACACGCATGTATATACAACTCACTAATAAAGAATTTGAATACTCTTTTTTTCTCATGAATAATTTATTTTAAAAGATAAAATGTCTAGTTTTTAAGGTAAAAAATAGTTGGAATTTTTTTTTTATGATAGGCAAAGAAGGCAAAATGTCAAGAATTAATTTTAGTAATCCTACATCAATTTTTGTTCTAAAAATCAATATACATAGGGGTTGAAAGTGAGAGGTTCTATATTTTTTTGCAGTAGCTCTTTAGCCTTCTTCTCTGCTATTTTTTTTTAGTTTCTTTTACTTCCCCCCTCTCCATTCTAGAGCTTAAGTCTCAATTCTTCTTAGAGAGATTGTGAGTTTCTCTCCTTTGGTTTATGCATCTTGATATGTAGTAGGGGTGAGCAAAAAAACCGATAAACCGATTAAACCGAGAAAACTAGAAAAAAAAAACCGAAAAAACCAAACTGAAAAAAAAAACCGAATTAACCGATTAAAAAATCACAAAAAAATTCCGATTCGGTTCTGTTTCGGTTGCTAAAGTCTGAAACCAATTGAACCAAACCGAACAGAACCGGTTCAACCAGTCAGCACTTTAAAAAAAAGTAAGTATAAATACAATATTTTCTAACCCTAAAATCACATTTTGCAGCCGCCCCTCTGCATATCACTGCCTCCCTTTAGCCCTCTCCTTAGCCCCCCCTTTTTCTGTATATCCCTCCCCCTTGTCTGCACATCCCCTTTCTCTGCATATCCCCTTGCCTTCCCTCTAACCCCCCCTTTCTCTGCATATCCCTCTCCTTTCCCTCTACTTTTTGTAAACATAAAATTATAAGCTTTATAGGGTGCTTGCATGATGTGGGTAAGTGTCAAGTGGTGGATTTGTTTTCCTTTCATTACCCCTTTTTTTTTTCTATTGTGTTTCTTATCTTTTACTGGCTTGTGTGGCTGAGGGTTTGGACAATTTATTCATACAAGTTTCAGCCAACAAACATGATATCTTTTGTTTATTGTGCGTAGCAGAAGTTTTGATTTGGAGGCTCTTGTTTTAATTGTGGGTGGTCGGGACATGGAGCATCAAAATGCCCAAACAGTGAAGATTTTTAGTTGCCTTCATCGACGTAGGAATTAGGGATTTTTTTGGGACTGTGAACAAGTTGGAATAATTTCGGTTTGAACCGGTTTGGAAGGGAAAAAAACCGAACCGAACCGAAATTAATCGGTTTGAACCGGTTTTCGGTTCGGTTCGGTTCAAAAAATAATAAAAAAAATATTTCAGCTTGGTTGTTTATTTTGGTTCAAAACCGGACCGAACCGGAAATGCTCAGCCCTAATATGTAGTGTTGTTAGAATAATGAAAGGTTTGTTAACATAATTTATTTGCACTAGGATAGATGCAACAAAACTTCAAGTATAAAAGATGGATTCTTGATAACAACATATTACTAAACCACATTGATTATAAGCTTTTCCAATAAATAAGTGCCATAGTTATACTTTGGTTTTAGATTAATTATATAATTGTCATTATAAATGATAGTATGCATGTTAGGAGATTAGTTTACATGTAAATTTTGATTTATATGCCAAGAATGTATGCTAAGTTTATTGTTTTATTTTATTGCAAGATTAACTTGATTAGATATAATTGCATGATTATCTAAACTAAACGATCTACAGGAAAAGTGCAAGCACATACTATATAAACTAAACAATTGTGATCTATAGCATGATTTATAGCTAAAAAACACACATTATATACTCCTAACAAATTAAACTAGTTGGACTCTAATGAAACTTGGATCAATCAAAAGATTCAAATTTGATATTTTTATGTTTTTAAAATAGTATTTGGTTATTATTTTGGGACCGAAAAGATAAAAACAAGGAGGATAAATAAAACATGTTTCCATGTATTTTTATTTTAAAAATATAAAAATTCACTTAAAAAATATCTCATATACATTTATTTTATGTCATTTCTATTTCTCCCATCAAATAAATTCTTGTCTTTTCTATCCTGAAACACCAACTAAATACAATTTAAGCTAATAAAAAGCACAATCAACACTTTATCTTTTTAAAATGAGTGTTTTTGTATTATAATCTGCTTTTCATCTAAAAAAACAAATAAAAAACTTAATTGAAAAGAAGATTACACTACAATATCAAAAACGCTAGAATACGAGCGCTTTAAATTTGAATCCTTGTTGGGAGGAAAAGATTCCGCAGACTCCAATCCCATTTTACACTTTTTGTAAACAATGGATCGTACTTTTTGCAAAGAAGATGAGAACAAAAGACGTGTTCTAGAACTGCTCCCTTTGGACCACCTCTACTTGTTGCAAGAACCCAGATGTGATTTACTGATTTAAAGCAGTGTATAGAAGTTAGCAAACAAACAGAGGGCAGCTTTTCCTCGTATGAGAATTTCATGAGGGCTCCTCATCACCGTCGTCGCCGTCATCATTCAGACTCCTTTTCACCTTATGATTTGATAAAAGCCTGCCGGAGCTCTCAATGCAGTTCCGAAAATGTGCCCACCCAAAACTCCTCGCTGATTGCCACCTTCATGGGGGCATCATCTATTTTTTAAGAGGGTTTAAAAACGTGGTTAAAATTATTTTTTATTTAAAAATATATTAAATATCTACTCTAAATTAGTCATTGAATATTTAATAAATGTGTATACATACGCTTGTAGGTTATGCTTGTACACTATTTTAAGCTGAGCTGAGGCTTATTTTTTTTTTTTAGTTTAATATGGGTGTTCGGGCCAGCTTGTGCGCACCTTGATTAATCCCACGAGCCCTGAAGTTAACGATCATGTAAATTTCCAGTGATCATCATATGAGCAACCCAGAGCTCGAACCTGAGACCACATGGAGAACAAACCTCTTGATCCCAAGCTCTTACCACATGGCCACCACCTAGATGGTTTGAGGTCCATTTTTTTTTTTTTATATAAGCTGTGACAGTGTTGTATAATAATACAACAAAATAAATAATCTCCAGGGAATTCCTGTCTCAGGTCCGATTTGTCCTGGCTTTTTTCTTGGTTTACTTGGACTTTTTACTCGAGTTACATCACAAGATTAATGTTTTATATTAATATATTAAAATAATTTTAAAACATAAAAATAATTAATTTAAAATAAAAAAATAAAATCTTCACAAAGGGGTGAACACGATGCTAAACACGGTATAACTTTAATCTACCGTGCCCGTGGTAGCCTTGAAAGTGAAGATCGGAAGCTAAACAGACAAAAGCTGAAAAATAGAAAAGATGAGTAGCAATCATTAAAATAAGGATAAAGTAGAATAACCAAAGTACTACTAAAATAGATGAGAGGCATAGAGTGTCTTTTTCTTTACTTTTATTTTTGAGGGGTATTTACAATTAAAGTATGCTATAATTATTTTTTAAAAAATATATTAATTTTTTTTATTTTTTTAAAATTATTTTTAATCTCAATATTTAAAATTAAAATAATTCGAAAAACATAAAAAAATTAATTTTAAATAATCTTTTTTAAAATTTTCATGAAATATTGTTCTTCTTTTTAGGTGTCACAAACCTAAACAAACTAATATATTTATATTTTAAAAGTATTTTTAAAAAAATTTAAATTTTTTATTTTAAATAATTTTAAATCATTTTGATGTTAATAATAATAAAAAAATTATTTTAAAATACTTTTAAATAACAACCTTTTTTAAAATTAATAGCTACACAGCTCTTTACAAGCGGTAAAAAAGAAAAAGAAACGAAACATCCAAAAACCCAAACGAATATAACACACAAAAACAAAAGCTCGCGCCGCTCACCCACGGACGCGTCCACTCACACACGCAGCCTCCCCTTGCGTCTCCAACACACTGATTCCCTGACCTCGTCTAAAGCCTCCCGGAATCAAAACAATAGTTTCATTTTTTACCTTTTCAACTCTCAGCTCCTCGGATTACCCACTTGCACGTTCAAGAGAAGAGAATATGCTTTTTGGCCGGGGAGAGAGAGAGGGTGTTGTTTTTTCTTTCTTTCTCTCTTTGTCTTGGTATTTCTTAGCTGTTACTCATTCTAACTGGCAGTGTAGTGCTGTGAGGAGTAAGTATTTTTAAAGAAAGGAGCCCCTTTTATCTTTATATTTATTATAATGATTTTTAACGAATAGCTTCAAAGCCACCCTCTCATTCCTCCATTAACGGTCACTTGTCCTCTCTCTTTCCTGACATTTATGTTGCCAATTAAATAGACCCATTACGACAATCCGTGGGATCTCAAATAGACCGAACCCCATCTGCAACTCAAACTCTCCCTTTTCTCCTTGTAAGCATTGATTATGGATGGAATATGTAGCTCGTTTTGTTTTCTTATGCACAAGCGCCTCTGATCTGTGTTATTGGGCTGTAGGTATAGAGAAACCGGGAGAGGATGTTGACTTGTATTGCGTGTTCAAAGCGACTAAACAACAGATATTCGCCGCCGAGAGACAGAGAAGAGGATGTTGATGTTGCTGCTTTTGAGACGCTTAAGACTAAGCACGCCATGAAGGCACTCACAGCTCAAGTATGCATGCTCTGTTTCATTCTCCTTTCTATCTTCTCTTGGGTTGCTGTAGTAGAGTCAAGGATTTAAATTTTATTTTCATTTTTTTTGGAGCTAAAGCCCAGAAAGCACCGAAGCATATAGTAAGGAAAAAGCTGAATTATACTTCTTGTTTTAACAAGATGGATTTGAGGGGTCATGTTTCATTTTCTTTTTCGACTTTTAATTTATAGGTTGAGTGAAAATACAAAAAAAAAAAAAAAAACTAATGATTGTTCTTTTGTTTTTTAGTTTTTGTCTAGTTTCTGCAGAACCCAAAATTTTCTTTGCCTTTATTTCTTCTTTCCCTGTCCTTTGGAGGAGGGTAATAATTCGACTAAGCTTAGGTTGACCTTGTTATTCCTTACCTCCGCCTGCTTGGGAATTATATTAAATAAGGAGGACTAGCTGTGAGCTTTGAGGAAAGCCTGTAAGTTCTCTTTCGACTTCCCCTGGATTCCCTTCTCTTCCTGGGGAGAGTAAGTAAGGCCAGTCTATTAGGTGATCTTCCAGATCAAGTGAAAATCTAATCACACAACTCTTCTCTTATCCGCATGGTCTTGTTCAGCTGTCTTTATCCTTGCCTGGGGTGGATTGCTTTGAATAGCCCTACCAGGGGAGTAGGCATTTTCGGTCTTCGCTTTTCCTGTGAACGACTCCGATCTTTTCTTTTCGTTCTACTCGGGCCTAGGTTTTCGACCGGGCCCTTGGAGACTGCTTGAGCTGAAACCAAAACGGTGAAAGAAGAACTGGAATTAGTTACTGTGTGATGTGGGTCTGATATTACTGCCGTATGTCACAGCAGTACTTCTTTCAAATTTGCTTTTGAAAAAAAAAAAGTTGTAGTGCGTGATTGAATCAAGATCGGAACCATGAGCACCAATATGGCTTTTCTTGAATTCATTTTTCTAGATTTTTGGGACAGAAGGTGGATGAATAGAATTGAACGGGAATTGGGTCTGTTTGTCAGGGAGGATGGATTGGGAGAAGGGGAAGGGAAGAGAAAGGATGGATTGTTTACCATTCCTCTAGTTGTTCAGTTAACAAAGAAGGGGAAGAGTAAGAGTCAATCTATCCAAATTGAAAGCATTGAAAATTATAAACAAATGAAAGTAAAAGGATCCATCCAATCCTTCCTTAAATCCTTATATTTCTTGTCAAAAGAAAAATACACTCAATCCCTCCTAACAAAGCCCGTGTTAGTGTTTTTCTGTCTCTGTTTTATTGCAAAGTGATAAAGGGTTGTTTTTGTTATTGTTGTAGATAAAGGACATGGCTGTAAAGGCCTCAGGAGCATATAGAAACTGCAAGCCATGTTCAGGATCCTCGAGCAATAACAATAACAGGAACTTTGCTGAGTCTGATGCTGCCTCAGACTCAGCGAGGTTCCACTGCTTGTATCGTAGAGCAGGAAGTTCCAATTCGACCCCGAGAAAGTGGGGGAAAGATTCGGAGGCAAGACTAAAAGGGCTATCGAGTGGCGAAGGCACACCTGCTTCAGTTAGTGGGCGGACGGAGTCGGTGGTTTTTATGGAGGAAGATGAGCCTAAGGAGTGGGTTGCGCAAGTTGAGCCTGGTGTGCTCATCACTTTTGTTTCATTGGCTGATGGCGGTAATGATCTGAAGCGAATTCGATTCAGGTACTATTTGCATTGCCTAAAGAAAATAACCATCTACAACACAATTACACGGTAGATGCATTATACTTTGCTTGCCCGCTTCTTCTTATTCTCTTTTGGAATCAAGAACAGCTTGTGCTTCACTATCTGCACTTGGAATCATTCATCATCTCCTATCTCGCCAACGAGAAATGAAAAGATAGAAAAGAAAAGGGAAAATGAGATCGTACTTTTTGCAAAGAATTGATGAGGAATATTGCTTACAGCTCTATGAGGCTTGAATAAGCAAAATTTCCCACTAAAGAAAGAAATATTTCATTTCTTTCACTCTTTTTGGTTGGTTCTCTACTTAAGCTATAATTTCTTTGGCAATTGAAACACAATAAGAACCTTTTCTAATCCTCTTATGATCATTGAATGTCAAATTAGCATATTGTCATTGTTACATATAGACAAATACAATGTTATTCATGCACGTGCAAATTACAGCTGTATAATATACCTTGGCGCTTACAAGTATTTTCATGTTTCATGAACCTGGCTTGTGCAGTTCTTGATCTTGAGAATGCTTTGCTGAGAAATCTGTGGCCAAACTACTTATTTATAAAATAAAGAGCCGCTGCAGCGTGTTTGTGCCAGAAATTGTCTCACTTAATCTCAATCTGAATTTACACTAGTTTACTTGTAATTTGAAATGTTGAATGAAATGAGTAATAACCCATCTGTTTCTTGTAACGAAAGCGATGCTACTTTTATGTTGTTTTTTTTTTCCTTGGTTTTTCTTTAATTGGGTTTCTTAACATATACAGTTTTGTTCACCTACAACAAGATTCATGTTTCATGCCAACCTGATTAGAGTTATGCAACATTTCATGTTTGTGATGTTCTCAATTGTTCATGATTTTTGTTGTTGTTGTTTTCTGTATAAGTAATGATATATGATGTTACTGCATTTCCCTTCCTCCGTCAAGCCTTTCCTTCAATGGTTGCGTGTCTTGCTATCATGATAAACTAGCTTCCCTCATATGATAGCAGTGCGAATCTTTTAGTTGAGTAACCATCAATAACCAACTGCCTTAAAGTTTTAATACCAGAAAAAACTGGATGATTCGTCCTTCTCCAACATTTTGCTTAGGTTTTATAGATGTTGACAGGTCCTTTTTCATCATTTTAACATTATGATGTTTTGATCAGTCGTGAAATGTTCAATAAATGGCAAGCTCAAAGATGGTGGGCTGAGAACTATGACAAGGTCCTGGAATTATACAATGTTCGACAGTTCAATCACCAATCAGTCCCACTTCCAACTCCACCAAGATCTGAAGATGAGGTGAGTGTGAATTAAATTTTGAAGTTTAGCAACATTTGGTTATAGGAAATGCTTGATCTGACTTGCTTGGAATGAATCATTTTCTTCTCTATTGTAATCAGCATGAATCTTGTTAGACTGTTGAAGAGCACTGTTAAAGTCCTTAATTCTCTTTTAGATTTTGAATGATTTAATGTAATACAGGATGTCGGTGTTTTTTAGAGCTCAGAGTTACTTCATTGTACTTCACAAAACTGGCATTGATAATGGAGCTAGTTTTATTGTTTAATTTTACCCGTCTCCTTTTGCAGAGCTCAAAGCCTGAATCAGCCAAAGACAGTCCCACGACTCCTCCACTGGGCAAAGAACGCCCAAGCAATTTCCACCATCCAACCGGAATGGTTTATTCGTCATCAGATTCACTTGACCACCACCCAATGCAATCTCACCAATATTATGAGTCAGCTGGTCTTGCTTCAACACCAAAGCTCTCTAGCATGGCTGGGGCTAAAACGGAGACATCATCAGTAGATGGTTCTGCGAGGACTAGTATGTCAAGAGAGTCAGATCGCTCAGAAGAACTTTCCATCAGTAATGCAAGTGATATGGAGACTGAATGGGTTGAACAGGATGAACCAGGGGTATACATCACTATCAGAGCACTGCCAGGTGGCACCAGGGAGCTTAGACGTGTCAGGTTCAGGTCAGTGGGTCTGAATAATTTAGAGATAGATGGAATTGAAACTGCTCATGATTTTAGTTATTTGGACAAATAAACTGCTCGAGATGTTTGCTGACGGAGCTGACTTGTCTAGCACCTGCTTTTGCTGGGCTAGAACAACAGCTAAACATGGCAATTCACGGTAGATGGGGCTTATAATTAGATTTTAGAAGATTTTTGGACCTATAAAATATAGTTTGAACCTCTCAGTTCCAGTCAAGGAACGAGCCAAATCCTTCTTGCACCATAAGCTCGTGCCATCTATCATAGTGGTCTAGATAATCTTAGTTGCCTGCAAAGAATTGCCATGGAGCCATAACTATTTCTCATGGATGATCTAGAAACCAAGGCGAATTTTGGGCTTGAGATTTGTGATGAAACTGTTTTGACTGATAACATACTGTTAAATGGGCAGGGTTGTATATTTCCAATTTTCAATGATGTGGGTTCTCTTTTTCCAATTTTCCATTACCCATATACAAAACAACAACATAGGCATTGATATTTACTTTTTGCTTAAATTAATGATCACAATCATGTGTAATGGATGTGTTTTTTTATCTTATATTCTTGATGCAGCCGAGAAAAATTTGGAGAAACACGTGCAAGGTTGTGGTGGGAGGAGAACCGAGCCAGGATACACGAACAGTACCTGTACAGATGAGATGGTGGCGCTTGGAGAAACGCGTGCGAGGTTGTGGTGGGAGGAGAACCGAGCGAGGATACACGAACAGTACTTGTAGATGAGCCAGGATACACGAACACTACTTGTAGATTAACAAACAGATGAGATGGTGGCGCTTGGAAAATGTGTATTACCTTTAACTAACACAGGTGATCTTGCGGGCTGAATAGATAAAGCTTGTTCGCCCAGTTCCATGTTTTGCTTGAAAACTTCTTGATTCTTTTCTTTCTGTCTATTCCTTTTCATCTGGTTGGATAATGTTGAACTATTAGGTTATGCTACATATAGTATATTGTTTTTCTTTTCTTTTATTTGGTTCATAATTTAACATGGTCTAATCATTTTAACATTCTCTCTTGAAGATAGGAGTCGTTGTTCATAATTTAACCCCAGTGGTAATGTTAATTGCTTCTCCCTGTCTACTACATATACAAAATTTTGGCTTCTCCCTGTCTGTCATATGCATATGCTTCTCATATTTGGTTTTCAATGAGTTAAATGTTTTGCTTGATTACTCGGAACAACTATAGAAACTTGAATCTTTCCGGCTCTCGCTTTCTTTGATTGTTTTCGAAAATGATTTAATTATGATTACCATTTCGCTCGTCCTGCCTTGATAAGGAAAGAGAGGCCTTTCTCCCATTTCCCTAGTCGAAGAATTGCTCTGTAGCCGAGCTCTCAAGAGTATTTTCTTCTCCTGCATAGGAGTGAGTGTCTATTAGAGGATTAAGTTTCACCCATTCAACAACAAGCTTTGTTTTTTAACATAATCATCTGTTTGTTGAAGAAAATAGGATTAAGATGATTCGAAATATCTCAAGAGGAACCCCAACAAGCAAGGGCCGGCGAGCTCTTTCTCAGAATCAAGCTGGCAAATGCCCTCCGAACTTCATGTTGTTAGTTCATAGCCAACTTGACTGGGAAAAACAAGAGAGCCTGTGTGACCCCATCAACATAGCCAGCACTGCCGAGAAAATAATTCAGGGATATGTCTTAAAAACAAAATAAAAGGAAAAGGAAAAAGGAGACCTGTGGTTATTTCTTGAAAAAAAAAGGGATATGCTGGTATCCCATCTAGAATTGTTATGTACTGCGCACCACCAACAAAAATTTTCCCGATCGAGTCTTCGTTGTATCCAATGCCCCTCCTCGAAGTATCTGATACTGCCATTAATCTTTGCATAAATTAGTTTAAGACCTGAACATTTAGACTGTCTATGTTCAAAGTCAGTCTTCGTGATCAAGATGAACACAAATCCCATTTAGACATGACTTTTTTCAACAAACAATGTGATTGATGCAAGTTTTGTTATTGGATTCTTCATCCACTTTGGCATAACACAATATTTAAAATTATGATCTATAAAAACAACCAATCTTGTTTTCTTTTCCACTTTTACATATACTTGTGTACTTTCAGAAGAGGAAAAAGTATATTTTTTTTCATGACAATTCACAAATATATAAATGCATTATGAAACTCAAAGACAGCAAGCATGCTCGATGGGGTTTTACCAGCAATAGTAAGATTTATATTTGCATTCACGAATCAATAAAACAAATGCTGTAACAATCTAACGTGGTGAAAATGTATACATGACAAGAAAGAGTTTGTCACTAACTATTTCGGACAAAGCTGCAAACCCTCCAAAAAAATTCTTGGAACTCTCTAGGAGAATTCCTCAGAGTCTTTAGCTACACCCAAGAGCACCAGACTTCTTTCTTGGTAGTAAAGAGCTCAGCCCTCAAACTATCTTGAGTGACCTTTGCCTAAAGGATACCTTATTCATAGCATCAAATTCATTATAAAAGCATCTCCAATGCAAAATGCTATTTTGAAAAGCTAAATTGATAAAATAGCATTTTGAATAGTATAAATATAGATTTTTTTTACTATATCTATTCCAATGGAAAAAAGCCATTTGAAGAGCCATTTATATTGGAGTGGAAGAAACAAATATTTTTTTATTTTTTAATAAGTTTGATGTTTTTTTTTCCACATGGCTATATTTAATTGGTTTATTTTTTTAGTGGCTCCACTTTATTGTTTTGGCTCTTTGGAAAGATATGTAGGAATAATATTTATGGAAGAGAAAAGACATTTTAGCATTTTATTTGACTTTCCCCTTGGAGTGTGCAAAACAAGCAAAGAAAAGCTAAAATATTAGTTTTTTAGTTTTAGCTATCCATTTAGCTTCTCCATTGGAGATGCTCTAAGCCACCCAAAGCTATTTTTAAGTGGAGCTCAACTGAAGGACAACACCTTGGAGACTCTCCTCCAACGAGTCATAAGCTACCTTAAGGCTTGTCAGCTCAGCTTCCACAATAACTTTCTCTTCCCTTAGTTATTAGAGGGCAGTCTGGTCGTTCATCTTGTTCATTTCTCTACCTTGTGTTTGTCAATGGCCTCCATTGCATGGTTCCTTTTAGCCATCTAACATCTCTTAGAGTGGACGCACATCATGAAAGTTTGTCAAAGACAAAATTGTTAAGAACAATAATCTTAAAACCACATTAAGAAGTTCAAACAGGGGAGTTCCTTTCTTTAAAAGTCATTTGTCCTATAAGGGTCAAATGATGGTTGTAGTTCTCATCAGAAATTATGAAGATGTTTAAAACAATGATGAGAATCCTTTTAAGCTTCCTCACCACTTCGAGGCTAGCCTTTCTAAGGCCAAACCTCCCACTAACAACAGCCTCTCCAAGGCCAAACCTCCAACTGACAACATCCTTCATGACTTGCCTCACTTTCTCAGTCCAGGTAGGGAAACTGAAAGGAGTCTGACTGAGAACGAGGCTAGCAAAAACATCCTCAAATCTTTGTTTAGTATCCTTGAGAATTTTCCAAGTAAAGGGCCCAAACAGTTGTTGCCTCTGAATGCAAGATTAAGGGTGACGACAAATGAATTGTTATTATATAAGCCTTTTATAGGCGAGGATGAAATACTAGTCTCCATTGGGATGAAGACCTTTTTTTTCTTAAAATAGGCAGCAATGCCCACAATTCCTTAAGAGGAAGTCAGATATGCTTGACCTTACCTTTCTTTTCTATTGGAGTTTTGGATCTCGTCATTGTTTTCTTATGAACAATGTCCTTAAAAACATAGAGTTCATCTATAATGATGGGGTTGTCCTCCGTATCTTTTCTAGCCCTGCCTCTAGTCAAGTCAAGAGATGAAGACCCCTTTTTTGAAATCTCGTCTACAGACCTTATTGAAGTTTCTCCTTCTTCTTTAATTGTCAATCCCACACAAAAACAAAGTCAACAATGAACTTAAATGCATAAAAAAACAAGGAAAAATAAAGCTATATACTTTGCAACATGGCTTGATAATACCTTTTGACCATTCTATTGATGCGTACTCGATTGAGGTCAATGTAAACACAACACATGTTTTCTCCTCATCCAAGTTTAGACGAGGCCTACTGTTCATAGCAAGGGTGGTACCTTCCAATAATAGGAATAACCCCAGATCTATTGCATCCCATCTCTAGGGATGATTGGCCTAGTATGCCTATAATTATCCACCCCTTTTATTTATTGACAAGCGCATGTTTCCTTACAAGGTTATCTTTAAGGCTCATGTTTTGTTGGTGAAGGTAAAGAACAAAACATGTCATTGCCACCATCGATGCTAATGTATAGATGGTAACAAGTCATAAAGGCGTTGATTGTAGGCTTAATTCCGACAAGCATAAAAAACTTATCAAAGGTGAGTAAGATTATTCGTCCATTAGGGTGTAGCTGACCTGGTCCCAATTTGTAATATCTGAAAACTTCCCCCATAAACCTTTGAAGAGGGAAGGAATACCCCAATGCATGCATGAAAAAAGGGGTTATAATTTCAAATTAACCTTAAATAGAGCCTAAGGTTTGTTGGCTTACACGCTTAGCCCTAGTAGACATTTAAGCTATGTACTTTTTTAGTTACTGACCATTAACAAATGCCATGTTGTTTGCACCCAATGTGTAATATCCCACATCGGCGGGTGAGGATTTGGTAGCTAGTCTTATTAATAGTGCTAGTTACTGACTTGAAAGACATGTTTTAGAGTTATGTGTGGCCACCAAAAACAAATCTGTGAGGGCGGTAAGGCCCAAAGCGGATAATATTTGGCAGGTTGGGCGGGGTTGTGACATGGCCATGAGTGGTTATCAAGAACAAATCCGTGAGGATAATAAGGCCCAAAACAGACAATATTTGACAAGTTGGGTAAGGCTATGACACATTGTGTTAGGGGCATCATCTTTAAGGGCTTGATGCAACCTTTCTTTCCCTCGAGGTTCCCTAGTAATAACAAGAAAAGAACTTCTCTAACAGAGAGAACTACTTTCCCCATATTAGAGGTAGAAATTAAGGTTTCACCTTTAGTTTTGGGACCCAGTCTGATGGATCCTTTTCCCTAGTTTCAGGTTGGAACATGAACTCCTCACCCAAAGGCTGCGACAATATCCCTATTTCTAGGGATAAATCGAATTCTTTTTGGGTCCATTTTACTGTTTAAAAAGAAGGAAAAAAAGTTTTTGGTGGGAAATACCTAGAAAAACATTTTCTTCTCAATTTAAGGCAAAATAGGCTTAGAGATTTTTCAACAAACCTATTCTATAAAAGTTACAGAGAGTAAAAGATGGAAGTAAGAATGACTAGGATTATAAAGGAAATAACTTTTCACCCTCAGTATTAGATGAATGACCTTTCATGTCATCTGAGATCTCTAAAAATCTACTTAAATATTACAATGAATACACGTCACCATTTTGTTTTCCAAATAACACCTCTTTTAATAAGGACAAACCACCTGACTACAATGAATCCCAACAATTCTACAGGGGAGAAATAAATCTCACGAGAAATGTAAAAAAATCTCTCATTAATGGGACATACAATTCTAATGTAAAAAGACTTTCATTGAAGCTAATAGCCTTCCAAATCTTTAGGTATTTAATACATAAGACTTAGGGGTTACTAAGTATTAACATTTTAGTTCAATATTTTTTTTTTATGTGGGAGAATACATTAACAATGCCCATATATTTTTTTCGTTAAACTGTCAAGTCTAGCAGTTCACCAAACCCACATGTTTGAGCCCAAATATATACATGTCTGGTGAGCTGTCATACCTACCTTTATTAGGTTCAATGCTAAGAACACATGGGTTTGACAAGATGTCAGACTCAACATCTCTAGGCTCAACATCATGCCAAACCCAACTAGATATAAAACTAACAATCTTTCTAGGTCCCATATTTGGCCACATGATTTCATTTGTTTATTCTTGTAATCTTTAACATAAAATTTTAAGGTCATCTCTCAAAAACCCTTAGATGTATAAAAATCTTCTAAAAACCTACCATTGCTCCATCAATATTAATGATGTGTAAGAGATATTTATCTCTCATTAATGGTGTGTAAGGAAATATTTATTACTCATTGATATTATTAAAAAGATATTTACTTATGCATACGAGAGCCATCAAATCTAATTTTTTTTTTGTAGGTATTAGCTACTAGGCACTATGTATAAGCTATCAATCACCTTGGCCAGAGAGAATTGATCAGATTGCTAGAACCAAAAGATTAACCGATTATCCAATACATAAACCTTACTCCTAAATCACTTAGAATTTTTTAGATCACATCAAACCTGACCCGTAATAAAGCGCGTGTGAGTTGGCTAGTTAACAACAATACAAAGAAGTTAATCCGCACCGCGCATAATAGACCATAATTTTAAAACCCAGCTCAAGTTTAAGAAAAAAATAAGGGAAGTCAAAAACCCGGGTGACCCGATGACCTAGTTGACCCGACAAGATCTAGTAAAAAACTTGGCTATGATCTATTGACTATATATTTTTTTTTAACCAAAACAACATCGTTTTGATTTATAAAAAAATTATAGTTGACCTGCTTAAAATCTAGTGACCGAACAAAATTTATAATTTGGATCTTGAGTGGAGTTAATCACCTGTCGGGTTTAAAAGCTAGTGATAGACAAATGCGAAACAGTTATCTGGTGAGCATCCAAAATCACGTTGTTGAATTCTAAACAATATGGAATTTGGTTAAAAAAGAAGAAAAAAACAATGATGTACCGAATTGACAGGATCAGTAAAGTTTAGACATCAAAATTGAAAGCACGCATATTAGCCTTTTCATTTGAAGAAAAAGGAAGAAAAAAAAAACTTCAAGAAAAGAAAAACAAAAGAGCAAACATGGAAATAAAGTTAAAAAAAGGGGCAAATCCGGGATAACAAGAAAGGGACAGCAGAGGGAGATGGATACAAGAGATTTTCAAAAACCCTCGTTCGAATTAAATCAAAACTCATAAACATAACCCTCCCAGCCCAACCCTTCCTTCTTCCAAAGCCCCTTTCTGTTTCCCTTTCTTTTCCCCTCCCCTTCAATAAATTAATAAAAAACCCCCCAAAACCCTAACCCTAACCTCTCCCTATATCTCTATCTTTATTACTACTACTATTATTATTATACCCAAAACATTTCTGATTACTACTATTTTAGTTTTCTTATTTGATTATCGAGAGACATGGGAGAAATTGTTGCTACAACTGATGCTACTTCTGCCGTTACTGGTGGTGGTAGTGCTGGTAGTGGACGACAGCAGCAGCATACACTGTCAGCGAGAGTGAGGAAAATTATACAATCGATTAAAGAGATTGTGGGAAATTTCTCTGATGCTGATATTTATATGGTCCTTAAAGAGACCAACATGGATCCTAATGAGACCGTTCAAAAACTGCTCAGTCAAGGTCTGCGTTTTTTTTATTTATTCATTTTTTGCTGTGTTGACTGATGGTTGTTGTGCGTGCGTGTTTCCTGTGAGAAGTATTTAGACTTTGCAAGTTGGAAAATAACGGGCATATGCTGAAGAATGATGTTTTTATTTTCCAGGTTCTAAGGGTTTTATTTTTAAATACAAGTTAATTCTTTTTGGCTTTGGTTCTGGCGTTTTTGGCTTGTTTTATAAGTAATGGGCCTTTTTTTGTTCTGTGTTGTTTTCCAGTCTGGAAGTTGAAATTGATGGCCTCTATTGGGTTTTTCACTGTCACGACGTTATGTTTAGTTTTGCTGCGTTTTTGTGTGCTTTGGTGTTTGTGATGTGTTTTGAGCAGTGGGTATTAGGTGCTTTCTGTTGATGTTTTATTATAGAAGTGAGTGTGCAGTTGTCAATGTGCTAGGACTTGAAAAACTAATGACCTCTCAAAAGTTTTTTTTCTTCTTGTTATCTTGGTCCATTGGAATTGCGTTGTACTTGGGGTGAAGAGTAAATTTTGAAGGTGTGTTTGGGGTTTTAGAGTGGAAAGGAATGGAGGGGAATTATAGAAGGGGGTGAAAAGACCATCCGAGGTATATAATTTTTCTTTGTTTGGCAAGAGTAAAAGGGCGAGGTAAGAGGTAATGGTTATTAGATTATGCATATGTTATTGAAGTAAAATTGTTTTCTTATAATATTGATTTGGAGGTTAATGATAATTGTTATATGTAGTAGAAGTCATCAGCAGATTGTTCTATGATGTGAGAATGCTGTCAGTGTGAGAATGCCAAAATTATAGTTCTATTGATGTGCATTTTCTGGAACATGATTTTAATGTGATTGGCATGTTTAGTTCATACTTTTGTCAAAGCATTGGATGAAATATGTCCGTCTTGAGTGTCATTGATTATCCGCCATCCATATTTTCAGTTACTTTAATGTAGACTGCTCAAAGGTTCATTATAGTTCATCATGCTTGGTCTGTGGTGCATCATCACTGAGCCATGTTCATTTGCTTATGGTCCCTGTCATGGAAGTTAGGTGAGTTGGTTGGTTATTAAGCTGATGCTCTTCAATGATGTGTGTGGATATCGCTTGAGTTTTAGGGAGGTTAGGAAGATGGCTGTAACTACCCATGACTTCTTTCAGAAAACATCTTAGCTTGTTGGAAATACAAATCTGTGTTTCTTGAACCTTCTTATTAGTCCTATCAGATGGTATCTTTGTGTGCTGTGATTTTTCCTTGTCTGACTTATGTTGGCTACCTTTTTGGTTTGGTCATTTTTGAAAGTATTTAATTTTGATGTGTTAGTTGTATAACCCTCTTATTCAAGTGAATTTTATTTGATTTTCTTATCAGATCCGTTTCATGAGGTGAAGAGAAAAAGAGATAAGAAGAAAGAGGTATGATTTTGTGATCTTTCCTAATTGAATGCTGTCCTGTTGTCTTGATCATTTTTCCCAATTGATATTTATGCTATTGCTAATGTGATCTCATTTGTGAATTTTTACTTATTGTAGTGGAGTCACACAATATGCTTTATGCTTAGCATTTGGAAAGTGCTGATCTGTTAAATTCTTCTCACATAATTTCCATCATCATTGATTGCTAGACATTTGATTCTATAAATTCATTAGAGTTTTGGAATTAACATCTGACATTGCATTATTTTCTGTGTTTTCAGATTGAAATTTTCTGCTTTATTATTATGTTCAATTAGTCCAATATGAACTTATTAGACCATGCCATTTAAGAATTTGCAACTGTTCACATTTAAGGAATTTGTCTCTAGTACCTCTTAATTAATTATGCAATACAGGATTCAAGGAAATCTTATATCCAATTCAATTTGCAATTTCAAACATTCAGAGGGAGTTGAAGTCTCTTTTGTTTTGATATGTCATATCGTGAGTTTTGTTGTTCGGAGAATGTGCTCTCATAATTCTCGTATCTATGGTCTCTTGCATCACAATTAATTAATTTTTCTTCTGTCAAAAATTCTTAAATACATTCGGGTGAACAGCTGCTAAGATTGAACATAATTTACATGGATTAAGGTCTTTGATTAAAAGGTATACAATCCTGTTTCAAATTGAAGTTTAAGTGTTTTTAACTGTTATTGCATTAATTTACGTGTCAATGCTTGCACCGATCTAACATTTTACTCACGAGTTTACATGCTTGTGGCCTCAGAGTATGAGTTACAGGGGTTCTGTGGATTCAAGAAAACAACCTGAGAATTTTGGTCAAGGGATGAGACCCCGTACATTTTTGGATCGCTATGCTCGACGAGGAGGCCATACACGAACTGATTCGATTGGTAATAGAGGAGTCAACAGAGAATTCCGTGTCGTGAGAGACAACAGAGTTAATCAAAATGCAAATAGAGAACCAAAGCCTGCTTTGCCACAAGGTTCAACATCAGCAAAGGAGAAAGGCAGTGGATTTCTTACAGAAAAAGGGTATGCCTTTTCAGGTTCTTTCACAAACTTTGAATGCCATTGTTTTTCTGTTTGTTTTCATCTCCTTACCCTTGCTGTTGTTCTTGGTGGCCCTATTATGCCCAAGTCCAAAATGCTAGTCTGGTAATTATTTTCACAAATGCTAGCAATCTTTGCTGGTGCAAAATCATTTTGTTTATATTTTCACATAAACATTCAAGCTTCTGAACTAAGACAGATTTGATATGATCATGACCTTGGTAAACCACAGTCCTCAGCTTGAGAGCTTCCATTCTACTAGCAATGGTCATGAAGTGACATTGTGAACTTAGTTATAGCTTATAAGTTTCACTTTTACGGTTAAAATAAGTAGCTGCTACATAACTAGGATAAATGTTAAATTTTACTTGTATTTTTTGGAAAAAGAAAGGCAACAAGCTCTAAAAGCATTGGGTGTCATCCGAGCATGCAGGGTTCTGTTAATGCAGTTAGTGTTACTGTTATATTATGTGTATTTTCACCAACCTGAAAGCATACATGCAATCATGCCAAATTACTAGGTTTCCCAACCCACAACCTTAGCTGATAAGGAATAGTGCTAAAAAGCCTCAAAGTCAATGTGTTTCTAAGCTTCTAGGGTAGGTGCTTTTACGTAGGCTTACATGAGGTGGCCCTTGAGCACCTACAGTGCAGACCTCTTCAGTTAATTAGGTGAGAAAAAGATAAATTCTCTGTTTTTGTTTCCTTGGGAAAATATTCTCTCTTTTGTTCAGTTCCTTTACTTTCTCTCACCTCACTCCTTTGCCCCCTCTCTGTCCACGTTTTTTTCCTAGACAAAACTGAGGGGTTTTATTTTATTTTATTTTTTTCAAATTTGAGCTGATAGGCTAATTTTATTTTCATGTAAAGCCTGTACCTGTTCTTGGTGCCTAGGTTCAATTGACAATTATTCTGGTTTTAAACAGTGCATTGTAGATAATGAAGAAACCCTTAATTTCCACTGGGGTATTTCTTTTGCAAACTTAACAGAGCCTGGGTAAATAGGACTTTCAATGAGATATTGTGGAAAGGAAAAAAGAAATTGAGAGAATAGAGGATTTTTGGGTATCCTTTTAATGAGATATTCTTTCTCCATTTAGTTTCCACCTTGAAAGTTATTATTTTGAGAAAATCTTTGGTTACTAGGGCTATAACTTAGAAGGCACAGTAGAAAACAAAAGGGAACCTGGTGACTATTATTAAAGAGTTGAATATTAACTTTTACTGAAAAAAGAAGCAATGAAGGAATTCCACTGTGGTTTTGCTTTGCATCATACAAGTGATCGTTCCTATGTACTATGCTATTGAATCATTATTTACTTTCAGTTGAAAATCCAATTGACTATTTTTAAGGAATTGAACAAGATCCATATTTTTCTTTTAACAGTTCAACAGGAATGTCAAACAACAACTTAAAGCCTTCTAATGCACAAAGTTCATCTCAAACTTCTTATGGGCCTGCTGATCCTGAACCTAGATACAACAGAGATGCTAAGTCAAGGGTTGGTGATAGGAAAGTGGTATCAGAGGAAAAGCGATCTACAGTTTCTAATGCTACTACCTCACGGGCACAAGTGGTGAAACCCAATAATTCTCAACAACATGATGCATCGCTAGCTTCAAGCAATTCTGTTGTTGGGGTGTACTCCTCCTCGACAGATCCTGTGCATGTGCCGTCTCCTGATTCTAGATCATCTGGTGCTGTTGGGGCGATTAAGCGTGAGGTTGGGGTGGTGGGTGGTCGCCGGCAGTCTGAAAATGCTGTCAAAGATTTGTCATCAAGTAATTCATTCTCAGAATCATTTCATCCTTTAACTGCAATATCTAATACCGATCAAGTCAGTCAAACTGCTGCGATTGAATCAATGCCCAGCGTTCCTGTTAACAGATCATTCTTGCACAACCAGTATAACAGCAGGCCTCATCAACAAACTGTGGGTCATCCAAAAGGTTTTACATCTTCCATAAGTTCTTTTCTTAGATAACTGTCCTTTAAATTGTTCTTGCTGCTGTTTTGATAGCAAAAGTCTGTGATGACCTTTTCTGCTTTGAATCATCCATTTCTGGTTTTTTTTTTTGACATCTGAAAATCACTCGTTATTTACCTTAATCTTCCTACTCATGGTTGTTATTATGGCGTGATTTCTATATGAACATGAGTACTATTATTACGGCATGTGTTACATCACAACTGGGCTTTAATGATGCTATTTCTTCAAGGGTTTAGATTGTTGAGCATTGAATGTCGTCCAGATTCTGGAGTGTCTTAGTGATACTCCTTCGCTGCAAAGGGGCTTCGTACTTGAAAATTGATATAAATGACCTAATAGGGTTTTGATGTTAACTGTTAATTTCCCCTGTGCTTAATCTCATTCTATCATATTTCATTATTAATTTTAATGAATGAAAATTCTCCAGCTTTTTAATTTTAGTTTTGAGTTATTAGCTTCTTTCTGTAGTTTGTACACCTATAAGTACGAGGAACATTAATGAAAACTTGCAATGACTGGACTGCTCTGCTTATTTTCTGAAATTTATGGGACTTATTTAACCAAAAAATTTTGTGCAGCTTCACAGCATAATAAAGAGTGGAAACCAAAGTCGAGCCAGAAATCAAGTATTACTAGCCCTGGAGTTATTGGAACACCAACAAAATCCAGTTCGCCTCCCACAGATAATTCGAAGAGCATGGAATTGAATGCAGCTAAAATGCAGGACAAGTTTTCACGAGTAAACATTCATGAAAATCAGAATGTAATCATAGCACAACATATTCGAGTCCCTGAGAGTGATAGGTGCAAGCTGACCTTTGGTAGTTTTGGAGTGGAATTCGATCCTTCCAGGAATTCTACACCTGGATTTCAAGCAGTAGGAATTTCAGAAGAATCAAACAGGGAATCTGCCATCAGGTCAGTTTTCTATTTTGCAGTCTTTTACATCTAGAGGTTTTGCAAATTAAGATATCTGAATTGGGAAAGCTTTGGAATGTTGTTGTTTCCATATAACAGTCTTCAGATGAGTTCCATACTGTCTATCAATGTGAATGGTGTTAAGGTCATTTGCTCTGAACACTCGCTATTGCAGTAAATAAATTTAAGCAAACAAAGTCAGAAATATTGCTGATAAATAATAATTAGGGTAAATGTAGTAATGTAATAGCATCAGTACAAGTATCCTATCACTGGAAGAGTAAAGATAGGAGTTTTCAAGTAGAAATTAAAAGGACAAAAAAAGAAAAGAAAAGAAAAGAGAAGTGTGTTAAAAAAGCTGTAGAAAATTACATATTAAAAGCAGTTGATTGAACATAGTTAACATGAAAAATGCTATGCCAAGTTCAGTGCTCTAATTTGTGCTAAACATGAAATAGTAAATGTGATGGCAGTTTACCAGTATCTTGTCCGGAGTCTTCCAGTGAAGATGCACCTGGTGGCAAGCAGATCGAGTTGCTAGACGATCAAGCAAGAAATTCTGAGTCTGATTGTCCAGAAGCTGGTTTAGCTTCTGAACATCAATTGCCTGAGGAGTCATCAAGTCCTCCAGACTTGGATAATTATGCTGATATTGGTTTGGTTCAAAACAGCAGTCCATCCTATGCTCCTTCAGAGTCACAACAGCAGCAAGATCATCCTGAGTTACCAAGCTTTTCGGTGAGTTCACTCCTTGGATTAATGAAACGTTATATGCCAGCTTAAAATTAACGCTTAGCAAGTTGCTTTAGAGTGTTGACAGCTTTTATTTGAAATAATTAAAAAAAGCAGTTTTCATTGCATGGTCTTTTCCATACCTTTTTTTTTTAGCATTCTGATGTGATTGTGTGCAAGCAGGCATATGATCCCCAGACTGGCTATGATATATCATACTTCCGACCCCCAATTGATGAAACGGTACAAGGACAGGGTCAACCATCTCCACGCGAGGTAAATTTACCTGCTACAATACTTTTAGATGTGCAAGGTAGCATGGTCCTCAAAATCTTCATTGCATATTAACTTGCATGCTTGCAAATGTGCACAAACCCAGTTTCCTTATTTATTGATGTGAATGGGTAAATAGCAGTTGTCAGTATCGTTCTGCATAATTATGTAGCATGTGGCGGTGGAAATTGTCTCTCGTTATAGACTGACACTTGGGAAAGCAGTTGTGCTTTGAAGAAAACTTTCCTTTTTAGTCACTAAGTTATATTATATGTAAGTATGGCGTCAATTAATTTTCATTACCTTATGACTTCAGGCCTTAACCATCCATTCAGGCAACCACATTCCTACATCAACAATGCCCACAATGCAACAGCAGCCTCCAATGGCTCAAATGTACCCGCAAGTTCACGTCTCACCTTTCACAAATATCATGCCATATCGGCAGTTCATCTCTCCTGTTTATGTTCCACCAATGCCCATGCCTGGCTACTCTAGCAACCCTGCATACCCACATCCATCAAATGGAAACAGCTACATGCTGATGCCCGGAGGTGGTTCCCATCTTAATGCAAATGGCCTCAAGTATGGAATCCAGCACTATAAACCAGTTCCTAGCAGCAATCCTGCTGGTTTTGGAAATTTTACAAGTCCAAGTGGGTATGCTATAAATGCTCCTGGTTTGGTTGGAAGTGCAACAGGTCTTGAAGACCCATCTCGGATGAAGTACAAAGATGGAAACATTTATGTTCCCAACCCACAGGTAAAAGTTCTTTGTCGGTAATGACAATCTGACTTTACATTTAATTACTTTTATGGCTAACTGAGTAATTACATGAATTGGTCTGTCCATCACCTCTTTGTTGATTGCCTTTTTTACATTTGCTGTTGCAGGCTGAGTCATCTGAAATTTGGATTCAGAACCCAAGGGATCTTCCAGGCTTGCAATCGTCGCCGTACTATAACATCCCTGGGCAAACACATACTGCGTATTTGCCATCCCACACTGGCCATGCCTCCTTCAACGCGGCTGCAGCACAATCTTCTCACATGCAATTCCCAGGCTTGTATCCACCTCCACAGCCAACTGCAATGGCAAGTCCGCACCATTTGGGTCCTGTTATGGGCAACAATGTTGGAGTTGGGGTTGCCCCATCTGCTCCCGGGGCACAAGTGGGTGCTTATCAGCAACCTCAGTTAGGCCATCTCAACTGGACACCAAACTTCTGAAGGTAAATTTCAAATCAAACCCCATAAGGGATTCAAGTAGTTATAGAAATTTATTTTTCCTTGTGAAATGTATAAAACCTTTTTATCTTCTTTTATTTAATGCAATCAAAGCTCCATTTTCAGGCATCTTTTTTTTTTTTTTTGTGTGTGGGTCCTAATTATGTTGCTTCTGCTTCCCATAATGTAGACAAACCATGCACATTGAGTCGATGATACATATGTAGGCAAATATGGTAATAAAAAAAATGTGTCATAAATTGTATACTGGTGGATACGTCGATGGGTGGCTTCTATAGTGTTAAACCCCATTGTTGGTTCTTGCAAGTCAACCCGATTGGTCTGTTCGTAAACGAGGTCCATAATTGATTGTCAGTTTTCTTGTAGCAGTGCTTTTCTACTAACTTCCAACTTTCCAAGTGCTCCAAGTGTGTGATCCTAACCGTCCGTATTGGTTGCGAAAGCCTTTGTTGTGGTTGATTGTTGTTTGAAAACCCAATTTTGGGTCTAAATTTGCTGGAGTTAATGATAAATTAGTCTTCATAGTTTTTAGAAACGAATTGTTTAGCCCTTCTTCAATGAAAAAAAAAAAAAAAACTTAAATAACCCTTGTAGTTTCATATTTTATTACCAACTTACTCTCTCTTTGTTAATAAACCTAGTGAAGTATCCTCAATTTAATATTTTGTTTATCGAATATGTTTATTTTTTTACCAAATCTTCCTTCTCAGTAACCTCATTTCCGTCACCAGAAAGAAGAGAAATTATTGATTCTTCACCGTAAGGCCACAATTAATAACACAACCATAATAAAATGAAACTCCTCATGTTCGAGAGTTTATAGATTTCAGATTAAGGAAAAAAACTAAATACCATAGGAAATTCTCTATATATCCCTTAACAAAGCACTGATTACTGGCACAATGCTTTGTGTTTTTATAGTCCTTTGAACTTCTTTTTTTAAAATTTCAATCACCATACTTTTTGTTTAATTTAATCCTTGGACACTATTATTTTTTATTTGTGCTTACAAAATTAATTTGATTTGCTTGCTAGAAGGCTCTGGAGGTCTCAAAGAAATATCATAATATTTAGTTGATGTTCAATTTTTGTTTTTTTTTTAAAAAATTGATCTTGTTGCTTTAAAAAATTTGAAAATTGAGGGCTATAACCCCAAGGTTTTTTTTTTTTTTTTTGTAATGTTCAAATCACACATTTTTGAAATTTTTTGCCTTTGAATTGTTTCATTTTCTATTTTGGTTCCTTTGTTTTTCTTTTTAATTTTTGTTTTAGTTCAAAGCTTCATTTTGTTATTTTTCAATTAATTGATTTGAGAGTCGAGAGGGAGAGTTGCCAAAAAAACAATGAACAAGAAAGAAAATTAATGGTTGAACATATTTTAATAATGAAATAAATCATTCTGTGTTATTGAATTACATTTGATGAAAGAAATTCTAATGAAGTAAAAAACTTTAGATTAGATGTGAGTTTTTCACAACTACTTTAAGTGGCTGAAGTGTCCAGATTTAACTATTTTATATTTTGTTTTTTGTAAAAAAAAGTTCCATATCAGGATAGAGAATATCTAATACTTAAATCATTAAATTGCAAGAAGAGAAATATAACGACAGAAAAAAAAACATATGAGAGTGTATGTTGTTATGTGTGACATTGTTGTGGAGTTGTGTTTTGTTATTAGTGATTTAAGATATTTATACATCTCGATCATATAAAATTATATTTTAGAGTATGGAGTTGCAAACACCATGTCAAGTAATGATGGAGAACAATACTCATACCATGTATCTAAAGCTATGTAGACTTTATACTTAAAGGGTTGGTGCCACTCTTATTGGTGAGAAAGATAAGCATCTATTGAAAAGACAGGTTGACAGGAGATAACTATTGGTGACAAAGATGGCGTCATACTAACAATTCATATGTTTGTAAGAATATATGATTGCCATGCCAAAAGTCTCTTGAGGTCTCCGATCTCCAAGGTGTAATACACTAGAGATAACAAAACACTTCAAAACATAACAAGTATATGAAAATAAAACAAAAGTAAAATAAAATAAAATTTTGTTTTTGAAATTAAGTTTTTGATCTAATTATATTTTAATAAAAATAAACATGTAAAATAAAGTGATTGAATAAAATCTAAAACAAAAAATATCATGAATGGTTGTATAAAAAAGCGCTTATTAATATTATAAAAAATATATTATAATCTTATTAAAAAAATAACTAAAAATTGAATCATGCTTTAGTAAATAATATCTCAAATGTATTTTTAATTATTGATTTAAATGAATTTTAATTAAAAATTTTCAAGAGCCGATTTGAGTTTAAAAAATCCTTCATTAAGATGTTGTTTTACCTTATTAAATTTTTTTTTTATTGAATTTAAATTTAAATCAAAGTGGAGAAAAACTTCAAAGATAGAAAATAGGCCTCGACCCAACTTCTAAGCCCATTCCTAGGAAGCTCATTAATCCCTCTCTAACTCTATTTATTTTATTTTACTTTTGTTATATTTTCATATACTTAGTGTTTTTACACCTCGGAGGTCGGAGACCTCGAGAGACTTTTGAAGAGTAATAATTAAGATGATTTTCACCATATCATGATGAGGCTAGGAGGATATGATATGTGGGTATCTGTATTATTCGAGGCTGCTCTCTTTAATGTGGGATCTCCTTCATTTTGTTCCTCGGGATCGCCACTTTACATGTTTCATGCTCCTCCTTTATTTGTCTACAAGCACCCAGGCATATGCATGGAAGGACCTTCCTTTATTTGTCTCTCGTGTTCTGCATCTTCAATGAGACGATAACCTCAATCTGAAATCAAATTCCAACTCGATCGCTGCAATGTTACTTTACAAGTTATATATCTTAACTACTTAGGTTGAGCCTTCACACCAGCATGCATGGCACCGACACTAACTATATATGATGTCATCAGGAAAGAAAGAAGGGCAATATTCATATCAAGAATCGAATCTGTAGATCGAGTATAAATCTGGGTTCGAGCTCCTGCAAGTTAGTTTAGTTGAATAGATGAACTATGCGTGTATATATATATACATACACACTATATATAATGGAGTTATTTATTCTTCATATGAACGTCACTGAGATTTGATCTGCAACTTGTTGAAGAATTAAGGTGGGGTAACTTGTTTTACTCAATCAAAGCTAGAGGAGAATGTCTTCGACGGGAATAGTTCATGATGTTATCACAAGATAATCTCTCTCTCTCTCTTTCTCTCTCTCTCGTTCTGGAGTGAGAACGAAAGGTAAATTATTCAAGTGGGAAAAGAATTGTGGTGGTGTCCGACCGGGCAGATCTTGAGTCAATCTCGAGCTGCTGCTAGTGGGCGGCCCTCTCTTCTCCTCCCTCATGATTTCATAGCAATATTTCTTCGCAAAGGAAAATCTCGAGTGGATAGTTACTGCCACTCGTGCGAAGATCTGATCAATCTGAAGGGCTGCCTCTGCCTGCTACAATTCTTGTCTTGGCTTCCCCCTTTTACCATGAAGCAACTCCGTCTTCTTTCGGCAATGGGATAAGGATTATATATTGCATGTGCACATGAACACATATAACGACAAGGCAAAATAATTAAATTTTAAGGTTGTTTATATGTGTGATAGAGGTGGGACTAATGAAAAGAGAAGGGAGGCAATCCCCTTAATCTTCCGAAAAATTCATAATGATATTCCTTAACAATCTTGGGACTTTGAATTCGCCCATTTTTTTAAACATTTGCCCCCATATTTTTTGAAGCTTGCCCTTTAGCCAATGTAATATTTACTAATAATATATTTTAAAAAAAATTTAAACTGTATATGAAATTATCATTTAAACAGTCTATTTGTGTTTTTTCAATTTAGTTCTGATACATAATTTTGCTGAAGTATTATTACATATTAAAGTAATATTATTTGTATAATAATACCATTGTAACAGTGTTTTTCGTTTTGCCCTATATATATATGGAATCTTGTACGTAATATTATTAGGCTGAGAAGCAAGCATAAATCCACCAAGAAGACTGAAATAAGCATAAGTATGAGAAGCTGTGTATTGAAACTAAAAAGAAATTTGAATTGATGCTAATTTTAGCTTTTTTTTTTTTTTTTTGTGGTTAATGAACAGCGAGAAGGTCCTGTCCTACCAGTCCCAATTTGGTTTATGAAGTCAACTTCTTTTATACAAGAAAAATGGTGGGAAAAAAACTATATATTAAGTAGGCATGCATTTATGAATTCAATACGCATGGTCATGATCCTTGGTGGGGAAAAAAACTTAATTCGTTTAGATTTTAAAGCTTTCCATGATGAAATCACATCTTCTTTAGCAGAGTGGCAGAGGGTCTTGATTGTAGCTAGGGTTGGGTGACCCATTGTTGAAATGGAAATCACAAAAAATGATGAAACATACATGGTCCTTCATCAGGATGATTTCTAAATTCTAAGCACAGAGGATTGAACGGTGGAGAGAGGTGGATGCTAGGCAGTAGGGCACCCTTTTAAAATCATATTCATGATAGAAATTTCCACTTGACTAGTTCTGTGATTTAGGATTTGAGGGACCAAATCAAGCAACACGCACCCTCTTCACTTCATCTAGAATTTGCATTATCGATATTCTTGATTAACATGAGGTCCAACAATTTTAGTGTAAATGGAAAATTAGAAAATTTTGTGATGCTCGGAAATAATTAGTGATATCTTATTAGTTAATTTCTTAATTTATTTTAGAAAAAAGATAAATACAACTATAGGATAAAAATTTCTTATTATTTTTAGCATGTTAAATGTTTAATCTTTTTTGTTTTTCGTGTTTATTATTTTTCAAGATAAGTATAAGAAGCAATTAATAGGATAATAATATAGTTATTTCTTGATTACCATGAAATTTTTTGTATATTAATAGCTTAAAACCAGTACGCAAGTATTCAGTTCACTTTTGTGATCTTCTCCTCCATCAAACAATATGATAAAATACCACTAATGTGCTGAAAACTAAAAAAAAAAAAAAAAAAAAAACAAAAGAAACTCCTTAAAGGAAAATTTACATGCATTTGGACAAATTAACTAATTATGTGCTAGCAAAAAAGGCTTGTGAAGCGTCAAATCTGATGTAGGGTGGAGGCTGGCCTCCCACAAAGAATGTCTCGAGATTCCTTCGTACATAGGATGATGGTAGCGGGCAAATGTGAAGGGAACTTTTTCTTCGTTAGGTCATGTCAATTGCACATCAATTTAGTTGCGTTTCGAGTCTCTAAATATTGGTCATTCCACGTCTGAATGGATTCTCCTCTTCCATTTTAATCTTATCATTACCATGATTGTAAAGGAATTTCTCAACCTTCTTTGAAATCATAACCCTAGCTCACCGGATTCTCCATTTATTTCTCTTTCATTTACTCTTCTTCTATCACAAAGTAATCACTTGAACTATGTGTTTACTATACACCAAGAGCGAAAAGAAAAAGTGTTTGTTAATATATACACCTACACTTGGAACTCATATGATATATATGATTTTGAGAGTATTTCTTGAAACGAAAAATAAATCATCTTAGAAGTCTTGTATTGTTTGAAATGGACTAGCTAGTTTGGTTGGAAAAATCTTTTGATTTTGTTCCTAGAAATTTGAATTGAATCTTGATGATGATGTTATGAAAACTTTATATTGGATTGAGACTTTTTACGTTTTAAGCTGAAAGTGTCTAGGATCGAATGTAGATTTTGTTCCTAAGCATGTGTTGCAAAAACATTTCTAGAATTTCAAACCCATCAATAAGTAGAGAAATATAAAATAATAAGTACAGTTAATCATATAAGAGCACATAAAGAATTTATATGATTTGACAACCTATGCTTACTTCACGAGCAGTACAATCATGATAATTCACTATGAGAAACTAAAACTGACATTTTTTCTCTTCTTTTTAGCCACCAAAATGTAGAGAATGAAGACATTTATTGATCAGTCTTAACCTTTATGATAATTTTAGGCTTTTATATATTAACCAAGTATACGAGTATTTATTTTATCACTTAGTATAACACCTCGTATTTTTCCAATACAATTACACCTATTTCTTACGATGTTGTACATAAAAATTCGGGTAAATTATATATATATATACAACATTTCTATTTGTTATTATCTCTTACGTAAATTTACCACATCAATTACTAAACATATAATTTATTATTTTACCCTTAACCTCATAAATCAATACAAATAGCATAATTTAAAAACATGTCATTGCTCTCTCTAGCCCAAATTGGGTATATGTTCCATTACTAAATTAATTGATTTTTCTAATTACCCATTTACCAGGGCACTAGTTCCATAAATTAGAGCAACTAGTTTCTTCGATTGCCCATTATCCAAGGCACTAATCCCATAAGATTTCAAGCTTCCATAAGATGTTTTGTGTTTTGATCATTAACTCACACTTACAACCTGAAGAAATCAAGCTTCCATAAGATTTCTCCTAATTAAAAAGATGAAAGAATGAAAAAGGAGAAGATGAAAAGGCTATAATTTTTCTTCCTTTTTTTTTTTCAATTTTGAATGTCAGCCTATATAGGGAAAGAGAAGAAGAATTTGGTCAAATGACAAAAATGTCTTTGATGAGTCCATGAGTAATTTTTCAGCATTATCCGACTGTCAGTTTCTTTGTAAAGCCTTTCCGATATTCGATTGACATGAAATCCTAACCTAAGATAGAAACATATGTTAGGAGATACCATGTAAAATTTTAGCTCGACCTAACGGTTAGATTGATAATTATGTTTGGTAGCGTAAAACTAGACAACATGTAATTTTTACGCTAAATCCCCACTTTTAGTAAATGTTTTTATTTTATTAAATCATCAATATTTTCAAAATATTTCATTTGTGAATTTTATCCCAATTTACTATTAAATCATCAATATTTCCTCAAGTTTCATCCCTTTTCGGGTTAAAAATTACGCAATTTTATGCATGGTTTATATTGGCAGTCCAAGCCATTCGCACGTAAAACCATACATTAATTTATTTAAAATTTCCAAATGCTTTTCTAAATATTTTCTCCTCAAATTCATACAGATTCTCCATATTTATCTCTACTTTATCAATTTTTAGGCTACGGGTTTACATTGTACCTTTTATATTTGTCGGGTCATATTGTTTAGATTTATACACATTTTTAATACCAAGTTTAAATTGACTACACATTTTTAATTTTATTAAATTATATCATAGAACATTTCTTTCCCCTTTTATCTATTCCTTTTGTTCTTTTATCTACTTTTCTCTATTTGTTTTTTATTTTTCCCACTATTTTTCATTTATTTGTTTTACAATTAATATAAGAACATTTTATTTCAAGTTTTCAAAATCTAAAATCACCTTCTTAATTCAAATACACCATTTACTTATTTAACATATTATTATTATTATTATTATTATTATTATTATTATCCAGGGGTTTACACTTGAGCTTGTAATTTAAGACAAACCAAATAAATCTCCATCATGGCTTAAACTTAGACAACTTACAAAACTTGAACTCTTATCTGAGCACCTCTACCAAGCATCTTTCAAGTACTAAACAAACCAATCAAGTCCAAGCAATGCTTAAACTTGACTATATAGATAGGCTTCGTCAACATATCTGCAAGGTTCCTAGCTATATCAATGTTATTCACCGATACATCACCCTTTGACATGTTAGAATGAAGTGATACCTAACATAAACATGTTCGGTTCTTTCATTTACTCTTCTTATATCACAAAGTAATCACTTCAACTCTTTGTTTACTATAGAGCAATAGCGAAAAGAAAGAGTCTTTGTTAATACGACTACACTTGCAACTTGTATAATATATATGATTTTAAGAGTATTTCTTTAAATGAAAAATAAGTGATCTAAGAAGTCTTATATTGTTTGAAATGGACTAGCTAGTTTGGTTGGAAAAGTCATTTGATTTTATTCCTAGAGATTTGAATTGAATCTTGATGATGTTGTGAAAACTTTATATTGGATTGAGGCTTTTACGTTTTAAGCTGAAAGTGTCTACACTAGAATGTAGATTTTGTTCCTAAGCCTTTGTTGCAAAAACATTTCTAGAATTTCAAACCCATTAATAAACAGAGAAATATAAAATAACAAGTACAATTAATCACACAAGAGCACATAAATAATTTATATGGTTTGACAACCTAGGTTTACTTCACGAGCAGTACAATCATGACAATTTACTATGAGAAACTAGTAAATTATAAGGTGTCATATAAAATTACTCTTTTACCCAAGATTCTAAAGAAATCCAAAACACATATTTTCCTCTTCTTTTTAGCCACCAAAATACAAAGAAGGAAGACATTTATTGACCAGTCTTAACATTAAAATATGATAACCTTAGGCTTTTATGTATTGACTAAGTATATTAGTATTTATTTTATCATTTGGTATAACACCCTATATTTTTCCAATTCAATTACACCTATTTCATACGACTTTGTAAATAAAAATTCGGGTATTCCCGAAATTTACTTTCCCCGGAATTCACTTTCCAAAAGAAAACTACTTTCCAGCAAACAAACGGAGCCTAAAGAAGCTTTGGCATCTTCTAAACTAAGAATATCATTTTTATACATTAAAATATCCATAAAATGATCATAAGATGAAGGTAATAAACACAATAAAATCAAAGCCTAGTCCTCATTTTCAACATTAACTTTTTATAAATCTAAAATTACTTTATTAAATTCATTAAAATGGTTTTTAATGGGCATACCCTCTTTTATCCGGAGAGTATATAACTAATACTTCAGATACAATCAATTCATTGGATTTGGTTATATAAAGAGTTTTCAATTTTATCCACAATTCAACAATTATAGTATCCTTAACAACCTCTCTTAAAACCTTATCAAACAAGTAAAGCTAAATAACATAATTTACGTGTTCAATAAGATCTTCCTCCTCCTCATCATCCATTCCCTTAAGCAAATTGTCTATACATTTAATGCCTTAAATAAATCTTGTTGAACTAATAAGGCATGCATTTTAATTAATACGCTACATATTGAATTTGTTCCTACCATTAAATTTCTTTTCATTAAAATTCATCATCGATGTTACTTTTATCACCATTATGAAAGCCAAATGATAACTAGGCAAGCTCTGATACCAATTTATTGTTGAAACAGTTCTAGAATCTTAAACAAATCAGTAAGTAGAGAAATATATAAGAACAAACACCATCAATCATATAAAAGCATAAAAGAAATTTACATAGTCTGACAACTTAGGTATATTCCACAAGCAAGATGATAATAAAAATTCATTATAAGAAAGAAGAAGACTAAAAGGTGTCACATAAAATGGCTCTCTTATCCAAGATCCTAAAGTAACCAAATACTCACATTTTCTCTTTTCTCTCTAGCCACCAAAGTGTAGAGAATAAATGCATTTACAAACAAGCCTTAACCCTAAAATATGACAACTTTAGGCTTTTATATATAGACTAAGTTCATGAGTATTTATAAAACTAACCTAACAACTTGGAATCTCCTACAAGACAAGTCTCCTACTAGAATATAAGACTCTCCGATGCTCAAGTCAGTAATATATATATATATATATATATATAGGGTTAGGTCTCGAGTTTGACGGGTTAGCTCAGATTGATTTAAATATTTTTTTATTAAATTCTTTTTTATTTTATCATTCAATATTGGATTTTTTTTAGAATTAAACTTCATCTTTTTTCATGTTTTGCCTTCTATTAGATTATCATTTTGCATGATCCAACTCGTTAGGTTTGACAAACTTTTCAAGGTTTGTTGGTGTTTTTTTATCCTTTTATGTTAAATGATTTTTTTTATTTCATCCTTCTATGTTGATAATTAGACATCATAATTTATATGGGATTGTCCTAACTGACACGACCAAAAGCTTGATGTCTCTTCCCAAGTGCACGAGTGTCGAAGTAATAAATAACCCGGCAAGACCGGGGTCGAACCACAGAGAGGTTAATTGTATAAATTATAAATAACAAGACAACAACAACAACAACAATAATAATAATAATAATAATAATAATAACTATTATACTCAGTACGTGGCGTTGTTATATCTGAGAATGATCTAAAGATCGGGTCACAGGTTTCCAGCCTATATACTGACTTTATGAAAAGATCAAATATATATATTATATAATATAAACAGAATGTAAATAATAATAATAAATAAAATAATAATAATAATATAAACAGAAGATGAAGAAATTAATGAGAACTTTGAGATAAAAGATTAACGTAAGGATTAAACAATGATAAAAACAAATGTCAAGGTTAGAGGATCCACTAATGGTACTTCAAACAAGTATAATATAAACTCTTATTACTCAATTGGAAACCACACATAAAGGAGGTTCCAATCAGATTATAAATTGTTAACATGATTACATTAATTATCTTATTCGAATAAAGCTAATACTTGTAAATGTTGGCAGGCATTCATGATTATAACTTATGTTAACAACAAATCAAGTTCCTTTCATAGCTCAGGTGTCGGTTAAACCATACAGTATGGGCTATGAAAGTGCCAAGTATTTGTTGTACCAAGTGTTATACACAACATAAATCTAGATTAACCATTTAACAAGCAAAGTATTAAAGTGAACAAGATAACAAATATAAAACATGTTAGTATCCAACGTTAAGGTCCATGTTAAGTTTATATTATACTTGTTCTTACACCATTAGTGTACCCTTTTCACCTTGACATAATTAACTTAGCTAACATAATAAAAGAAAGAAACATAAATGACAAGACAAGAACATAAATGAGAAAGAAGTTAACTAGAAAGGAAAGGAAATGAAGTGCATAAACTTGATATTAATGAAAGCAAGACATAAGCAATACAAAGAGAGAAAGCAAGAGCATGATCTTGATCTGAACACCAAGATGCCTCAATACATGGTAAGTGCCTCCTTTTATAGGCCAAAATTTGGAACTATTGATTTGTTGACTAATTGATGAGTGGGTGGCCACATCTTGACTAGATAACAATCCTTATCTTCTTGTCTGATCAAGACGTCATTGCTAACATCATAATTTGCCCAGAATCCTCAAGAATGTTCTAGGAAATTGTCTCAGCTTTCCAACAAAAAAAAGATGAGGTCATTTGGACTTCTAGAACTCAAGATATGGGCTGAACACTAAATAGTGTTTGGGCTGCAGGACAGCTTCGGACTTCTTCGTTGTTCTTCAAAAACGACCTTTTCAAATCTTGGGCTCCTCATGAAAGTTGTAGGCCTTTGTCTTACCTTTCCATCCATATAAATGGACCTAAATCCGAAATCTAGAGCTCCAGATATGATCCAATTACCGAGCAATGTTCCGGTTTGGACTGCACCGACATCTCTTTTCTAAGTTTGGCCATCTCTTTGTCCTTTAACTTTCAATGCTTAAACTCATCAATCAATCCTTTTATTTATGTGATAGTCCTGCATTTAAAATGAGCATTTACCATAAATTAAGGTATCTTATAATATCAAACTTGTTATTATAAAACATGCTTTAGTTAAGGAGTTATTGATACTTCAAGTGCAAAATGATGATATAAAACCTTGATAAACATGCACTTTTAAGTACTAATCACACCCCCCAACCAGCTTATTACTAGTCCCTAGTAATCTAAAGCGTTAAAATAGAGAAACAATTTGCAAGTTCCACAAAGCAAGGCATTCATCATTCAACTTCCATTAATCTATCCAGATAAACAAACTCTCATTAAATTTATATTCCTGCTTCATACTTCTTAAACAAGATATTAATAAACCTTCTTTTTGTGTGCTCAATGAAAACATAGATGATGGGGCTTTTGTTGGAAGAAAACAATATTATGTTCAAATGTTTAAGGTGAACTTCCTTGGGTTGGGATTTTTTTTTTCTTTTTATTTATATACACATACAACTTAAAACACAATGTATCTTTAACCCATGTAACGAGTTTTAGGCTAATGACTCCCAGACCAGTTGGTCTTAGGGCATTAGGTGTTGAGACACCCCTACGAGCTTAACAACTCGGGTTGCAGATACTGATACGTAGATAGTGCAATGTTTGATTCCCTTAAGCTTTTCTCCTTAACCCATGTAACAAGCTTTGGGCCAATAGCTCCCAAGTCAGTTGACTTTAGGGTATTAGGTGTTAAAACACCCCTTCGGGCTTAATTGCTTAGGTTAGGGAGGCTACGAAACCAAACTTATCCACGTTTTATTATCATCAATACTATTTTTTTCTTTTTTTTTTTTTTTTGCAAATTATATACTATCCTTTTCCCTTAGTTGTTACCTTCAACAAAAGAACATAATTAATGTAATAATCCAATGTGCAACCCACAATCATATGTTAAAGTGTGTGTGTGAAAATGAAGGTTTAATAATACTTGTTAAATGAGTATATGAGCAGAATCAAGTGATAACAATGTGAGAGTTTGTAAACCTGAATATTTCAAGAAGTATTATGATAGACCTTGGTAATGAAACTTACTAAGATGCGTCTCTAGAGTCAATAAAATTGATTCCATACTCTGCCATCCTAATAACAATTTTGTCAAATGGTTTTAATAATAGCAAAAACAGTTAGCAAGTTAGTTTTTTTTTTTTTTAAACTACTACCCTCTCCCCCAACCAAAACGAGACATTGTCCTCAATGTTCGAAGGTAGAAAGATAGAGTATAGAAGACATCACCTGAAACAGCGAACAATGACAAACCTGAAACACACTTAAACAAACATAAGAAGTAACAAAACAAAATAATATGCTATTAATAAAACCAAAAGACACAAGGTTTCACAGATGAAGGCTCAAATCTAATCTAAGCTTTTTACGGCTTTCCTTAGTTGACCAATCTAGCGACTCATGCAGGGATCAATGACAGGGATGAAAGATTGTAGTTGGTCAATCAATTGTTCAGCAGTAGCAGCAGAGATTATGATTCGTCGTGCCGAAGATGTTAGAAATTCCTGTTCCACAGCTTGATCAAGGAAAGACACAACTTATCATAAAAACCATTAACATTTAACAAACCTATAGGTTTATGGTGAATGTGCAGTTGGGCCCAAGATGAAATATGAAAGATCTCTTCCAATGTGCCCAGACCACCTGGTAAGGCAATGAAGGCATCAGCATGGTTAAACATGGTATTCAGTCGGTCAGACATTGTTGGGACCTGTAGTTCCTCTCCAATTGTTTTTCCAATGATGTCCCCATTTGCTAAAGCTTTGGGGACAACCCCCAAAACTTGACTGCCTCCTAAAAATGCAGCCATTGACACACCTCCCATTAACCCAAGGCTACCTCCCCCATACACTAAATGAATCTTTCTCTCAGCTAGTACCCGACCAAGATGATTTGCTGATTCTAAAAACTCTTTTTCTTTCCCAGAACTGGATCCACCGAAAACACAAATATTTCTTATATGATGACTTGAGGAACCTGCCATTTCTACACACTTCTATATTTGATGAATATATGGGATGAGTAGAAATGAAGGGAAGGAAGAGAAGAATTTATAGATGAAAAAGTGAAAATGCAATCATACCACCTATATGTAGGCCAGCTGTAGTCTCACAAACTCTCTCTCTCTCTCTTTATTAATTATTTATTTTGAAAAAGCATGTATGTACAGGTAGTTGTGATTGTGGCTCACATCTTCCCTTGGTTTTACGTCCAAGAACGGCTTAAACGCCCTCTATGGGTCGGGGATAGGCTTCCCATCCAGTTTTCTTAAAAACTGGCAAACAGGGTCTTTTTTAGTCAGATTCCCAAGACTAAGTCGATCATGTTCTTTATGGAATTGTGGCCATAAATCATGAATTACACGATGCACATCTCCACTAGGATGCGTCTCAAGGGTCAACAAAAGATTATCTAAAGACCCCTTACTCAGGCCATCCTTAATGAATTGTATCTTATCTTCACGGTTTACAGATACCATTCCTAAAGAACGACATGTCGCATTACAAGTCCATCTGGCACATCTGTGACAGACTTTCAGTCGTTTTGCACGACGTTTCTTTGCAAAAGTGCTTTTACCTGTTCCAGGCATGTGTGAAATGAAAGAATTGGAGGACTCACCTGATAATCGGACCTTTGCTTCAATTAGCCAGCGAATATCTTCAGGAATTCCATGATTCATTAACAACCTCAATCTTGCACACCTAGCACGGTAAATTTTATTAATCGCATTTGGAGGCAAAGCGGGAAAATACCTTTTCAACTTTTCAAGAGTGGTGTCCATTTTCAAAAGAGAATTAGAGAAGAGATTCAAAGAAGGGAGAAAGAGCTAAGAATTGTACAAATATATACAGATATCAGTTATTTGGGAAACTGAAAGAACCGACTTAAGTCACGGAGTACCGTTATCCGCCATTTGACCGGGGTGAAAGAGAGACTAGCAAAACAATAGATACAACAAACACAAAACAATGTGAGAAAAAGAATCAATCTTTTATACAGGATCACTCAATTCAATAGAGTCATTTTCAACCGAAAAATTGTCAAAATAAACTTTCAAACGATGCCCATTTACCTTGAAAACATTGCCATTCTTTGGATTCTCAATATCACAGGCCCCATATGGATACACATGTTTCACAATAAAAGGACCGCTCCATCTTGATCTTAGTTTTCCAGGAAATAAATGGAGTCGAGAATTATAAAGCAAGACTTTTTGACCAACATTGAATGTTTTTCTCAGTATTTTCTTGTCATGAAACTCTTTAATTCTTGCTTTATGAATTTTGAATTGTCATATGCATCATTTCTTATTTCCTCAAGCTCATTTATTTGCAATTTTCGCAGCTGACTAGCATCATCAAGGCTTGAATTGAAAGCTTTAATAGCCCAATAAGCTTTATGTTCAATTTCCACAGGCAAGTGACAAGGTTTTCCATAGACTAGTCTATAAGGTGACATACCTAATGATGTTTTATAAGCAGTTCGATAAGCCCAAAGTGCATCATTAAGTCTTAAAGACCAGTCTTTCCTATTAGGGTTCACTGTTTTCTCCAAGATCTGTTTGATCTCCCTATTAGCAAGCTCTACTTGTCCACTTGTCTGAGGGTGATAAGGGGTGGCAACTTTATGTGTGATTCCATATTTCTTCATTAAAGACTCAAATGGCTTGTTGCAAAAGTGTGTTCCACCGTCACTTATCATGGCTCGAGGGATTCCAAATCGACTTAAAATGTTTTCTTTCAAAAACTTTATCACGTTTTGTGATCATTGGTTCGACTTGGAATTGCCTCTATCCATTTTGAAACATAATCTACTGCGACCAATATGTACAAGAAACCAAATGATGGAGGAAATGGACCCATGAAATCTATACCCCAACAGTCAAAGATCTCAATGACAAGAATAGGATTTAAAGGCATCATGTGACGTTTCGAAATAGATCCCAACTTTTGACAATTTTCACAAATCTTACAGAATGCATGTGAGTCTTTGAACATGGTGGGCCAGTAAAATCCACTTTGTAAGATTTTTGCAGTTGTCTTTCTTGATGAGAAATGACCCCCACATGCCTCAGAATGACAAAATTTAATGACACTACTTACCTCATTGTCAGGAATGCATCTTCGAAATATTTGATCAGGACAATATTTGAATAAATAAGGGTCATCCCAATAAAAGTTCTTCACTTCGTTCAAGAACTTTCTTTTGTCTTGGGTACTCCAATGAGCTGGCAATTGTCCTGAAACAAGAAAATTAACAATATTAGCAAACCAAGGCATCGTAGAACAGAAAATAAAGATTCATCAGGAAAGTAGTCATCGATTGGTGTAATGTCAGATCTCGAATCGGTTGTCAATCTTGACAAATGATCGCGACAACATTTTCGGTGCCTTTCTTGTCTTTGATTGTGATATCAAATTCTTGAAGTAACAAAATCCACCGCACCAATCTAGCCTTAGAATCTTTCTTAGAAGAGATATTTCAATGCTGCATGATCACTAAAAACAACAAACAGGTGAGCCAACAAGATAAGATCTGAACTTTCACATGCAAATACTACTGCAAGTAATTCTTTTTCAGTGGTAGTGTAATTCATTTGAGCACTATTTAAAGTTTTACTTGCATAGTAAATCACATAAGGTTTCTTATCTTTCTTTGTCCCAAGACAGCACCCACGGCATAATCACTAGCGTCACACATTATTTCAAAAGGTAATGACCAATCAGGAGGTTGAATGACAGGAGCAGAAGTAAGCAAGTTTTTAAGTTTAACAAAGGCTTCTCACAATGTTCAGTCCATTCAAAAATATTATCCTTTGTTAGAAGGTTACTCAAGGGCTTAGATATTACACTAAAATCTTTGATGAACCTTCTGTAAAAACCAGCATGTCCTAAGAATGATCTAACATCTTTAACAGATTTTGGTGTTGGTAAGTTGGCAATTAACTCGATTTTAGATTTGTCAACCTCAATTCCTTTCGATGAAACAATGTGACCAAGTACAATGCCGTTTGTTACCATAAAGTGACATTTTTCCCAATTCAGTACAAGATTCTTCTCTTCACACCTGCTCAAAACCTTTTCTAAGTTAGTCAAACAATCATCAAATGAATCACCAAAAACAGAAAAATCATCCATAAAAATTTCAAGAAAACGTTCAACCATATCACTGAATATGCTAAGCATGCATCTTTGAAACGTGGCTGGTGCATTACATAATCCAAAAGGCATCCTTCGATATGCAAAAGTACCAAATGGACATGTGAAAGTAGTCTTCTCTTGATCTTCCAATGCAATTTCAATTTGATTGTAACCTGAATAGCCATCTAGGAAACAATAAAATTCATGACCTGCAACTCTTTCTAGGATTTGTCCATGAAAGGTAAAGGGAAATGATCTTTTCTAGTCATTGAATTAAGTTTCCTATAGTCAATGCACATGCGCCAACCCGTAACAGTCCTAGTTGGAATTAACTCATTTTTCTCATTTGTTATCACAATGACTCCAGACTTTTTGGGTACAACTTACCCATTTGCTGTCAGAAATAGGATAAATGATTTCGTTATCTAGAAGCTTAATGACTTCATTTTTCACTACTTCTTTCATATTAGGATTAAGCCTTCGTTGCATTTCTCTAGAGGGTTTAGCATTTTCCTCCAAATAAATCCTGTATGTGCAAATCAAAGGGCTAATTCCTTTTATGTCAGCTATGGTCCATCCTAATGCATTTTTGTGCATTTTCAGAGTCTGTAATAACTTACCTTCTTGATGCGCATTAAGTTTGGAAGAGATTATTACCGGAAAAGTTTCATTTTCTCCCAAAAATGAGTATTTGAGATTAAATGGTAACGGCTTCAATTCAGGTTTTGGTGGTTGAACACTTGAAGGTATGGGCTCAATTGATCGTGGTGGCAATTCTTCAATTTGTGGTCTCCAATTGTATGCCTTTGATTCCTGAATGTAGACCATTTGCAAATCATCAGATTCATCAATCTCAGTTTCACTAGAAGTGGTTTGAAATTGATCATGAACTAATTTTTCAATAAAGTCCACTTCCTGTAAATCATTATCATCTCCAGGTTGCTTGTAAATGTTGAAAATATTCATCTCCAATGTCATGTTTCCAAATGATAGCTTCATCAGTCCATTCCTCCCCGGCAACGGCGCCAAAAACTTGACACGACCAAAAGCTTGATGTCTCTTTCCAAGTGCAGGAGTGTCGAAGTAATAAATAACCCGGCAAGACCGGGGTCGAACCACAGAGAGGTTAATTGTATAAATTATAAATAACAAGACAACAACAACAACAATAACAATAACAATAATAATAATAATAATAATAATAACTATTATACTCAGTACGTGGCGTTGTTATATCTGAGAATGATCTAAAGATCGGGTCACAGGTTTCCAGCCTATATACTGAGTTTATGAAAAGATCAAATATATATATTATATAATATAAACAGAATGTAAATAATAATAATAATAATAATAAGAATAATAATAATAATAATAATGAAAGCAGAAGATGAAGAAATTAATGAGAACTTTGAGATGAAAGATTAACGTAAGGATTAAACAATGATAAAAACAAATGTCAAGGTTAGAGGATCCACTAATGGTACTTCAAACAAGTATAATATAAACTCTTATTACTCAATTGGAAACCACACATAAAGGAGGTTTCATTCAGATTATAAATTGTTAACATGATTACATTAGTTATCTTATTCGAATAAAGCTAATACTTGTAAATGTTGGCAGGCATTCATGATTATAACTTATGTTAACAACAAATCAAGTTCCTTTCATAGCTCAGGTGTCGGTTATACCATACAGTATGGGCTATGAAAGTGCCAAGTATTTGTTGTACCAAGTGTTATACAACATAAATCTAGATTAACCATTTAACAAGCAAAGTATTAAAAGTGAACAAGATAACAAATATAAAACATGTTCGTATCCAACGTTAAGGTCCATGTTAAGTTTATATTATACTTATTCTTACACCATTAGTGTACCCTTTTCACCTTGACATAATTAACTTAGCTGAACATAATGAAAGAAAGAAACATAAATGAACAAGATAAGAACATAAATGAGAAAGAGGTTAACTAAGTAAAGGAAAGGAAATGAAGTGCATAAACTTGATATTAATGAAAGCAAGACATAAGCAATACAAAGAGAGAAAGCAAGAGCATGATCTTGATCTGAAAACCAAGATGCCTCAATACATGGTAAGTGCCTCCTTTTATAGGCCAAAATTTGGAACTATTGATTTGTTGACTAATTGATGAGTGGGTGGCCAAATCTTGACTTGATAACAATCCTTATCTTCTTGTCTGATCAAGACGTCATTGCTAACATCATAATTTGCCCAGAATCCTCAAGAATGTTCTAGGAAATTGTCTCAGCTTTCCAACAAAAAAAAGATGAGGTCATTTGGATTTCTAGAACTCAAGATATGGGCTGAACACTAAATAGTATTTGGGCTGCAGGACAGCTTCAGACTTCTTCGTTGTTCCTTCAATTTGGACTTCAAAACGACCTTTTTAAATCTTGGTGTCTAAATGAAAGTTGTAGGCCTATGTTTTACTTTTCCATCCATATAAAATGGACCTAAATCCGAGATCTAGAGCTCCAGATATGATCCAAATACCGAGCAATGTTCCGGTTTGGACTGCACCGACATCTCTTTTCTAAGTTTGGCCATCTCTTTGTCTTTAACTTTCAATACTTAAACTCATCAATCAATCCTTTTATTTATGTGATAGTCTTGCATTAAAATGAGCATTTACCATAAATTAAGGTATCTTATAATATCAAACTTGTTATTATAAAACATGCTTTAGTTAAAGAGTTATTGATACTTCAAGTGCAAAATGATGATATAAAACCTTGATAAACATGCACTTTTAAGTACTAATCACTAACCTCATGAATTAGGTCCCAAATTAACATCTAACTTACACAATAAATTTTTATGAATAAGGAACTTTTCTCATCGTATTTAGTAGCAAGTCCCATGTGCACTTTTTAATACAAAAATAAGTTATTTTCTTTTATAATTTTTATAGTATTTTAGTAACATAATAATCTATCATTTGTTTTCTTAGATATTTTTTTGTTGAAATTCATAAATGAGCCCGAGTGGAGTTGAGCAATTACGCATACGTGGCTCAAGCCCAAGATCACTTTACTTAGGCTCATTTATGAAAGATTTTTTAATTTTAGCCTATTTGCTATCATTTTTTAATATATAATTAAATGAACCTATCTTATTGAATCCACTTGGGTCTATGACCCCAGTTGTGTGTTTTTCTTACTTCTTGAAACACACTAACAATACATGGACATTATTTTTTTACATTAAAGGTTTTTTATGGTCGAGCTTGTGGTATAGCATGAGCCACTTATCTAGTATTATACTATATTCAAAGTACTAGTCTTTCCCAAAGTTTCTCTCTATGGTTTTCCTTATGATGGAAATCTAAGTTTTTTTCTTATTTATTGCAAGTGTTCTTCTAGGAGTTGTCATTTCTATTTGAAGGATATTTTTCATTTTTTATCTCTATTTTATCTCATCTTTCTTAATACATGGAAATTTTGTTGGTAAGGTATAAGGTAAGGGCAATGATTTGAATGTGGTAAGGAGAAAGGCGATGAGGATCAAGTTGTGATGGTTGATGAGATTTCTAGTGATGGATCCCTACAATATATGGTCCTTGGTTGCAAAGATTAAAAAGAAAAAAACAACATAATGATAGGTGAAAATGAATAAATATGATATTTTGAAGGTCTAACATGATGTTTGTTCATCCAATTAATAATAGAGGCAGAATAAGATTTAATACTGAAATTCATTCCTCGAAGAGGATAATTCTAGGGTTTTGATTAAAACAAGCAATTCAACCTCATTTGACTTCTTAATTCCCACATAGGCTGAAAAAAATCTCATTACTAAGCCATTATGATCATGTAGTACCCCTTAAATTCCAATAGGTCCAAGTTTATCCCTAGAAGATCCATCAACAATCCGTTTCGGAGGAATATTGTAAGTGAGAGGCTTTAAACATTTGATATTAGTCTAGCAAACTAAACCATCCATGGATATTAATAAATCAAGTGCTCAATAATAAAAATTTGAGAAAATAGCTTTGATCTATACACACATTCTAGTCAATATCAAGAAAACACAATATCATCATAATTAGGCATCCTTTTATTGAAGATTAACTCATTACATGTAAGCTAGATAAACCGTAAAATTATAAAGAAAAGCATGAAGGATTTCTTTCTCTGAAATCTTCCATGAACAAGATGTTCCCATTAATGAAATAGATTAGATAAACTTCTAAGGCAGTACCGAGATATACCCCAACAATCAATAAACCTAGCTCAAATACGCCAAATATCATGGTAGACCTCTGTGGTTTCTATCCTTCTTGTCTCCTTACAGTTCTTGTATGGATTATGGATCTTTTCAAGATTGGGTCATGGACCTATGACAACATTTGGAGATGGACTATTTCAGCATGATTGTCTGGTCATTGTGGAAATCGCGGAAGGATTCCATTTTCAATATTGCACTAGGTGATCCCCTGTTGATTGTTCATATAGCATCTTTTCTTCTTTCCGATCACCAAGGCCAGTAAAATGCATCGATCATCGGGGAACCAAATGTCCGATGGCATCCTCCTCCCAAAAATTGCCTTAAAATCAATGCCGATGTTGATATTTCTTTGATAGGGCGGACCTGGTGCGGATATTATTAGAAATAGTTCTCGTGAACTAACGTTGACTGCTAGGAATGTTGCTAGTAGAATTACGGTACCGGAGGTGGCTAAAGCAATGCCAGCAAGGTGTTTGATCTAGATAGTTTTCTAGATAGTTTTCTTGTTACAATGGCCATCAACAAAGCTGGTCCCTTCTCCAGGTCTGTTGCTCAAGATATCAGTATGTGGCTTCTTTTTTTCTTTCGTTTTCTTGCGCTCTTGTAAAGTGAAATGCCGACATGGAAGCGCTCTCTCTAAGCAAACTAGCCATATCTCTCCCTTATGAATGGTGTTGATTGAGGAATGCCCACCTGAACTATGCGCTTTTATAATCGTTTATTCCGAGTTTTCTTCTTCATAAAAACTCATTTCCATTCTTTCATTTTCTTGAACTCGTGCAAAGAGAAATGCCAGCACGCTCTCTTAGCAAACAAGCCAATGGAGTATTTAATTATTGCCTCATTTTTTTCTTAATATTTCCCTAAAGAAAAATGATTTCATTTGATTTTTCTTATAGTAATGTTATTAACATACATTCACAGAGAAATATTCTATTTCACTTGAGAAATTGTTACGAGCATAAAATTCTTAGTTATCTTTTCAAACTCTTAATTTATAATGGAAGGTCAATCTATAGTTTTGAAGGACATGAATGAAAAATTGGTAAAACTATAAGGACTATGAAATTCATTTATTGTTTGTTACTAACGGCGATGTTCATTATATAATCATACATTTAATTTGGTACAGAAATGAAATAAAGAAAAAAAAACAGAGGAAAGAAATGGTTAGTCCATCATCATTAGTTGTGCTTAAACATCGTTGGAAATTACTATGTAATATGTTGCTTTCGCATTCATGCCCTATGCACCATATCAAGTGCACAATTATGTTGGTTGATTTGCTATCCGAATGGACAACAAAGCAAGTTTCAAATCTATAAATTACACATCTATCAACTTGGTAAATTACTGAATAACCTTTAGTTTAACTGACTAAATAATATCTCGAATCAAAAGGAAATTACTAATTCAGTAACTTGAATGAGTTTAATAAATTTATTAAATTTAATAATATAATTATAAAAAAACCAACGATAATAAAAAAAACCAAAGAAAAAATCGACAATGTCTCAATAATTTTAAAAAATTAATGTTTCTTAATATTATAAAAAGATACTTTTTAAATATCATTAAAAAGTCTCACTGATTTTATTGGATAACAAAACAAAAAATAAATGAGAAATGGTTAGCCTCATAAAAAAAAAATCTTAAACTCAATCACCAACAAATAAAATGCTTAAAAACATATTGAAAAAAAACGGACAAAAAAACCTAACTCAAGTTGACATGCCAAATTTATGGTCAAATTGTGAAGTCAATATAACCCTATACATAAAAAAAAATTGAATAAAACAAACGAGGTTAGCTCTCAAATAAACTAAATTATGAAAGGCGAGACTAAATAAAATCGATTAGAGAAAAGTAAAAAAAAAAAATCGAGTCAACCTGAGTTAATTAGACTAACTCATGATCCTGGATATGATATTAGAATAACCTTATAAAATGTCCAATAACCAAATGTCAAATGATGAAATTAAAAAAAATAAAAATAAACAAAGAACCTCAAAGAAAAAGGACTAAAGTCAAATCATGCTAAACTCTAAAACTCATGACTTGGGTCATAAGACTACGTTACTCCATAGAAGGCAAATAAAAAAAATCACGAAACACAATTCTCAATCATCAAAAATTAAAAAATCAAATAAATCAAGAAAATGATAAAAATAAAATAAAAATAGCAATCAAAACAATGAATATCAAATATGTTAGATAAAACAACTGAAGTGAGTTAAAGCTAAAACACAATCCCAATTTTATAAGTCATTTGAAATAAAAAATTATAATAAAAAAAACATGGATCAAAGTTAAAGGAAAAACAAATGGAATGGCTACTTTGAAAAATTGGAGGGGTAGACATGGAAATCAAGAGGGAGAGAGAAAAAAAAGAAAAGAATGTCGACACCAAACTAGAGGTCTATTGGCCACATACGCCACCTAGATGTTTCAAATGATGCCCTGAAAACAATCGTATATTCACCAAAAAACACCTTACACGCCAACTAAATAGAGTGAGTGTCTCCCACTCACTAACACATGCAACTTGATTATAACTAAAATAACAGTTAAAAATATGAAAACATTCATTTATGTCAGCTTAATAATTTCTTTATCTTAAAGGTAATTCTATCATTTTACTATGCTTAAAAAAAAGAACAGAAAAAGAAGCCATCAAATTCCAGTTCAATGTTATTTTCTTTTAGGGTAATTAAGTAATTTTACTATGCTAAAAAATAAGAAAAGACTGATTTTTTCAATCAACTTGGTAATGATCAATGGATCATATGGAAAAGATGATAGTACCCTTATCAATAAAGCCATTGATTTTATGTTGAGAAAGGCAAAAATGTAAAAATATTATTCTAATCAACAATATTTTGTGTTTTGGTTTACATTAAATAACAAACCTCTTTTAATTTATTTTAAACTGTTTTTTGTTAACTAAGGTATATGAAGGGAAGAATGTTACATCTAACTTACTTAATTTAAGATATATAAAACTTTATTATAAAATTGATACTTAAGATGATGATAATTCTTATTATAATACTAAATTAAAATTATTGTTATTTTATTGCTAAATAATAATTATGGTTTTCATATGGGACATCTTGGTGAATTAAATGTAAGAATTAAAATAAAAGTTATTATCTAATTTTATGGTAAATAAAAACTCTAACTAGTTTTTAGATTTCTAGATAAGGGGTTAATTATGTAATAGAAAAGATATTCGCCATCCTATACATCCTACCTAAGATATGTTGCATTATTGGTTATTTTTTTATGAAAAAGATACTTATTGTGCTTTACTAAGATTTTCCTAAACTAGTGCTAATCTAAGATATTGATTTAGAAATATACCTTATAATAAGGTCCAATTCTCACTTTTAAAATATGAGCGTTGGAACCAATAAGACGATAGTGATCAATTTGAACTATTGCCCATTCTATTTAATTATACTAAAAAAGGACCCAAAGACCTCCCCTCCCACTCATAGGGCCTTGATGGGACAATATTGATTAAACCTAGGTTTTCTCATGGGATAATGTTCTAACATATAAAAAATAATGTTCACACATTAATAAAAATAAAAAGAATGAGATATTTACAAGTAAATACACATACACACATCTAAACACATGTCGTAGCCTTTGATTTCGTTAGTAAGATAACGATTTGTTGTATGATAGAAAAGTAAATCAAAAGAGGATTTTTCAACTCACAAATCATGTTCATATATATATATATAATTCGTTTTAAAAATAAATTAATTTTCTTGATTTTTAAAGGATATAACCCATTTAAGGATTATACTACTTTTAGGTTGAATAAAATCACCCGAAACAAATCAAAAATATATTTTTTATAAAAAAAATAACAAAGTATCAACATTCAATTGACATAACTTGTTTAAAGATTTATTAATGGATCAATACTTTGATTAAAAAAAACTACTCAAACCTTTATACATACCTCTGAAAATACTCCTACCATTTGTTTAGAATATTGAAAACAAAATCGTTAAAAAACATTTACACTCAAAACACATTCATACATGTTTAAAATTAAAACGTTATGTTTTTATAAATTGTGGAAAACGTAATAATAATAATAATATATAAAGATGCTCCTGCAACTTGGTGATTACACCATAAGAAAGGCAAATTATCTCAGAGAACGAGAGAAAGACACGGTAATCATTTTAATTAATGTATATACAGGAGGTGTAAAGTACGTATTGTTATAAATATTTCTTTTTCTCCATTCCCATACGATCTTCTTCCCTGTTTCCCATGAAATGTACTGCCATCCTCCATTAGTCAACCCAAATGAACAAACTTGTGTTTTATTTCAAAAGAAAATCTAAAAAACTTTACTGGATTTAATGCAAAAGGCTGCATTATTGCTGTTCATTTGATTTTGGATGGCGTTGTAAGTCAAAGCATCCGATGAGCCGCCCGCATTGCTTGACTGTGCAGATACGCATCTTGCCTGAGCTCACGTTATGATTGACGGCGAGTCCTGACGGTGTGTAGTCTCCATGCTTTGCAGTCGTTCCCATTTCTCCTCCCCTCATGAACAACCGAAAGTCCCTTTGCTTTTTATAAAAAAGAGAGGAATGGAAAATAATTCCAAGTTGTTTCCAAGAAGAATGCTCCCTTTGTTTGTGGGTTTTTTAAAAATAAAACTACTACAAATTATTAAGAAAATGCTTCGATAGACAAAACATAAGAAAAAAAAATTATATTTAAATACTAATTAAGAATTTGAGAATCGGAAAACAACTATATATCGGGGATTAATATCGGGCACCTATCTTGTATGCATAATCATGCACCTTAATAAGTTAATCCCCTCTCCTTTGTTTTGAGCAAATGCAAGAAAAAAGTGAGGATCTTATGCCATTTTCGGTAATGTCTGAATTGAATAAGTATTGTTTTTTAAAATATTTTTTAAAAAAATATATTAAAATATTTTTTTTATTTTTCAAACTTAATATTAACATATCAAAACAATTTAAATATATATATAAATAATTTAAAAATAAAAATTTAACCACACAAACAAACCACTCTACCTCGGAAGAAACAAAGTATAGACACACAGTGTGACAGTAAACAAAAGTAGGGTAGCAATTGCAATTTGCAACTTTTTGTTAAATCGGTAATTAAATAATTAAACGCCACGTCACCACAGCCAACCAAGCACTGGACCCACTTGGAAGAGAGAGGGTGGCCTTATAAGAGCATGTGAAAGAAAAGAGAGCACAGACTCTCTAAAACCAATTCTCCTCCTTCAGAGGCGTGGCTTTTGGCTTTCATTACTCTCTCTCTCTCTCTGTAAGCCATCAAGCATACCACAATGAATATGTCTGCTTCTTTGCTTGTCTTTTATATTTCACATAGTGAGAGAGAGAGAGCAGGAGGACCAGAGTTCCAGTCTGTTCTGTCTTAGTTCTCTCTTTCACGTAATCATCCTGGCTTCCATTAACCTCTCCTTCGCTTTATTTACCTCTCTCCCAGCTTTTAGTACTATTTGAAGCAGACAGCAAAGAGAAAACAATATCATTCAATTTGATACTATTTCTTGTGTGGTACTACTGTACTTCAAGCAACAATCTCTATAAAGAGAGAATATGGATAGATGGGAGAAACCTCTAAGAGATGATAGGTATAGACACCAAAGGGAGAACCCATCTTTCTCCTCTACTCTTCTTGATGCCATCTACCGTTCCATAGATGAAAATGGAAATGGTAAAGGAGAGGAGGAGCAGCTGATTTACTACAGAGAAACCATGAGAAAGAAGCATGAGAATAATGGTGTTAAAGATGGAGAAATGACAAGTTTGCAAAGAGCATGCATGATAGACAAGTGGATGGAGAAGAAGGGTGAGAAGGTTGCTGGAAGGCGAAAATCCATGGCGGATTTTGAGAATAAATCTCGAAAAGATGTAGATTCTGTACTGTTAAATTCAAGCTCGACTTCCTCAGAATCTAGCTGTGGTGGTGGTTTTTCATCATCAGAATCTGAATCAATTTATGGTGTCAACTCATCAAGATCATCAACAACAAGTTACACCATGCAAAGGCCTAAGCCTATCAGAACCAGCATTTCTGCTAGGCCAGAGAAATACCAAAGACGTGAAGATCATCATCAAATTGACATGTATCATAATCATGAGAGAAATTATGCACCAAACCAGAAGGCGAAACATGAAGGCAGTTTTGTCAAGACAAAATCGAAGGCCTTAAAGATTTATGGTGATCTCAAGAGGGTCAAACAGCCTATATCACCCGGCGGCCGGCTTGCAAGCTTTCTCAACTCTCTTTTCACTACAGGCAATGCAAAGAAGGCCAAGATTTCGACTTCAGGAGGCAGGTATGAGGAGAGGAAGTTCAAATCTGAGCAAGCATCTACGTGCTCTTCAGCTTCTTCATTTTCAAGGTCTTGCTTGAGCAAAACACCTTCTTCAAGGGGAGGGAAATTGAGCAGCAACAACGGAGCCAAAAGGTCAGTGAGGTTCTATCCTGTTAGTGTGATTGTTGACGAGGACTGTAGGCCTTGTGGGCATAAAAGTCTATATGGAAGTGATTGTCAAGAATTGAGTAGTACTCTAGTGGCAGCTACAGTTACAACAGACACAAGAAATAATGTTCCCACAAGTGTTGAAGAGCTGAAGTTCCATGTAACGAATGAAAATCGCCGAATCGAGGAAGTTGCAAGGAATCTTTTAAAGAACTATCAAAAGAAGAAGGACGAGCAATTCGATTATATGAGCACCGATCTTTGCAATGACAATAATCATGAAGTCATGTCTAGTGATGAGGACGAGGAAGAAGAATCTGATGTAGCAAGCTGTGCAAGTTCTGATTTGTTTGAATTAGATAATCTTTCTGCCATTGGAATCGAAAGGTATAGAGAAGAATTGCCCGTGTATGAAACAACTCATCTTGGTACTAATCGAGCCATTGCTAATGGTTTAATCCTGTAATTCAAAAGAAAATAAGAAACTTTATTAGTGAATGGTGAGGGGTTTACATCAAAGAATAAGATTTCTCTTCTTTATCTTTATTACTTTTGTGTATTTGTTGATAGTTTTTTTATTTATTTAATTATGAACAGATCTTCAAAGGAAATTAAGATACATGTGCATATAAAAGGCAGCGAATAAATGTATGTGTGAGAGAGAGAGAGAGAGAGAGAGTAGGGAAGGATGGAGCTCAAGATTCTACAATCCTGTGCACACTACCCGAGATTGGAAAAATAAAACAAAAGGGTAAAGATGGTGAAGAGGATGAAGTAAAAAGCTTAGGCAGATTTTCCAACTCGAAAATGAGCTAGATTTTTCGTCCTGAATCACGAGTACGTGGGGTCCTTTTTTCCTTCAAAATAACACTGCCTCGCCCAATTCTTTTATTTTATTTTTATCAAAACCCTAAAAGCGGCTATGGGATTTATGAAGAATTGAGGAAGTAGCTATTTGATTTCTTGAACTTTGGATGCGCTTTTAATTATTTTAATGAAGAAATAAGGTATTTCTATACGAGTTAATGGCCGCTAAGTAATTTCCTGGTGGTGGTGTGGAAGATATTGTTTTATATAATGGAGGTAAAACTAGCAGACAAGGTGAATTGATGGAGTTAGTGGAAAGAAAAAGAGAAAGATCGATCCATGTATGGTCTCTAAAGATGTAGACATAGGATCTAATATTTGATCCTATAAGCCCTGGATGTCAATTTTGGTTGGCTTCTAAGATAATAAGCATGGCTTTCGAGTTCTTGACGTGTTTTTCTCCACTAAAAGCCATAGCATGCCCACAAATTTCCTTTTCAAATTAGTGTTTTTTTCTATCAAAAAATTAATAAATCCAAATAAAATTAACGGCGGACAAATTCTGTCAGCAAGTTACAATAAAATTTATCGACAAACTAATTTTTTACTATATTTATCGATGTATACCAAAGAAATTATACTGAGATTTCAACTTTATCCTTTAAAACATATCAGAAGCCAAATGAACTCCAATATGGTATATAATTTGGAAAGAGATGATGGGTTTCGCACCTTTAAAGAGGGGGAATAGAATAACTTTTACCTTGAAGAAGAATTATTGGATACTTGGAACCTATAAGTAATTAATTTATAGTGATTTTTATGTTTGCATGAGAAGAAAAAAGTAAAACTTTGAGCATACTTAATAATCTATCTTTTACTTAACTCCAATTACAAGGCACTTTTTATTTTATTACTAATGAATTTAAGTTCATAATCCGTATACAATTCCCATTTTTCTTTTTGTAATTTGAGAAAACAAATAGAAGGGAAGATATGAATGCTTGATCTTGCCTGCTTTCACTAACATAAATTACCAAAAATGAGAATATCCTGC